>SJYQ01104335.1:0-46812 GCA_006410935.1 Redunca redunca | reverse complement strand
GTGGTGTTGGAGAAGACTCTTGAGAGTCCCTTGGACTGCAAGGAGATCCAACCAATCCATTCTGAAGGAGATCAGCCCTGGGATTTCTTTGGAAGGAATGATGCTAAAGCTGAAACTCCAGTACTTTAGCCACCTCATGCAAAGAGTTGATTCATTGGAAAAGACTCTGATGCTGGGAGGGATTGGGGGCAGGAGGAGAAGGGGACAACAGAGGATAAGATGGTTGGATGGCATCACTGACTCTATGGACGTGAGTCTGAGTGAACTCCAGGAGTTGGTGATGGACAGGGAGGCCTGGCATGCTGCGATTCATGGGGTCACAGAGTTGGACACAACTGAGCGACTGAACTGAACTTACATTCTTTGGAATGGTCTTCAAAATCCAAGTGTGTTTTACACTTACAGCCTACCCCATTTGGGACCAGTCACAATTCAAGTGTTAGGAGCTGTTTGTGTCTAGTGGCCTCTGATTAAGAGTACAGATCTAGGTAAGCCTCTTATCACTAGAGATGAGGAGCCTGAGGGTCTGAGATGAGAAATGAATGACATCAACAAGCAGATTAAAGCCCTGGTGTTTGCAACACCCATTTAGTATACTACTAAATTATCCCAAACCAGAATAAAACAAAAATACCCCTCAGTGGCAAATAAGGCATTGGTTTATACAGACCGAAAACAAAAGATTAAGGGTACACTGGCAGATTACAAGAAGTCATGTGACTTTCAAGTTCAAGCAAGCTAGGCATTGAGGGAATTTCTTCCTGCTCTCTGAGTGGGGTAGGGATCTGTGCTACAGTTAAAGCCAAGCAAAGGCAGCTGCCCTGCAAAACAGACAGCTGCTCCTTCTAGGCAAAAGGAATCCTGGAAAGCTGCCACTCAGCCAGCTGGCTGCACCCACGCTAGCGGCCACTGAATCCATTCACCTGCAGCAAGATGTTAAACGAAATATTGGTGGTAAAGAGAAAAGAGCTTGTTCTGGAATCAAGTTGACCCAAATTCCAGTCTCTGACCACCTCTATGAGCTTCTGCATTTTTCTCTCTATAGTGGGGAAAATGCTGATGATATTTTAAAAGGATGGCTGCTGGGGAAACTGAACAGCCTGGCCCCACTAGGTCCTGGGCCCACAGTCAGGTCTCAGTACCCTTTAGCTTTCCTTTCCTGGTGGCCCAGAGGCTGGTTCCTTACAGCAAATCAGTGCCATTCACCTAACTGCTTTTGGGAAAGGGGTCCTCTGGCAGAAGGGCCCCTCTTGGTCAGGGTCACTTAGCCAGCTATAAAGTACTTCTAACTGGACCTATCTCTGTGTCTTAACAGATGTCTCTGGAGCATCTTTCTAGGTCCAACCATGACGTGCATGGAGTGTTGCCCTCCTAGAATCACAGGTGGTCCTCCTGGCAATATTGTTACCTTGGGTTAGAGAGAAAATCAAGCTGGGATGTCACAGCCCTTTGTTATCCATGCCTTCTGGGGGCCATTTTCAGAGGAAGCCAACCCCCGGAGGGAACCCCAGGACCAATGTTTGGGAGAGGAGCCCCTCAGTGGGGGCGTCAGTTAGTGCCCAGTTTGGATACGGGAGTGCCTCTCTCTCTCCCTGCTGTATTTCTAATCCTAACATCAAGTAAAAATAGAATTTCCTGTTGATCTGATAAGAAATTCCTGTTTTCCCAAGGAGCAGGGTAGACTACACCGGGGGCATGGACAGCAAGGTTTACCAACTACTTCTGAGACGGATGACTACAGAAAGGAGCAGCCCAGTGGGCCCTGGTTCACATTTATTTATTTTTAAGTGTAAAGACAGCTCATGCAAAGAAGAATCACAGGGTGTGATTAATGAGTTCCTACATACATTGAAGACCTTGGCTGGCTTTGGAAAAGTTCTTTCTGCTGGTTCCCCGGAGTCTGGGTATTTTTAGTTGCCAGATGCAATTTGGTCCAGATTCTCAGGCTGAGATGCTGAACCTCACACATGGAATGTGGAGTATCAGGGTGGCAACCTGCCCAGGGTATGTGGGTACCAGGCCCCAGCCTTTGCCCCAAACCCCTAGTCACCCCAACTTGTGCTCTGCTCCTAGGGGAGTCCAGAGCCTATGGCTCAGCTGTCGCCTCTGCACTTGCTTCTGCATAAGCAGTTCAAAGAGTTTGTCCCTAGTGGACATTTGAGGCTTTGGGGTCTTCTAGCATCCACTTCCCATTCCTTCTGTTAATGGCTCACCCATTTTCAGTTGGAGAATCACCTCTTCTCCCCAGTATGCAGCCTTGATGGAACTGTCAGTCAAGGATTCTTGCCCTCCCCTGCTCAAGTGGCCCATCAATCAGACCCTCTCCTGGGGTTTGGAACCTTGAGTAGAGTGATGCAAAGACAGAAGAATGTCCATTACCCATTTACCCCAGCAGTCAGCCTCTGACCCCTGGACCCTAGGACCCTGTCTGGCACCTGCCCTTTAGAGCCTGACTTTCATTCCTCCTGGGATTCCCAGGTGGCACAGAGGTAAAAGGAGATGCAGATTTGATCCCTGAGTCTGGAAGATCCCCTGGAGGAGAGCATGACAACGCACTCCAGTATTCTTGCCTGGAGAATTTCATGGACAGAGGAGCCTGGCGGACTACAGTCCATGGGGTCACAGAGAATCGGACACAACTGAGTGACTAAGCACGGCACACACACATTCTTTCCTCCAGTTCTGTGGGCTACCCAGGTGCCTTCTGAAGACTCATTTTCTGATACTTGTAAATAAAGCACTGCAACGATGACGGTGAGTCAGAGTTGCCACCTTGCATGTCTCCTAACAGGGAAGTACATACTAGTCACAGCACAGATGTGTGATCCTGGACTGATGTAGAAGCACCCCCACACCAGACAGCTCCCCAGCCATTTAACAGCTCCACGAGCAAGGCGAGCAGCCCTCACAGCACCTTTTGAGAAATGAGGAGGTGGACTTTCAGGGACCCACCCAGAATCTACACAGCCCGGGGATGGAAGAGCCATCACGTAAACGCTGGTCTGTCTCCTGCCCCCAACCTAGGATGTTCTCTGCCAGACTGTACTCTCCCCCAGCCTCTTGAGATGAAGTGGAGCCATTCCCCCGGGTTGGGGGCTGTCTGCTGTTTAACCTCTTCTGCCTATTGATGCCAATGTCCTGGCTTACCAGTAACTAAAACTGGGAAACTAATCCCTGAGATATATTTCCCAAAGTCTGACATGCATCCAAGCAGAGAACCCATAAAAACACATCGTCAAAGTCATCTTTAAAATGTCATAGGGATCATGTGTGCATGTTCCTATTGACTCTTCACAAGAGCCAAAATGTGGAACAGTCCAAATGTCCATTAATGGATGAACGTGAAAAGTGAAAATTGCTCAGTTGTGTTTGACTCTTTGCAACCCCATGAGCTATACAGTCCATGGAATCCTCCAGGCTAGAATACTGGAATGGGTAGCCATTCCCTTCTCCAGGGGATCTTCCAAACCCAGGGATCAAACCCAGGTCTCCCACATTGCAGGTGGATTCTTTATTAGCTGAGCCACAAGGAAAGCCCATTAATGGATGAACAGATACACACACTTTGGTATATCCATACAACGGAACATTATTTTACCATTTAAAAAATAAAGTACTAATGTACTCTAGTGGGTGAACCATGAAAATATACTAAGTGAAAGAAACCAGGCACAAAAGGTCGCATGTTATATGATTCCACATGTATGTAATACTCGGAAGAGACAAACTCAGAGAAAAGATCATTGCCAAGTGCTGGAGGAGAGGGAAGGATGGGAAGAAACTGCTTAATGAGTACAGGGTTTTAATTTAAATGATAGAAAAGTTTTGGAACTAGACAAAGGTGGTGGTTGCACAACATTATGAATGTTCTAAATGCCCTGATTATTCACTCTAAAATGGTTAGTTTATGTTATGTGAATTTTATCTCAATAAATCGTATAAATACTTCAGTGGATAAAATGACAAACAGATTTGAGCAAAACAAGAATATCATTGGGAGCCATTCTTTCTTTTAATTCCTAAAAGATGCTTACTCCTTGGAAGGAAAGTTATGACCAACCTAGATAGCATATTCAAAAGCAGAGACATTACTTTGCCGACTAAAGTCCGTCTAGTCAAGGCTATGGTTTTTCCTGTGGTCATGTATGGATGTGAGAGTTGGACTGTGAAGAAAGCTGAGTGCTGAAGAATTGATGCTTTTGAACGGTGGTGTTGGAGAAGACTCTTGAGAGTCCCTTGGACTGCAAGGAGATCCAACCAGTCCATTCTGAAGGAGATCAGCCCTGGGGTTTCTTTGGAAGGAATGATGCTAAAGCTGAAACTCCAGTACTTTGGCCACCTGATGCGAAGAGTTGACTCATTGGAAAAGACTCTGATGCTGGGAGGGATTGGGGGCAGGAGGAGAAGGGGATGACCAAGGATGAGATGGCTGGATGGCATCACTGACTCGACAGACGTGCGTCTGAGTGAACTCTGGGAGTTGGTGATGGACAGGGAGGCCTGGCATGCTGCGATTCATGGGGTTGCAAAGAGTCGGACACGACTGAGCGACTGAACTGAACTGAACTGAATCTCCCTGACTCCTTTCTCTTCCTCAGTCAAGCATTCACAGTCATTTGTCATCACAGGAATTCCCACACCATGTTTTCCTCACAATGTTTGCTCTCTCAACAACGCCCAGCAACACTCCAGTGACTAGAGATGAAGACTCAGCTGGGTGTTGAAAGTCTTCCAACCTCGACATCTGAACTTCCAGCATCCCCTCGACTTTAGCCAGACTGCTCTCCCCTCTGTCACTGGTCACTGACGTGTCTGAGCTCTTCCTGAGCCCAGCTCCCCTAAGAGAGATGATGTCTATGAACCTTCATCGTCTATGAAAGTGGGTGCTGACGATGATCTGATGATGACGATGAAGATGATGTAATTAAGCCACTGCTGCTGCTACTAACAATAGCTTCTCATCTGCCCCAGCTCTCCTAGGCACTTTAGAGTGGGGTGCGGATTTGTTGCTGTTGTTTAGTCACTTATGTCTGCTCTACATGACCCCACAGACTGCACCCTGCCAGCCTCCTCTGTCCATGCAAATTCCCAGACAAGAATACTGGAGTGGGCTGCCATTTCCCTCTCCAGGGGATCTTCCAGGACCAGGAGCCAAACCCACATCCAGAAGGATTCTTTACTACTGAGCCACCAGGGAAGTCCAGGGTGAAGATGCTTCCCATCAAATTGAGATGCTTCTCCTGAGCTGCTTTTGTGTGGGGTGGGCTCTAGTGCTAAGTGTTCTGGTGACTATTTCTTGCCTTTCCCCTTCTGCATTAGATACAGTGCAGCTTTCTCTAACTCTGCATTTCCACCACGATAACCTCTACCCCCTTTTGTTTTACATTTCCCCTTAACCTCTCCCCTGGTTGATATGTAGAATTTGGTATTTGTATGACCTATTGAGCCTGGACAATGGGGCATTGAAGCCAAGATACCAGGACAATCACCATCTATCAAGAATCTTCCTATGTGGTGGTACAGTGTGTTAACAGGCCAAGAGGCCCTAAGAAGAAGATAAAACAAGATCTCTGAGAACAAACATCTGTGATTTGTGGGCAAAGTGCCATGGATAGGCTGGCTTCCCCTCTCTGTTGTTGCGTGGAGGATGTAGCTGAATTAGATCATGGGAGGGGCTGGATGCAGCCAGTCATGGTTGTGGTGGTGGAGCTTAGTCATGTTCGACTCTTTGAGACCCCATGGACTTGTACCCACCAGGCTTCTCTGTCCATGGGGTTTTTCATGCAAGAATACTGGAGTGGGTTGCCCACTCCAGGGGATCTTCCTAACGTTGGGATCAAACCCACATCTCATGATCTCCTGCATTTGCAGGTGGATTCTTTACCACTGCACCACCTGGGAAGCCCAAAATGTTGGCATGGGGGCATCACTATTGGGAGTATGTAATTATTTGTTTGATATTTTAGCTGGTTGAATGGCTATATGTGTGTCTGTTTCCTCCTGATTGATACCTTTTGTCAAATATACACCTTTGCATAAGGCTGTGAGCTGCCTAGCCCGGGGTCAACAGGCATCATGGAACCAAGGAGCACTAAGATTCTGAGAGCTGAATTTAGGGACAACACGGCCATCAAAAGAAAAAAGGGTATTCCAGGAACACTTTATATTCTCTATCTTGTGTAGTATTGATAATAATTGTAGCTAGAGAGAGATCCACATTAGAGGTGAGGAAACAAACTCAGAATATTAGCCAAGCCACATACCTAGTGCCTGTGGAAGGTGAACAGAATCCCGAGGTCTCTGCTCTCCCCTCCACTCTAATATCAGTTCCCCTCTTCTCTACTTATTCATTCCTTGGCGCTCTTCTGAGAATGATCTGGCCTTAGATTAGCTGCCCCACATGTAGGATCTCTTTTCGGGACTCCTACAGTAAATACAATACAAGTGAATTGTGTTACTTACTTGAATATTTATTTTATAATCTTCTAATTTATTCTCACCTGAGTCTCCTGATGAGTTAGCAAGGAGGAGGGCAGGGCACGATCTTTAAAAGAATGACGCAGACATGACAGGACAGGACAGAAACTTGTTAGAGCCAACCAGCCTCAAGCTGGCAGAGATGTAACTTCCAGTAGATCTGGAACCTCAATATATGCTCACTGTAACATATTAGCATCTAAATGATACACCTACAGGCTCCACGATTCTGAAGTAAAACACCAAGAAGTGAGCCATGATGCAATTCCTGGAAATCCCTGCCCCTTCCCCAAAACTGTTGGCATAATCCTTCCACTCATTAGCCCCTGAAACTACCCAGCCCATAGAAACTAACCACCCAAGATTTCATGGCTGCTCTTTCTGAGACAGACCACACTCTCTGTCTATGGACTGCATCTTGTCCTCAATAAACCTGCTTTCACTTTATTCCGGCTTTTTCTTGAATTCTTTGCCGCAGGAAGTTAAGGACCCTCACTTGGCAGCCGATCCCAGGGACTCACCCAATGCCTCTCAAACCCTGTGTATTTCTACAACACTATATTTTGTATTTATTTCAAGCACGTGTATCTGTATCCTTGATAAAAGCACAGATTTCTTGAGAGAAGACAACTGCTCTGCTCCCTCCTGCCGAGCCCTGCCTAGAAAAATACTAAATAAGTAGGAAATGACCACTCTGCTCTGGGATCGGAAAATTTAAATGGTCCTTAAAGATTGTTCTCACTCAGGACCAGACCACTCTAGAAACTCCTCAGTGATCACATGAGCAAATGAAGAATGAAATATATTGTTTCAACTGACTTCACTACCTCTAGTCCCTTTTGCCCTTAGATAGCAATCTATCATTTCTTCTAGGAGAAAAGAAAGTTATTCTTTACATGGTTTTGCCTCTCGAAATTCCAGAGTTGACAGTCACCACTACCGAAATTAATTTAGGGGACATACTGACTCTGCTTTTAAAAGCAATGGAGGTTCACAGCCCCTTATCCTAAACTCTCAGAACCCGGTGTGTTTTAGAATTCATAATTCTTCAGATTTCAGGAAGGTGATGTGGTGCCTATACAGTATACCCTATAATGAGCCCAGCAGGCTTCAAAGCAGCACCTCATTAAAACTGAAAGTGAATCTCTCAGTTGTGTCCGACTGTATGGGATTCCACGGACTGTAGCCTGCCTGGCTCTGTCCATGGAATTCTCCAGGCAAGGGTACTGGAGTGGGTTGCCACTCCCTTCTCCAGGGGATCTTCTTACCCAGGGATCGAACCCGGGTCTTCTGCATTGCAGGAAGATTCTTTACCAGCTGAGCCACCAGGGAAGCCCAGAACCTCATTAGTATTTCTGAATAAAGCTGCATCCCACGTCAGGAGAGGTTTTGCTTCCAAATGAGTTTTGACACCAAACACACAATTCTCAGAGCTTTTCAACTTCAGAATCATATGCAGACCTCTCATAGATGATAACCGTTCAGTGTTTATTATATGACAGATATCCTGCTAAATGCCTACTATTAGTTACTTCATATAATCCACCAATAGCACTAAGAGGTAGGTTCTCATTTTACTTCCATTTCACAGAAGAGGAAACTGAAGCGTAAAGAGGTTAGTGACATGCCCAAAAATCACACAGAGAGTTAGCCTGGGAGGAGAGCTCCATGAGTAGTTACAGGCACCACCACCCAGTCCCTCTTCTCTGTAGTCCCCTCTGAGGGTGAGTAGGATGATGGACCTAGCAGAAGCTAATGATTCCCATGGGTCCCAGGCTACTGGCCTGGGCAGATTTCACCCACAGGCCTGGAGAAGCAGAGCCTCAGATCTTGAAAGCAAAAGACAAGAGGAAATCAGCCACCTTCCTGAACTAACTAAACCCCAGCCTTGACCATGACTGAGACAAGCAAGACACGAACATCACCTGGCCAGGAGGGTCCTCAGAGCACAGGTTAAGAGCAGGAGGTCTGAGTTCAGCTCGTGGGGGTCAAATCCCATAACTAGCTGGGGGATGCTGGGCAAACTTCCTTCCTTGTTAAGTTTCAGTTCCCTCTTTTGTTTGATAAGATTTCGTGATGCTTCTTCACAAGACTGTTTGGAAGATTAAATGAAACAATTCACAGAAACAGAATGCCTGACACTGTGTGGGTCCTCAATATCGGCTTTAAATAAAACCTGAAATAGAAGAAAATAGGATCATAAACTGAGATAACCCAAGAGGAAAGGCATGGATTCTCTGATCGTTCAGTGCAAGTGCCCCATCTGAATCATTTTGCTGCTAAAAACACTCTCGTTTCACAGTCCTTCACCACTCAGCCGCACTAGACTGAGGGTTTGAGATGGCAAGAGCAATGCCATGGGGGCCTCAGGAAGTCAAGCATATCCAGAACTGGCCAAGTAGACTTGATGTGGTTGTTTTACATGGGCTCAGGTGAAAGGTGGGAGTTATGGTGGCCTGAGCTGAAGCATAGCAGCTCCAGCAAAGACCTTGACCTGCAGTCTCTGAGCAGGATCAAAGACAAATGGATCGGTCACTACCCCGTCAGTTCATTCTTCACAAACATCCTGGAAGTGGCCGTGATCGCCCATGGTTTTCCTCTGTACCCCTGAGACTATCTGAAATAATGGTCAGTCCTCACTGATAAACAGTTTGCCCTTCCCCCACCAAACACGGGCCATCAGAAATGGCCACCTGGGGCAGCAAAACCAGTCGGCCTTTCACCTGGCGCCTGAGGCTCCAAGATTTGTCTAAAAGGGAAAGTGTTAGTCACTCATTCGTGTCCGACTCTTTGCAACCCCAAGGACTGTAGCCCACCAGGCTCCTCTGTCCATGGGATTCTCCAGGCAAGATATGGGAGTGGGTGGCCCTTTCCTCCTCCAGGGGATCCTCCTGACTCAGGGATCAAAGCTGGGTCTCCTCCACTGCAGGCAGATTGTTTACCATGCGAGCCACCAGGGAAACCCAAGATTTGCCTGAGGGGAAGCTAACAAAGCCACACTTCATGGGATCTTCAAGAGCCAACCCTGACATCACCTCAGGGCCAACCACGTTCTACAAAACACTCACTCACTCATGGAGACTCCTCGCCTGAGAAGCCTTCGGCTCACCCACAAACTCACAGCCGGGCACGGGCAGCAGGCAAAGTTCCAGGAAGGCGGGGTGTTTGACCACACGCCGCTGTGTCCCCAGGGAAGACGGCATTTGGCAAAGGAAACAGGTGCTTAACAAATGTGTGCTGAGTGAATAAAGAAAAGGACACGCACCTCTTGGACGGTGCAGCATGCGGCTCAGCGTCCCCTCAGGGGATGACCCTGCCTGGTCCTCCCCATCCTGGCTGCAGCTCCTCCTGGCTGGCCTGGGAGCTCACCTGAGCACAAGGCCCCACACCTGAGGCTGGAGGAGTCTGCCCCGCTGGCCGCTCTGACAGTCCTGTTGGGTGGGGCCTGTCAAGCCCCCCTTTAAATCTCACATTGTCTCTCTTGTTCCACAGACAGACCTGCCATTAGGAGCGTTCCAGACCAGAGCTCAGCTGCTCCGAAGAGCAATAATTAAATCAGCAGACTGTGACGTCTGCTTTGGGTTCCTTTCACACCTGTCTGTCAGCGGGATTACTGGCTAAAACAAAGTCTTGGCTGGGCCCAGACTGGTGAGCATCCGACACAAATATCCAGAAAGCCTGGGGCCAGTGGGGAAGGAGGCGGTGGCCACGTGCGGGCCAGCTTCTAAGACCCACACAGCAACTCACTGACATTACTGGGGGGCTGGCCTGTGGCCCAGGGGAGCTGCAGGCGGGGTTGGAATGAAGGAAGAGGATCGAAGTGGGTTATAGATATGGGCCGGGAATATCGCTACCTTCTTGAGTATTTACTGAGTTCTCCTGAGTGGCAGGGCTGCACCGGCTTCTCTGTCTCTCGGTTTCCTCGTCAAGTGGCCCAGACTTCAGCAGTCTCTGTAGGCTGACGAAAGCACAGTGTGTGCCCGAGAGAGACATTCCGGAAATACCTGCCAACTGGGCAGGGGCAGAAATGGGTGACAGCCCAGGTTAGAGGCTCTGCTGCTGAGTTCCCCTCCCTTCCTTGCACAGCTCAGTGACCCACCCTGGACAGTGTCCTGGGTTTGGGGCAACAGGCTTGGGGGAGCGAGTAGAAGAAGGCTCTGGGCTCCCAGGGGCTATGGAATTGGGGGTCAGCTTATCGTTTTCCTCTCTCAGGATCCCATGGCCTTCTGTAAATAACACTGTCGACTGAAAAAAGATGCACAGCTTGAGAGTGGGTGAGTTGTTTTATCTGGGGCAAAATGAGGACTGCGGCCCAGGAGGGAGCACTCCAGATAGCTCTGAGACAGCTCCAAAGAGGCAGTGGAGGAAGATCAGTATATAAGATTTTGGTGAAGGGGGAGTTCAGTGCAACCAAGCACTTACTTTACAAGAGGTTTTCTCCTAGTCACGAGATCTGATGTCATCCTGAAGGGATTTAGTGGTTTTCTAGATATGAGGTCATGCAAGGATCGGGATCGTAACATCAGTTCCTGAAAATATCCACCTATCTAAAGACCTGTCCCACCAGGTTCCCTGGAGCACAGAGTGCCTCACTCCACCCCAAACTCCCTCACGGGATGCTGAAGGTCGACAGCTGCAGCAGCACAGGGTTCAGTTTCCACATTGGCAGAAGGCAAATGCCCTTGTTGTCCCGTCATTGGCTGTGCGCTTAGCAAGAGCCAATTTGTGGTTGACAGTGCCCCCTTGTGGTCATAAATTAGACCATACTTGGGGAGGAACTTCGTGACTATTTTGTCCCGAGTTGCCAGGAGGGCTCCTTCCCAGCTCCGAAGAAGATTTTAACAGATGGGACACTCTGTGCTATTATTGGACTAGGTCTTAATTGTCAAAGGTCTCTCTGGACACCTGTCTTCTAGTTATGGTCCAGGAAAGTATTCCCTCTCATTGCATCTTCCCCTATCTAGAGTTAGACAGTTGCAATCACTGATCACATCAGTTCAGTTGCTCAGTCACGTCCGACTCTGCAACCCCATGGAGGGCAGCACACCAGGCACATACCAAGGTATATTTGATCAACTCCGTCAAGTCCAGTCATCATTATTTTCATTGCAGGCTCAGTCATACACTTGGTAACACAAGAAACAATAATCTTGTAAAATAGGCAAAATACATATAATATCGCTAATAACATTCATGGAATTATAAGTAAATATTTCAACCATGAGCCTCCCATGCCAAACCAGTTTTTTAAAAGGTCGTCAAGACTAGGGAATGGATCACTTAAGGCAGAAATCTGATTTTTTCATATGGCTCATCAAATGTGTTACATTAAGTAAAAGTCTCTCAGTCGTGTCCTACTCTTTGCGACCCCATGGACTTTGGCCCGCCAGGCTCCTCTGTCCATAGAATTCTCCAGGCCAGAATACTGGAGTGGGTTGCCATTACCTTCTCCAGGGGATCTTCCCAACCCAGGGATTGAACCATGTCTCCCACACAACAGGCGGATTCTTTTCCATCTGAGCCAAGATTCATCGGGTATGAAAACAGCATTCTGTTTGAATTATAGTACAAGCATCTCCCTGAGATGCTGTAATGTGTTAAGGGCCTTGCAGTTTTGTAGTACCGCTTTTCCCATCATAGAGATCTCAGAATTCGATAGGCTAATAGCTCAGTTACTACCATCTAAAGCTTATGAAAGTTGTTAAGGCTTTGATATGGCCAGTTACACCCTCCAATCGCACTGAAGGAACAACAACAACAAAAAAAAAATAGCTGCTAAATGGTCTTACTGGTAGAATACAGATGTCTTAACTCATCAAGCTCACATCAACGTTAAGATCGTCTCGAGTTACCTCTAACTTGTTACATATGTGACCTTGAGTACATGGGAATACCAGGCTACACCCTCCTAGCCATCCGGTTAGAAACCAACGCCATAAACGAGCACCACAGATCTCCTGAATGCCTTACCACTTGCTCTCTCAGGGTGATAGCAGGCATAGTGCATAAGGCACTCAGCCTAGCTTCATAACATTACTAAGGTGATCATTCCTGGTACGATTTAATTGCTCCCAACACAGAGGAACTTTTAAACTTAAATGACCATAGGCCTGGTGTAACCATATAGATCCATCCCATAATTGTGGGAGGTTTCCTTTCAGTAGACGAGAGGTTACAGGTTTTTTTGATTGAGACTCAGCTTGTCGCTCTGATAGAGTTTGAGTGTCCCTAAGAGAAAACTTAAATCTATGGCCAGAGTCAGAGCAGGTATTATTAACTGGCCAGGTGAGAGAATCCCTTCTAGTAATATCTTGAATAGATAGAACAGAACTAAACCCTCTTCTGAAATAAATTTCCTAGAGGGGTATCCAATCAGAGTCCTAGAGGGGAGAAATCCACCAAGGTAACCCAGAAGTACTAGACACAGGTAATTGGCCACAACCCAACAATTGGATTGAGTTTTAAACTAGCATGGAATTGTGTCCATGATAGAAAATGTTTGATTGATACTCAGATGTCCAAGAGATCAAGAAAGCATTATAAATGATCACACGAATCAGGTCCAGCATCTTAGGCAAGCTGTCTACTCTTGATGTTGTCTTCTCATCCTAGTGTAGTGCACTTTCCTGTTTGAGCATCATTTTAAGGTGAAATTGAGGTCAGCACTCCTCTCTATAGACCAGTCTGGTGTAGGGGCCTTTGGAAGTGGGAATTAATCCAAGAGTCACTTTCCCTTCAATTTCACTGTGCATGAGCTGGTGAAGAGTATCTGATTAAAAGGTCCTTCCATCCAGGTTGGAGACCGTTCCTTAAATTATGTCTTTTTCCTGCATAGAGGCAGATGGCAAATGCCCTTGTTGTTCAGTCACTGGCAACGCTCTTGGCAAGTGCCAATTTGTAGTAGACAACACACAACCTGGAATATCAGACAATCCCAGCTGGTTGTCCAGGAAAAAGGAAAAAGTTGGCCCACTGAGCTCTGCCCCATTCCCAGGTCCCATAAACACAAATGATCAAAAATACTTGGGGCCCTGGAAAGGATGCTTTCTGCACCAGGGCCCAAGGGTGAGGCCACAGGCTCTGAGACAGGCAAGAGCAGCATCTAGAAGGGGAAGTAGAAGCAATGGTCACCTCCCATGGGGGCCTGGGAGTCTCTGGGCTGGGGGTCTCTGGGGAGGAAGGCTGGGAACAGAAGCATCTCTGGAGCTCAGAAAGGCCAGGAAGAAAATGACAGAGAAGGCCAGCTGATTCTCACTTAGAAAGAAGTCCAGCTAAGGTCTGTCATGGTTTCCTTGTAGCTCAAAATTGTAATGCGATAAAAAGCAGGAAAGTCTGTCATTATCATCTAGGGGGTTTTCTAAAGGGGAACTTCTACCTGGGACCATGGAAGGGGTTCCATTGAACGATCAGCTGCAGCCGCCACCCGGGTACATTGAGATTTGGGGCCACAAGGCTGGAAAGCAAGGAGCGGACTCTGCCCTGGCAGGGTTGACTGACAGGGTCACGGGAGGGGGTCAGGCAGCTGTGACCCAGTGGGAGCCAGGAGGGACAGGTAAGGGCACCAGGCCATTCCCTCAGGTGCCCCTTGGTACTCTGTGCCCCAACCTTGACAGTAAATGAAAAGTGAAGTAGTCATGGTCTTTGAAGGGCACTGATGAGACTCAGACATCTCAGGAATAAGGATCTCTCTGGGTCACACCACCAGGGAAGCTGCTGAGACCAGCAGAAGGGCTGACTGAGGGCATGGGCAACTAGGAGGGAGATGTGGGCATTAGATGTAGCCATGAGATCAGCTGGGGTTTATCTCATTTCCTCATGGAAATGTCCCCCAGGGAAAGAGACCACCAGAATTCCAGAGGATCTGCTTCCAGAACTTACAAGTGGGTCTGAGTGGTACAAAGCTGGACCACTGAAGCTGCTGTGATGAGCAGCCCAAATGCCCCTTTAGGGCTAAAGGACTTATTCCCTCAGCTACTACAAGCGCTACCAGCTGAGAACCCCCTTCAGTATCGCCTTGGTGGTAGAGGGTTGCCTTACCCCAGATCACACCCTCTCCCTGGGACAACTTGCACCCAACTTGACTTGACTCTGGAGGATAAAAGCCTGTACCATCACCACCACTCAAGATGACTCTGAAGGTCTGAGCTCCCCGCGGGGTTGGTGCAGTTGACAAGGGCTTTGTTACCACTGCACCTGCCCCCACTTTCCCCTCAGCCCAGTCCTAACACTTCCCTCCACAGATGTCCATCCCAAGAGCACTCTCTAATCAACCTTCCACTCTGCATGCTGGTCCCACCTCTGTCTGGTATACTGGCATACAGACAAGCACCCCAGCACATGTCTGGTAAAATAAATACACCTCCTGAAGTTTGTTCATTCCGTATGCATTACCGACTGATACTAAAAACTTAAATAATATTATTACAGCAGATTGAAATGATCCCCTCCTCCGTACACACCAACCTCAGGGGGAAGCCCTGGAGTCACCTCCAGAAAGCCCTCGGGGGTTCTGAAAACCAAGAGTTTAGGTCCTCGCTCAAGGCAGAAGGGAATCCCACAGGGACACTGGCCCAATGCCAGAATGTCCGCATCTGACCTCGTTTCTGTAACAGTGAGCTGAGGCGTCTGCCTGCTCCTCTCACTGCCTCACCCTCATCCATCTGAACTACCCGGCCTCCTCCCCAGGTGGTGTAAGAGAGCAAGTGAGATCTTCAAATATTGTACTTGGAAGGACATTTTAAACAGTAAAGGGCTACACAAAAATAAGAGAGTATCATTTAGCAGATGGCCCATGAGCTGTATTCACTCACAGCGTACATGGTTGATTCTGGACATTCATCCCTGCTGCTGAGTCACTTCAGTCGTGTCCGACTCTATGCGACCCCATAGACAGCAGCCCACCAGGCTCCCCTGTCCCTGGGATTCTCCAGGCAAGAACACTGAAGTGGGTTGCCATTTCCTTCTCCAATGCGTGAAAGTGAAAAATGAAAGTGAAGTCGCTCAGTCGTGTCCGACTCTTAGCGACTCCATGGACTGCAGCCCACCAGGCTCCTCCATCCATGGTATTTTCCAGGCAAGAGTACTGGAGTAGGGTGCCGTTGCCTTCTCCAATTCATCCCCTAGTGCTGGATTAAACAAGACATCAGTATGACCTGCCCCCAGTACATCCACCATCTCAAATAAAATAACAAATGTGAGTGTGTTGACTATCATCCTAGCGTGTATAGGTTTGCTAAACTGTGGGTGGGTGGGGGGCTGCTACGAAGGGTGGACTGGAAGCAGAAGGGAAGACACCAAGTTCCACGCCTTCTCTACTTAAGAACACGGAAAGTGAAAGTGCCAGCCACTCGGTTGTGTCCGACTCTTCGTGATCTCACGGACTGTAGACACCAGGCTCCACTGTCCATGGATTTCTCCAGGCAAGAATGCTGGCGTGGGTTGCCCTTCCCTTCTCCAGCAGATCTTCCCAACCCAGGGACTGAACCAGGGTCTTCTGCATTGCAGGCAGATATTTTTTACCATCCGAGCCGCCAGGGAAGCCCCCTACTGACTTGATGGCTTTGGGCAAATCACCTAAATTTGCCTCTGTGAAACAGGACTGGTGGCCCAGGCTTTACTGCCCTTGTATGCTCAGTCGCTCAGTCGTGTCCAACTCTTTGTACAGCTTACAGCGGCCTGTGGACTGTGGCCCACCAGGCTTCTCTGTCCATGGGGATTCTCCAGGCAAGAATACTGGAGTGAGCTGCCATGTGATGACCCAAGCTTCACCGTCCTTACAGAGTTTTAATTTTATTTTTCTTTTTTGGAAAGTCAGTGAAAATATGTGTTTGGAAGGATTTGGGATAAACTGAGGACAAAAGACAAAGTTCTTACCTCTTATAAGTGGAGAAGTTAAACTGAACCCAAGGCCTTGACTCCCAAGTTCAACGTCTTTCCACACTGGGTCTGATCTTAGGACTAAAAATAAGAATAGGAACGGCAGTTACCACTGTGATCACCACTGACTTTAAAATAACCTCAGGCTGCTTGGCACCTCTGTGTTCATTAGATGGCCCCCTGGTGGCTCAGAGGTTAAAGCATCTGCTTGCAACATGGGAGACCTGGGTTCGATCCCTGGATCAGAAAGATCCCCTGGAGAAGAAAAAGGCAACCCACTCCAGTATTCTTGCCTGGAGAATCCTGTGGACGGAGGAGCCTGGTAGGCTGCAGTCCGTGGGGTCACAAAGAGTCGACACGACTGAGCGACTTCACTTTCTTTCTTTTCTTTCCTGAGCTGAGGGAGCATAGCCTAGTGAGAGTACCAAGGTCTCTATTTCAGGCCCTGCTCACCACCCACCTGTGCTGCCAGGTACCCTTAGGCAGGGCACAACGTTGGCAGCCCCAGCGGTTATCACCTAAGTTTTGAGTTGTTTGGCACCAGAATGGCTGTGTGCTCAACCTTTCACTATTTCGAAGGCTGTCCCCTCACAGAGCAGTGAAATCAGTGAGCCGAGAAAGACGTGCCAACCTGACAGGCATGGTGTCACCCTTCATCCCTGCCTTTCCTAGGACAGAACAAGGTAAAGGAGGGTGGCCTGGAAGCAGAGGGAGGCAAGGAGGGGATGGAGAGCCCAGCAGGTGGTCGGGACTTCATCGTGGGAAGTTCTCAGCTTACAGACGCCAACAGGGCATTGTCAAACTTCCCTTAGGGAGGGAACATAGGGACGAGGGAGTTTTGAATGCTCCCTGCATTTCGAAAGGGCGTCTCCATTCCTGTTGTGAACTTTCCCCCACAGCCGGGAGGTCTGGCCGCCCACAAGGCAGCCTAGAATCCCATTACGCCACTGGGAAAAGGAGCCAAGTCTCTGGGGTGAGACAGGAGGTGCCTGGTTTGCTTCCTAACTTCCCTGCATACAAGCCCAGTGGCCTCCCTTGCCCTTTCTCTCTCCACGTATCACATACCCCTTCATTCTGGGCGTGGACCAACAGCATCCTGCCTTGGCAGAGAGGACCCAAGCAAGACCTGTGACACACAGGATTCCATCCATTGCCAGCCTCAGATGGAATAACTCAACAGCTGGCGAATGTCACGTAGTAATTTGTAGATGAAGGCAATCAGCAGGGATGCCACCCTGTGTGTTTCTAGGTCAGAATGAGTTTCTGGATCAGCGGGGGGGTGGGGTCAAGGTGTTATCTGAGAACACAGAGTTTCAATCAGCTCACCTAAATTCAAGTTCTGACTCAGCTACTCACCCATCCTACTCGAGACTTAGGTAAGCTAACCACTTGAAGTCTATTTCCTTATCTAGAAAATGGGATTAATGCTCACGTCATAGAGTCACTGTGAATTAAAAACAAAAGCGTTTGTGACTTGCAAAAAGCTGCACCAAGGGGGGATGGGGTGAAGGTGAAGAACATGGTATTTGGGCTTAAAGAGCTCTGTGCTGGATCGCAGTTTCCCCGTTCACTCAGGCTGGACCTTGGGCAGGCACTGAATGTTATTTTTTTATGTAGACTTTTTTCAGAGTAGTCTTAGGTTCACAGCAGAGCTGAGCAGGAATTATAGAGACTTCATGTCCCCCATGTCCCCAAGTCCAGAGCTCGCCATCATCACCATCCTTCCCAACGATGATACATTTGTTAGGAATGATGAGCCTACATTGTCACCCAAAGTCATTATCACTCAAAGTCTATAGTCTACATCAAGTTTCACTCTTGGTGGTATGCCTTCAGCCACTGTCTAATGACACATATGCCCCAGTGCTGTATCACACAGAATTGTTTCACTGCCCTCAAAATCTCTGCACTCTGATTCTTCATCCCTCCCTTCTTCCAGCCCTGGCAACCATTGGTCTTTTTACTGTCTCCATAGTTTTGCCTTTTTCAGAATGCCATGTAGTTGGATTCACATCCCGTGGAATCTTTTCATGTAGACTTCTTAGTAATGTGCATTTAAGTTTCCTCTGTATCTTTTCATGGCCTGATAGCTCACTTCTATTTAGCACTGAATAGTAATCCATTGTCTGGATGTGTGTGTGTGTGTGTGTGTGCGCACGCGATCAGTTGTGTCTGACTCTTTGCGACCACAAGAACTGTAGCCCACCAGGCTCTTCTGTCCATGGAATTTTCCAGGCAAGAATACTGGAGTGGGTTGCCATTTCCTTCTCCAGGGGATCTTCCCAACCCAGGGATCAAAGTCACATCTCCTATGTCTGCTACGTTGGCAGGCGGATTCTTTACAACTGAGCCACCTGGGAAGCCATGTCAAGATATACCACACTTTATTTATCCACCCATCTACTGAAGGACATCTTGATTGCTTCCAAGTTTGGGCCATTATGAGTAAAACCTGTAGGTTTTTGTATGGGAATACATTTCCAATTCATCTGGGTAGATACCAAGAAGCACAACTGTGGGTCATATGGTTGCTGTAACTTTTCTGAGCCTCATCTTTGTGATGTTTGATTGAGCTACTGCACATGAAGCAGTTTGCACAGCATCCAGCACATAGGCAGGGCTCAGCCAGTGGGAGCTTTGTTTGTTACTCTACTCAGCTGTCAGTGAAAACACTAATGCTTGGATGTGAATCCAAGCACTGTCTGAGGGGGATGACATACGGGTGCATCATTGTCATGGACCATCTCTCTAGAGTCCAACAAGGCACAGAGCGACACGAGATGCCAGAAGGCTACTGGACTGAGGACCACCCCACTGAAGAGGGATGTGGCGGCCTCCTGCACTGTGGGAAGACAGGAGAGAAACCTTCTGTCCTACAGGGACGTCTGTCCAGGTTCAGCACATCAAGGTGTTGGGGGATCACGCGACCTTAGAGGTCAGCTGTCCTCCACTGTCTCCTTCCCAAGTTCACTCTTCAGACAGCTTCTCACCCGTTCCTCCACCTGGCTCATCCAAAGCGAAGCCCTGCCCGCAGCCAGAAGCACAGATGTGATGCAAACAAGGACCTTTTTGTTTTCCCTTTTCACCTACTTCCTGTGTACTCACTTCATTGTTCCCAGAATTTACCAGGTCAGAATTATCAGGGAATTTCACTCGAGCGGTCTTTTTCTTTTCTTTTTGCTTCTCTCACCACAAGGTCTACCTGGGGTCTCGACTTAAGCCAATAGTACTTCTTTAGAAGCCACGTCTTTGGTATTTCTGTGGAGAGGCTGAGTGAGGGGATGGGATTGAATGACGAAATGAGGCTCAGTGTGTGGTGTGTGGTTTTCAAAAAGCAACTATACTGTAGAAAGGACTAAAGATGTTCTCCAAGCCTCCAGCCCTGGGATATGTTATGTGGAAACAGCAACGGTGATTATGCTTTGTCTGGGCTTCCTTCTCTGAACTGCTTTGGAATGATTAAGTAATCTGAGTCAGAACTGAGTCTGAGCCTTCTAGGAGCTGGAAAGCTGGAGTTTTAGCCAATGATGCTTATATAAAGGAAGTCAGTGCAGGAGGCTGCCATATGAGAGCAAGCCTGGCACTCTAGTGATATCACCTGAGCACATCCAATATGTTACCTTCAAAACGAGGGTGTCAAATGCGACGAATTTTTGATCTCTTCTTAGACCCATTTTTTAATACTTTTCCAAATGACCTTAGCATCAGCCAGTAGAAGTTATTGCCATGATGGACATGTTCACTAAAGCTACACGGTCCAGTAGTGGCAGCCGATAGCTCTGTGTGGCCACTGAACATTTGAAATGTTCCTCTTGTGGGCAAACAACATTTTTTATTGCATTTAATTTTAATTACTTTAAGTTTAAGTAGCCATAATGGGCTGGTGGCTACCATATTAGTCAACACAGGTCCAGCAACCTGGATTCTGTTTCTTTTAAACTACGTATTCTGTCAATTCTACTTAAAAACGGTATCATAAATTTGTCCCCTTCTTCTCTGCTGGGAGCCAGCACAAGGAGTCCCGCCCATGACAAAGGTCATGAGGTTAAGGGGTCCAAAAGGCAAAGGTGAGTCAGGCCTTAAGGGAGCCTCGCTGAATTTTCTCGAACATCTACCCCCAAAACCAGAGTCTGCCTGCCTTATTGTACTGTGCTTTCCACTCTTAACATAACAGGGGGCTATCCCCAACCACCTTTCTCTGGAAAAAGTTAACTTAGAGCTCCAATTGACAGTCTCTTGCATATAAAAGGAGTGTTTCAGCTCAAACCCCTTTGATGACTCTCTAACTTACCTGACAGGTTTAACTACACTTGTGATTGTTTACAGTCCCCCAACCGTGAGAGGCACTAAGCTTAAGCATCTTAAAGATATAGAACCCTTTTCTAAAAAGCTAAAAATTATATTGGTGATGGGTTTCAGTGTTGAGTCAATGACTGCTGCCAGGCCTCCATATTCTTTATCTTTTGGGCACCTGAAGGATATTAATCAATGTAATTGGGATATAGAAAAAGGAATATAGTAGTTTATGATGTTAGCAACACTAGACTTTTGAGTTAATTAATTTGCTCTTTGTTATAAATCACTGTACTCCTCTTTCTTTGTTATAAATTGTTGATTGTTGTGTCCTTGCTATGTAAGAATGTAACTTTATTTAGTGCTTTCTGAGAGTAGTACCAGACTTTGGGAAGAACAACACTCTTAAGTCAAATAAGTTCTCTGGTTCACAGACCCTTATCAGAAAAGGGCTGTAAAATGCTAATCGGCCTTCTGGCCAGAAGATGATGCAAATCACCTAAGACTTGTGTATACAGTTAGGTATTCAGAGAGAAAGCCTGGTCTCAATAAGAGTCAGGGCTGCTGATGCTGCATAACTTTGTATTATCCACTGATCTCTATGTACAACGAAAAGTATAAAAAGCTTTCCCAGACAATAAAGGAAAGAGTCACTGGAAAGACTGGTTTCCCCCGTGTGGTCTTTTCTCCTCTTCTTTTCTGGCTGAATTCCCATCTGGGGCAGGGAGGCTCACCATGTCTACTTACTTGCCCTGGCTTCTAAGACCCACGCGAGAGGGAGCCCAAGGCGGGGCACCCTCCGCTATTCAAGCGGGTGCCGGTGGCCTACATAGATGGTGCAAGTTTCTTGTCTTGAGACTTTATTAGCTTTCCACATAAACCAAGTTATTCAGCCTCTTTTCTCCACTAATTTTCCTGCTACACTATTCTTTCCTAATCTCTTCGTATTTCTAATTAAATAATTCTTTCCTAAGACACCAACTCCATCCCCGCTTCGAATTACCCTGGATCCACCGGGGCTGGACCCCGGCACTTCTCCCTTCAGATTTCCACCCTATGCTGAACCATCACCATCCCCTCCTCCCTGGTTTCTTTTTTCCCCTACTTTCACTCTCTATGATTCTTTTGGTACAGTGAAGGGTGAGCTTCTTAAAACATAAGATTTATCAAGATACCCCTCCACTCAAAACCATTCAACAACTTCCCCATCACAGTAAAACTGAAAACCCCCTATGAGGTTTGGACACCCTGCTCCCTTTTGTGGCCCAATACTAGGCTCCAAGACGCCACCTTTTCCAGCTCAGGTCCTTCACACAAACTTTTCCTTTGTTCTAGAGTTGGGCTATCCCATACAATGGCTGCAGCCATATGTGACTTTTTTTTTTAACATTTCTTTACTTGACTGAGCCAGGTCTTAGTTTCAGTACACAGGAACTTACTTGCAGCAGGTGAACACTTATTTGCAGCATGTGGGATCTAGTTCCCTGACCAGGGACTGAATCCAGGCTCCCTGCATTGGGAGCACAGAGTCTTAACCACTGGACCACTAAGGAAGTCCCTATATGTGACTTTTTTTATACATATACTTAAATAATTGAAATTAAATAAAATTGAAAATTCATTTCCTCAGTCCCACGAGACACATTCAAGGGCTCAGTGATCACATGCGATTCACTGGTACCATACTGGACAACACAGATACAGAATATTCCTATCATCACAGAAGTTCTGGGACCTTCTTCCTTACACTGGAGCTTGGCTAATTCCTACCCACCTTTCAAGTCTCAGCTGAAATGCCACATTCTCAGAGAGGCCTTTTCTAATCCTCCAATTGGAATTAAGAGTCCCTGCTTCCTTCTGTATAGAACCTGCAACTTTCCTTTTTACTTTCCTTACAACTTTCCTAACTTTCCTTACAACTGTTTCAAAGTTGTAGTGACTTGTGTGGTTTTTAATGTATGTGTCTATTAAAATCTAGAATAATGTCTTGTTGGTTTTCCAGTCAATCCTTGGGCCCTACCTCAGTACTTGAGTAGCAGCTCATTCACATTGGGTAGATAAATGAAATAATGAATAAACATATAGATGGATAGAGTGGCTGCATCTAATTACTCGTCTTTCAAAGCACCAGGGAGACTTTCCTGGTGGTCCAGTGGTTGAGACTTGGCCTTCCAGTGGGCAGGGTGCAGATCTGATCCCTGGTCAGAGAGCTAAGATCCCACAAGCCTTGCAGCCAAAAAAACAAAACATAAAGCAGAAGCAATGTCGCAACAAATTCAGTAAAGACTTTAAAAATGGTCTACATCAAAAAAAAAAAAAAAAAAAGCACTAGGTAAAGAGCCAGAGCTTAGGAACCACATGGTCCCGGAATGAAATACTGACTTTCATCCTTATTATAGCCTGTCAGTTAACCTTTCCAAGCCACCCTCTGTCCACAGGTAGGAGGGAATACTGTTGCCCATCTCGGAGCATTGACATGAGCACATGTATATACACTGAGAAGACTTAATCTAGAGCAATAGACTCACCTGAGCTAGCTATTGAAAATGCAGCTTCCAGTTCAGTTCAGTTCAGTTCAGTTCAGAGTGGGCTAGATGAAGGCCTTGGCCCAGAGTCAAGAGCTGTGTGTACATATGTTCCTTCTATTTTATCACTTCCCCTGGATCCTTCTGGCCCTCTCTGGGGTCTTCTCCCCTCTCACACTGCATGTCTGGTGTTGATCTCTAAGTTTCTCATTCCTTGGTCCCATTCTCTCTAAGAGAACTTTAGCTCTCTTTAAGCTGCCACAACTCAAAGGATCAAACCAAAAGACTGCAACAAAGAGAGCCCACCTCACTCAGGCCCTTCTTCGCTGCCCTCTCTGTCTCTGATTGTGTAAACCAGTCTGACCTTCAACACTCCCCAGACTCATAAAGGCACACACCGTCTTGGAAGGCTCTCAGAATAGCAGGTACACAAGCATATGGCCTGGAGTGGGTCCACTTTAGTAATAGGTGTTCTTGGTCAATTTGTATCTACGAACCACCTACATCAGTAGCACCTAATTGTTTAAAATGCAGATTCCTGGGTCCCCACTTCTGACCCATTTAATCAAATCTCTTTTGAGGGGGGCCAGTTCATCCTAAAGGAGATCAGTCCTGGGTGTTCATTGGAAGGACTGATGTTGAAGCTGAAACTCCAGGACTTTGGCCACCTGATCCGAAGAGCTGATTCATTTGAAAAGACCCTGATGCTGGGAAAGATTGAGGGCAGGAGGAGAAGGGGATGACAAGGGACAAGATGGTTGGATGGCATCACCGACTCAATGGACATGGGTCTGGGTGGACTCTGGGAGTTGGTGATGGACAGGGAGGCCTGGCATTCTGCAGCTCATGGGGTCACAAAGAGTAGGACATGACTGAGCGACTGAACTGAACTGAACTGAACTGGAAGCTGCATTTTCAATAGCCAGCTCAGGTGAGTCTATTGCTCTAGATTAAGTCTTCTCAGTGTATAATATTATCCTATCAAGCACTGGTAAGTTTCTTCTATAAGTCACTCACTGATCCTCCCTTTAATTTGTACATAATTTTATTTTTATATCAAAATATTATTTATCAAATACCTACCAAGTGAGTTATTAAGTGAAGTATTTTATATATATATATATATATGTGCATGTGTGTGAGTATATATATACTCATGTAAGCTCAGTTGCTCAGTCACGTCCCACTCTTTGCGACCCCATGAACTGTAGTCCACCAGGCTTCTCTCTCCATGGGATTCTCCAGGCAAGAATACTGGAGTGAGTTGCCATTTCCTTCTCCAGGGGATCCTCCCAACCCAGGGATCAAAGCCACATCTCCTATGGCTCTTACATTAGCAGAAGAGTTCTTTACTGCTGAGCCACCTGGGAAACCCTATATATATATATATACACACACACACACATATATACACACACACACACGTGTGTGTGTATGTATAGGGCTTCCCTGATAGCTTGGTTGGTAAAGAATCCACCTGCAAAGCAGGAGGCCCCAGTTCGATTCCTGGGTTGGAAAGATCCGCTAGAGAAGGGATAGACAACCCACTCCAGTACTCTTGGGCTTCCCTTGTGATATAATATATACAAAAAATCCCTCTAAAATTTGCTTTACAATATCATAATCAGGTTGGTTTTACATGTGACAGTATAAAGGGCAGAGTTGGACAGCTGGAGGCAGAGGCATTTAGCCAGCTCTACACTGCACACAGCTATCATCAGTCCTTCTTACTGGCTTTGCCTCCTTCAGTCAGAACTGCCCAGTCCTCAGATACCTGCTTTCTCCAAGTACAGAGTTTCTCCACTTACCACTTTTCCCAGGGCCCATGCTGGAAAAGCACAGCCGGCAGTCCCAGGTGGGGGTTTCTCTGATGCTCAGAAATAACAGTCAGGAGCATCCCCAGCCCCTGTCTTCTTGACTGTTCCCCGTCCTACACAAGAAATCACGGTGCATAGCAGCAGCCCAGAGCCATCTAAAGATCTCCCTGGAAAAGCTGTAGGTTCGGGAATGCTTCCTGCATATTGTTCCCAGTTCTGCGTCAGGCACCAGGCTGGGGCTGTCACAAAGGGGACCTTAGACTCACCACGGCACCAGCTTGCACACGGGCTTGACTCCTGGGTCCTTCGTGCAGGTGAGAGAGCAGAGGGTGGGAGCCGACTCAACTGAGCCTCCCACAGGGACCCCTCCCCACAATCCCTCATGGGACATCATTCCCTGGACAGCCCCTCCTGTGCCTTTCTTTTTATTTTTCCTCCACCTTATCACATTTCTGTTAACTTGCAAGATCCTGCTGGTTTGCAATTGCAGGACACATGTAATTTTTTTTTTTTTAATTATTGAGCATTATTTACGAATGGGTTCCCCAGGTGGCGCTAGTGGTAAAGAACCAGCCTGGCAGGCTGCAGTCCATAGAGCAGCAAAGAGACACAGCTGAAGCGACTCAGCATGCATCCATGCATTTATGTATAGTGAAGTGCAGAGCTCTTGAGGGCACGGTCCCATCCTGTGAATGTGACAGATGTCTGATCCACAGCCCATTCAACAAACAACGTTTTCATTGCCCCAGAAAGATCCCTTGTGCCCTTTCCCAGCCAGTCCCCACCCTCCAGAGGAAAGTGCAGAGGAACGCGCTAAGTTTTAAGATCTCCTTCCTGGTTTGTTCCTGCAAGTAAAAGTATTCCATACGCTTTAATTCTGTACAATTTTTTTACTATGGAAAAAAATACAATGGCTGTTACTTGTCATTAGGTTTCTTTTTGGATTTCTTTTTTTGTATAACATAAAGTTATACTCAATTACTTTCTGTAACATATAAATAAATGATAAGTATTAATAAATAATGATTAATCAACAAAAAAGAAATAGGGGAAGGCCAGCTGGGGCAAAAGTAGAGAAGCAAAGCAGGAGATGGAGCCAGTGAAGGACTCTCGGATACTGTCACTGTCCTGGCTGAAGCCCTTGGCAAAGGTTATTCTCCCTTCATCCCATTGAAGCAATGTGTCTTATGCTGTTTTCCTTTTCTTTCCAAAGGAAACAGCCTCGAGAGAGTCTCTCGGGAAGCTCCAGAACATGTCTCTGGTGGCCTCTCTTCCCAGGGCTCAAGCCTGTCCCCCTGTTCTGCCACCCACAATACCTTGGGCTCGCATCCCCCCTGAGCACCCACTATCCTCAGCAATGCTTAACCGCGGCTCCGATGCCCCCACCTCATGCTGCAGCACAAAAGTCCTAACTGGAGCCCTGGGTACAGCTGGATCAAGTTAATCACAAAACAAGACATACGTGGGAATAGCCAAGCGGTCCCACTGAACAGCCAAGAGGTCCCACTGAAAGCCCAGGCAAGAAGCCGTTCATCCCAACAACTGTGACTGCACCCAGACTCCTCTCTACATTCATACTGGGAGTATGAAGACATCCTGTCCAACATGTCTGCAAAAACAACCCTTCTTATGCCCATCTCAGCCCTGTTTATGATGGTAAAACCTTTTGGGAGCAAGCCAAATGTCAACATTGGGGGATTCATTAAATAAACCATGTTGCCATCCATACAATAGGAACCTACATACCCACTAAAAATAACATTGAGGAAGAATATTGATAGACATAAAAGCTGAATGAGTATATTGCTAAGATTTAAAGGCGTCTCACAAACAGTATTAACAGTTGTTCTGAGTGTTACGATTATACGGGTAATTATCACATTATTCTGCTGATTTGTCAGTACTTTGTTCAAATCCTGAAGGATAATGCTGTGAAAGTGCTGCACTCAATATGCCAGCAAATTTGGAAAACTCAGCAGTGGCCACAGGACTGGAAAAGGTCAGTTTTCATTCCAATCCCAAAGAAAGGCAATGCCAAAGAATGCTCAAACTACCGCACAATTGCACTCATCTCACATGCTAGTAAAGTCATGCTCAAAATTCTCCATGCCAGGCTTCAGCAATACGTGAACCATGAACTTCCAGATGTTCAAACCGGTTTTAGAAAACGCAGAGGAACCAGAGATTAAATTGCCAACATCTGCTGGATCATGGAAAAAGCAAGAGTTCCAGAAAAAACGTCTATTTCTGCTTTATTGACTATGCCAAAACCTTTGACTGGGTGGATCACAATAAACTGTGGGAAATTCTGAGAGAGATGGGAATGCCAGACCACCTGACCTGCCTCTTGAGAAACCTATATGCAGGTCAGGAAGCAACAGTTAGAACTGGACATGGAACAACAGATTGGTTTCAGATAGGAAAAGGAGTATGTCAAGGCTGTATATTGTCACCCTGCTTATTTAACTTATATGCAGAGTACATATATGTACTCTGAGAAACGCTGGGCTGGAAGAAGCACAAGCTGGAATCAAGATTGCCGGGAGAAATATCAATAACCTCAGATATGCAGATGACACCACCCTTATGGCAGAAAGTGAAGAGGAACTAAAAAGCCTCTTGATGAAAGTGAAAGAGGACAGTGAAAAATTTGGCTTAAAGCTCAACATTCAGAAAACGAAGATCATGGCATCTGGTCCCATCACCTCATGGCAAATAGATGGGGAAACAGTAGAAACAGTGTCAGACTTTATTTTGGGGGCCTCTAAAGTCACTGCAGACGGTGATTGCAGCCATGCAGAAATTAAAAGACGCTCACTCCTTGGAAGGAAAGTTATGATCAACCTAGATAGCGTATTCAAAAGCAGAGACATTACTTTGCCAACAAAGGTCTGTCTAGTCAAGGCTATGGTTTTTCCAGTGGTCATGTATAGATGTGAGAGTTGGACTGTGAAGAAAGCTGAGTGCCAAAGAATTGATGCTTTTGAATGGTGGTNCCAGTATTCTTTCCTAGAAAATCCTACAGACAGAGGAGGCTGGCAGGCTACAGTCCATGTAATTGCAAAAAAGTCTGTCTTCTTAAAACTTCTGTCTGGCCCTTTGTCTTATTTATCTTTGAATTCTCCCATGATATACATTAAAATTGAATGAAGATTCATATTTTTTAGGCTGTAACTGGAAGAGGTAAAAACTGGTTTGACTACATGTATTCATATTATTCTATGCTGCTGATATGGAATTTTATTGTTAAATTCAAATTATTTAACTTCAAAATATGCATCTTGCCAAAGTGAACTTATGTGTTGAAGAATATCCTGAACACTTAAGATTGATGTTTAACGCTAAATAAACAACACTACTTATTGTCTCAAATATAGAATAAAATACCTGTTGGATTGGGTATGGTTTGATTACCTTCTGGTTTCTTCACAACTTTGTTTGGTTTTGGAAATAACCAAAAATATAACCAAATCTTTGTTTTTCTGTTAAGCCTGTAAATCCAGTTGTTGAAAATTAGGTCAGTATTAAACAAGAATGTTACTGTAGTTCACGTCAATATAGAGACAATTTAATGTACATTAATATGTTCTAAACTCATTCCATTCTTTACCATCTTCCCCTTCACAAGTTACATTGCTCAGTTAGTATAAGTACTAGCTGAGGTAGCCCATCATTCTCATCCTTTACAGCAGTGCAAAGCTTTTCATTTTCTAAACTTCATTATTCCTGTTACATAAATTTAGCAGATTATACTGACAATATCTAAAATTAGTCATATAATCTTTACCCCTTTTGCTTTTTCAGATTTATGGACAAGAAGTTATCATGTAAGTCTTTTTGGTTTTTTATTTTCAGGGTGTTTTTTTGAATATTAAATTAGTTTTTACATCTGCTTTGGTCATATATTTTATTATTAATGTTTTGAGAAACTTTATAAAAATTCAAAGCACACAGATCTCTAATTCACATTCATTAAGCAAGCAGGTTTATCAGAATTCTAACTAGACAGCTTTATTTTCTTAATTTCTGATATTTAGTAAGTTTCACAGTATTTCAGACTTTTATTTCATATAAGCCTTCTCTCACTTTGATAAAAATTACAGGATTTTCTTTTTTATATTTGAAAACATAACATTTTTTCCTTTAAACAAAGAACAGATAAGGAATAAAAACACAGAACTCGAAGTATGTAAGGGTTAAGACCATGGCTTTAGTAACAAGCAGCCTTCAGTTTGAATTCCAGTGTTACCCTACAGTAACTGTGTAATCTTGAATCAGTTACTTAAAAATATAATTCAGTTGCTTCATAAAAAGTCAGGATGATTCTACTTTATAGGATTCCTATAAGTTTAAGTGTGGAGGTAAATGTAAAATGTTTAGCCCAGTACTTAGCATATAGTAAAGATATAGCAGGGTTTTCTCTCACTTTATTTTTAATGAATAGTTGATAGTTAATGGTCAGCTTTATTAAATTCCTTTTTCCTTTTACATAGTGAAATTAAATGGTGGCAGACATGTCCAAGGAATATTGCGGGGATTTGATCCCTTTATGAATCTTGTGATAGATGAATGTGTGGAGATGGCAACTAGTGGGCAACAGAACAATATTGGAATGGTGGTAAGTACAAATACAACGTCTCTCTTAGAGATTTCATTTTTCTTTTGGATTAAACATTAGCGTCCCTTCTATCCAGCCCTTGGATTAAACTGAAGTTAGGCAAATTACAGGCAAGATTAGATATTCCAACCCCCTTTTAGTTTAACTTACGGAGGTTGTTCAACTGTGGTAATACCCCAGTTACCTGTAGGTTAGATCTGAATCTTACACAGAATCCACTGAGGTCCTTGGACTTGAAATAGCTGTTGGAATTATTTTTGTGCTTTATTCTATAATGAGGCCCATACTGTTCCTTCATTAGAGCCATAGTGAAGTCACTCAGTCATGTCCAACTCTTTGCAACCCCACGGACTGGACCCTGCCAGGCTCCTCCATCCATGGGATTTTCCAGGCAAGATTACTGGAGTGGGTTGCCATTTCCTTCTCCAGGGAATCTTCCTGACCCAGGGTTTGAACCTCCAGGTCTCCTGCATTGTAGGCAGATGCTTTACCATCTGAGCCACCAGGGAAGCCCCTTCATTAGAGCAGTAGTATAGAGGGTTTTCAAGTTCCCCAGCTGGGTCAAGATTAACTGTTGATCAGAGCTTTTACAATCAATTATTCAATGAAGAGTTTTTGTTTTTGTTTTAAGCAAGCAAATAAAAATTATGCTGAGTCCACCTCAAAGCAATTGAAACTATCTCTAAGGGTGCTATTTGTGTTTGTATGTGCTGTTACAAGATCTTGTGTAATTTTAATGTGTGCTGAGGATTACTACTTATCAAACTTCAATGTCTATGCATTCTCAGAAGGTTAATTACCCTTTCCAAGGCTTGTGTTATTGCTTGTTTCAAGTATATTTCCATTATTGCTTTTTGAAAAGCAAATAAGTCAGGGTTTGAAAAACAACTTGGAGTCCCTAGATATGAGTCTCCCTGGCTTCTTGCACACATTTCATGTAGATGGACCTTCTTTTCAGGTACAGTCTCCTTGAGATTCTGTTGAAAATGAATACAAGTCTGGCAAATCATTAGCATCTTCTTATAAAAGAGAGTTTTAAAAATACCCCAAGATTTCCCTCTAGCCCTTCCTTTTACAGATTAGGAAATCTTCATTCTGATAGAGGGTAGATTAGGGTTTTGGTTCATATATCAACAGATTCACAAAAAAAAACATAAGAATTAAAAAGGGAATTGACATTTAAAGTTCTAATTTGAGGAAATAACTTTTGAGAATGTGTGGCACTTTTCAGAATTTTTATTAGTGAAGGTATTAATGTTTCTTATAATTTTCCCCCTTATTTTGATGGGGTTAATTTTCCTTACATGGAAATTGGTTAAAAGCAGTGCCATCACAAGTCATTCAAATAGTGAGCTCCAACTTACTGTGATAGACAGTCTGTTCTTCCATCTCTGATGCATGTTCTGTGACTAAAATGTAGGTGCTAATTCTTATGGCTGAGTTAACACTTTTAAAATGAAATAAGGATAATATATCAATTTTCTTTAATTAAAAAACAGCCTAAAGAAAATGCAAGAATGGTTTTTCTAAGGGAAAGAAGCGAAACCAGTTACTATTTTTTCAATCCACTGGCTTAGACTCTGCTCCCAAAGAGTGGGGCCCAGGTTCAATCCCTGGTCGGGGAACTAGATCCCAAAAGTCACAACTAAGACCTGGTGCAACCAAATAAATAAATTTTTTTTAAGAAATTAATACAGGATCTGTCAGGTGGATATAATTACCTAATGATGTCTCAATTAGCCTCTACTGCAGTATCACCAGAGTAGTCAGTAGCCTCACCTCTGTCTTATTTCCTTAAGATTCCACTCCAAGGTTCCCCTAAGAATATAGTAAAAATTGGGTAGTTTTTGTTGCTGTGTGTTTCAGGAGTTATCACTGGCTTTGTGCTTCTGTAGCTCCAGTTTAGGTTTGTATTCTTTATTAGACAGTTGTGCCCCTTCATGAAAAGGCCTGGGCAACACCTTGCCAAAACTTAGTACTCAAGCCCAATCCAAGGAGCAGTATGGAATTCTGGACCTGATGGTTCCAGTTTGATCTGGAATATGGGGCATCCAACACAGTGGGACAGAGAAGGCAATGGCACCCCACTCCAGTACTCTTGCCTGGAAAATCCCATGGGTGGAGGAGCCTGGTAGGCTGTAGTCCATGGGGTCGCGAAGAGTCAGACAGGACTGAGCGACTCCACTTTCTCTTTTCACCTTCATGCATTGGAGAAGGAAATGGCAACCCACTCCAGTATTCTTGCCTGGAGAATCCCAGGGACGGGGGAGCCTGGTGGGCTGCCATCTCTGGGGTCGCACAGAGTCGGACACGACTGAATCGACTCAGCAGCAGCAGCAGCAACACAGTGGGAAAAGAGGAAGAGCCCTGTGAAGCAGAGGTGTTCACGACGAGCCTTAATTCCTGTGTCTTATGTGAGAAGGCAAAGAAGTATGTGATGCCATTTTAGAAAACATTGAGGAAAGTGGCAGTTTTATTTTTATTTTTTAATGATGCCAAAAAGAAAAAGCCCACAGATCTGAAAATCTTAGTTATCTGAAATAACTTCTCTTCACCACCCTCCACTTGTGGGGAAAGTGTCACAAATGACAGGTTTAAGGAAGGAACTAGGAAGAACGCTACTTGGTTTTTAAGTTTTCATTGGTGAGAAGTCATGTTCATCTTCTGTTGCAAATAAGCCAGCAGTTTAAAACTCTTGGACACTAGGAATCATGTTGTTCAGGTTTCTTCATTTCTTTCCCTAATTTGTTAAGAGTGAGAGTCTATAGCTTCTTTCAGTCTCCATTGTCATTTTCAGTGCAGCTCTTTAATTCTTTGACACTTTCTCACCATAATCATTGCTATTTGTCTCTGCCAGGCTCCCCAACACTTTCCCACTTGTCATGGTCCTTCCCAGTCTGTCACCTGCAGTAATCAGATGCAGGTCATCTGTTAGTTGAGCCTTTCGTGAGCCTGCCACTGCTTTAGGCACTGAGTAGGTGCACCAAGCAAGTCCTTGCCCTCACAGAAATGACACCTGGGTGAGGAAGACAGTATAACAGTGTGTGTAATAAAGCAAGTAGAATGAGAGGAGAAAGGAACAAGTTATAGCTAATTTTATGCCAGCTGCCTCTCAGCATAGCTCCACTTTGAATCTTACTCAGTGAAAGTCTCTCACTCGTGTCTGACTCTTTGTGACCCCATGAACTATACAGTCCGTGGAATTCTCCAGGCCAAAATACTGGAGTGGGTAGACATTCCCTTCTCCAAGGGATCTTCCCAACCCAGGGGTTGAGCCCAGGTCTCCCACATTGTAGGCGGATTCTTTACCAGCTGAGCCACCAAGGAAGTCCATGAATACTGGAGTGGGTAGCTTATCCCTTCTCCTGCAGATCTTCCTGACCCAGGAATGGAACCAGGGTCTTCTGCACTGCAGGTGGATTCTTTACCAGCTGAGCCACTAGCGAAGCCCCGAATCTCACTCAGGATGCCTCCATCCTGTCCTTTCACCTGTCTGGCTCTATTGAACTGATCTGTGGTTGCATTACCTACAGTCCACAGGGCTCCTTATTTTCACAGTCCCCTTCCAGTTTGACTTTTCTATCCCATTTCACCAGCCATTTCACCTATGATTCATGAGTATCCTGACTTACCTTCTTTTATAGAGGATCCCCAGGAGTAGGAAATGACAACTCGCTCCAGTATTCTTGCCTGGAAAATCCCATGGACAGAGGAACCTGGTGGGTTATAATCCATAGGGTCGCAGAGAGTCGGTCACAACTGAGTATCCGAGCATGCATACACATTGACTAGGGGAAAAAAAAGCCTCACAAACTGACATTTAATAAAACCATTGATGAGTTGATGAAAATTCTTTAAATCATCATTGATACATCTATTGAACGAATTGTGTTCTTTTCAAATTTATTTTTTCTTAGGTAATACGAGGAAATAGTATCATCATGTTAGAAGCCTTGGAACGAGTATGAACAATGGCTGTGTTCACCAGAGAAATCAACGCTTCCATGTGTCCCCTCTCCACATTTTACTACCAGAAAAATTGGGTTGTGTACATTTTCTTACTGAACTTTTTTGTTAAATAAACTTTTGTAATAGCCAAAAATGCTTTCTTAGCTGTTCTCAACTTAGACTATCTGCTCTTATTCTGATTTTTTTTCTGTTATGACCTGTTATTGGTTGAGACTGATTAGTTCGGGTTTTTAATGCATTAAAATAGAAAACTCATATTAAATATGAAACATTGGCAAGATGCCCTTTTCCCATATCTTTTACTGCTGAACAAAAGTTAAAGAAGCTGCAAACCTGAATGGGTTTCTTCTAAAACATTAACTAGAATTTTCAAAGTTGTTGCAATAACTTGGACAGACCCTGACTTTTTCACATACATCTGCATTCCAAGTACAGTTTCACTCAAACAACATGGGTTAAACTGTGCAGGTCCACTTATATACTGTTTTTTTCCAATAGTAACTACTACAGTATGGGTTTTTTTCCAGTAGTAACTACTACAGTACTACACCATCCATGGTTGAATCCATGGATTACAGACTGAATAGAGGAACTGCGTATGCAGAGAGCCAACTGCTTAGAGGGTCGGCATCCATAACCCCCACAGGTTTTAAGGATCAACCACATAGTACAACAGAAGTAAAATGGAGGAAGTAATGATGTCATTGTTTTATTTTGAACATAAGTGGGAAAAATTTTTGAATACAAGAGTAGAAATACAATTCCAGAGGAAAACATTCCAGTGCATTGTGGTTTTGTGGGGTAGAAGATGGTGATAATGCTGCCCATAATATACTCACCTGGTTTGTAAATTTTATGGTGCAAGCTCCAGTAAGAGGATATCACAGACATGGATTATAAACCTAACTTTAAAAAAATCTATCAAGCAAATGCTTAAGTTTATTTTTGTGACCTGATAGAAAGCCTATAAATCATGAATCACTTTAAAACTAGAGAGTGGGGTATATACAGTATGTGAGGTACTTATAAACAAGTATGTAAAATGGTATTCCCTATTTATAGGAAATGTTTACAGAAAAAATATAGCTAGAGGGATCAAACTAGAGTTGATGTGAAGGCCATACATTTTTATTTTTCCATTCTCCCCTTTAAACCTTCCCTAACATTGCAACCACATAAAGTTGAATTTTAGAACTAGTACAATTTAAGTGTGGCTCCTAACCGGCAGCATCACGTAGGAACATAACAGAAATGCAGTCTTGCGTATGCTACTCCACACCTACTGCAACATTCTAGGGGTGAGGCCAGCCATGTTTTAACAAGCCTTCCAGTAACACGGGAACAGGACTTGGCCTTCCTTCAGCCTATGCATAATATTTACCAGTCTCTTCTGTAAAAATTTCACTTGAGTAGCCTCCTGGGATAGTGGGCCCTGACAGGTCCTTCTTCCAATTAAATCTTTTTGAATTCTGTTAGTTGCATTAAAATTAATATGCTTACTATATGGATAACCTTTTTGCTCTTTAACAACTTCAGATGCCTCATTGGAAAACAATCAGTTGGGTTTGATACAACAGCAGTATTTAAAACTGGTATTCTAAAAATATTTGCCATTGCAAAACAAGTCTGCAGATGTTAAGAGATTATTCCACTAGAATTCACCCACTTTTATGTACACAACAGTGCTATACTCTACTGTCTTTAAAACCACAAAAGGAAAAAAGTAGGAATGCCTCTTAACATACTTAAGAATAAAAATAGTAAAAAGCTAACTCTGACAAACTAAATTTAATTCCTGCCTCTACATCAAATATCTTGGCAGTTTTATCAACATATTAATATTCACAATTGTAGAGAATAAATCACTTTAAGAATCAATGTTCTTTTTGCTAAAAGGAGCAACTGCTATAATCCGGAGGAGGCCTTTTTTAAAAAGACAATATATGTTAACTTGGTTACAGTTCAGTTACTTTTAGAATTCACGAGTTTTTACTTGTTTTGTCCTTTCCAGTGACTATAAGAACACTCATGATCTTTGTACAGGTGGAGAACCGGGTCTCTTGGCTACATCCTGGAATCATTCAGGAAGCAGTCCTACAGGTGATTGCAATGTATATCTGAAACACCACCTCAAAACAAGATTTCAACAACCAATTTCTCAATCAAAATGCTACAGTACCTTCAGAAGCATTTAACAGTTTGAACACAAACGATCTGATCAAGTATGGGGTCACTGAATATATTCTAGTGCCAGAGGCTCTAGAGTCATCTAAGTTGCCTCTGCTGTGAGACTGTCGATGCTTCTTACTACCAAGACTACTAGAGTTCTCACAGAGAAATCCTTTGCAACATGGATTTGCTTTGATAATAGACTGGGTTTCTTGGGACTTTTAAGGCACTAAAAACCCTTAGAAGAAAACATAAAACCCCCACATCAGTGACTCGAAACCCCAGTTGTCCGACTGCGACCCCGTGGACTATAGCCCACCAGGCTCCTCCGTCCATGGCATTCTCCAGGCAACAATACTGGAGTGGGTTGCTATGTCCTCCAGGGGATCTTCCCAACCCAGGGATCAAACCCAGATCTCCCGCAGTGTGGCAGATGCTTTAACCTCTGAGCCACCAGGGAAGCAGTTGTACATTAGGAACTCTAAAAAGCTACAAAAAGCTGAGGTCCTATCCTCAGTCCATTAAACCAATCTCTGTTGTCGGGCTCTATCACCATTTTTCAAAGGTCCTCAGGTGAGGGTTTGATAATAGAAGACAAATTTAAGAAATTTCCTAAATCAATAGCCTATACTTGCTTTTCATTTTACTTTTTTGTGTGCCATCTTTATACCACACTAAGACTTCTGAACTTCACCCCTAATGAAACAGAGACAGAAGCAATCAAAAGAACATTCTGAAAGTCAAGGCTTCAAGCATGGGCATATGTCCTTTGCAAAATGTAAGTTATTAAAGCCAGGCATAAGATATCAGTTCCCATGGTAATTTTACCTGAATGAAGATCACATCCAACCATGAAGCGCAAATGAACTAGTCCTGAACTAAAAGGTAAGTCTTCCTCAAGGGCTCAGCTTAAAATGCTTTAAAGTTTTGTTCAAAATCCATCCCAGACCTATTAAATCAGAATCTCCAGAGGAGCTAGAGAATTCGTATGTCTAACAAACTCCAGGTGATTCTTATGATCAGACAAGTTTGGGAAATGCTGCTGATGGATATTCAAGAAAGTTCAATTTTGAAGATGCAATAGTTTTACCTTCATGCTTAATTAGAACCTTGCGTTTCTCATGACTCACTGGGATTATTTTGTTAAATGATAATGGTGAAATATCTGATTCAAAATCATCTCTGTTCAGACTATGTTCTCTTTTTTTGCCAGTGATATTCCATTTGGAACCAGGAGGGGGATAAAGGAGAGAGTGGTATTTCATAGTTCCGTTTTAAGTCTCTCATATAAGTCCTCTTGGTCAATCATGTCTGTGTTCCCATTCCAGCGGTGATAGGCGAGGAGAGCAGCATTGTAGCCTGCAATGGCACTCATTTCCATGGCACTTGCTGCAAACTCTATGCCGTTGAGGTAATAAAGTCGATCGTGGAGTATGATGGAGGGGCATTTCTCTGGAGGTGTATAATGAGGATATGCAAGCCATGACTGCTTCACAGCATAATCGTAGGACACAAAGAGCTTTAAAATTTGTTCTTTAGTAAGTGGTGCTGCAGAAAAGATCTTCCAGACATGTGCTATATCTGCTTTTGGCTGAGGATTACTGTCTTCTTCTACAGGGGACACAAGCCCAATGCTGTTAATGAATAAATCTGGATTATCAGTGGTTAAGACTGTACCAAGATGAAACTCATTTAAGGCTCTAGAGCTAAAGACAGTGGAATTCAACTCCCCTTTAATTAAAGTTGTCACTAAAGGTTCGTAGTGTTGATGGAATTCCTCAATTGGAGGATCGAAGTTGAGAAAATTTATACTGGACATTTTCCGATTCAATGGAGTGGCCACCAGGACGATGTCATAGAAGTCTGAATGGGTCTCAGATCCAGTTTGGTAGACCACTTCATACACCTTTGAGGGACTTCCTAGAGGAAATAAAAAAGCATTTTTTTTTTTAAGTGTTTCTAACATACTATATGTTATACCTTCTAAAAATAATTCTATACTTTAATAGTTTCTCCATAATTCTAAGGACTTAAACAAGTTTTATCCCTTAAGATAACTGGCCCCTGCATTTGTATTACACTGAGGCCAATTTTCTACTTGGAATGGAAATAAAACCTGTCAACAGGTACAAAATATGAAATGTTTACTTTTGAGGATGAAATTCTTTTTTAAATCCAAAAAGTCATGCCACTGTGCTTGAGCACATGTGTATCTATTTCCACATGACACACAACACCTAACCTCCAATTTAAAATTTCATTTGGAACTGAGTGAGAGATGGAGAAACAGCTTTTTCTCCCTGAGCAATTATTTTCTGCAAGGGAAATCAGGAACAATAAAATAGGAGTTCAAGCTTACCTGTCTGCTTGGTCCTTGTTTTCTCCTCTATGGACATTACTAAGCCTGATACAAGATTGCTTCTGGAAGCCTGAAGGAGCCTTGAGCAAACAAGTTTATTGCCACCTTTTACTGCCCAAAGGCCAGGATCAGTACAGGACATTGACACTGCCCCTGTTGGCGACAGGACAAAACGTGTTAATTCTGACTCTGTAAAGGGCCCTCTACCCACTCTCCCCTCCCGAGCAGCTGCATCCGGCTCCAAATCTAGACATTGCCAAATGACCCTCAGAGGAAAGTTTCCCCCAGGTGAGGACCATTCAACTAATAAAAACCAAAGACTCTGTTCCCATAAAAATGCTCATCTACACATGCACAGTTCTGCCAACATTTTCATTGTGTCTGAGGTTTCACAAAGGAAGGTAGTCATCTCCAACTCATGGCCTAAAGTAAGGAGCCACCAAAGCATCAGGTAAGCTGCACTGTCAACTAATGTCCGTTAACTATTCCAAGCCCTAACTTACCTACAAAGCCATTGATGTTTGTGGTTTGGCCATAATTTACCCTCATGACGGGAGTAATAACTTCATCAAGGAACTTCTCAGAGAAGCCTGCTTTCTGCAAGGTTTCAAGAAGTGACCGGTTAAATAATCCAAGATAGTCGTCCCCTCCTAGGGAATGCAGTAACTTTTCTACGCTACTGAAGGCATAGTCGTGAGACTGGTAGCGGTAGATCCTTTTGAATAGAAGAGAAATGGCCATTAAACACCAGACAGTGGGGAGGGTACACACAAAGAAGGAAAAGAGCATCCTAAGACTCCAAGTGGCTTTGCTGTTTCCTTCGGACAAGTCCCTACCGATCCTGTGAGATGCGTCTTCCCCAGGTATCCCAGAGGCTCCTGGCCTCCCTTTCCCTCTATCTCCACTGGAGGAAGTCCACTGTCCTTTGAATTCACTCTTCTGCATGAATATGGTCACTGGGATCACCTTTCAAAAAGTGGGTATGTCTTGTTCTCATTCATCTTCCAGCACACTTAGACATGTCTAAAATTAAACTTTACCTTTCCACTAGGCTTGATCCTCCTCCTACCCCCAATTCCAACCAAAACAATGGGTTACTCCTAACATTCTACACATCATCCTCAGTTCATTTAGTAAATTTAAACATTTCTCCTTTCTCCTTCACCCACTTAAGAAGGGAAGCTTATCAATCTTCCTAACATCTCTCCTGTTATTTCTCATCTCCCTGATCTTATAAAGTGAAGCTTTATATTCAAACTGCTGCTGCTGCTGCTGCTACTAAGTCGCTTCAGTCGTGTCCGACTCCTAGCAACCCCATGGACTGCAGCCTACGAGGCTCCTCCGTCTATGGGATTTGCCAGGCAAGAGTACTGGAATGGGTTGCCATTGCCTTCTCCGTTTATATTCAAACTACTAACATGAATAACTGATTTATCTGCCTCTAGTTTCTTTTCATATAATTTTTTTATATTTGTTATGTGCTAGAATATGGAGCATCAGTTTGAGCCAGACACTGTTCTACATGCTGAGGATACAAAGGTCAGTACAACACAGAAAGACAAATCGCTGCCATAACAGAACTTTTGTTTTAGATGGGACAACAGGCAATAAAACAAACACAAGCAACTTACGTAACAGTTTGTGCTAAATTGCTTCAGTTGTATCTGACTCTTTGGGATCCTATGGCCTGTAATCTTTCAGGCTCCTCTGTTGGTGGGATTCTCCAGGCAAGAGTAATGGAGTGGGTTGCTGTGCCCTACTCCAGGGGATCTTCCTGGCCCAGGGATCGAACCTGTGTCTCTTACATCTCCTGTACTGGCAGACAGGTTCTTTTATCAAGGAGAAAAGTAAACCAAAAGACTGGAAACAGTTGGAGCTGGCAGAGAAGCAGAGAGAGGGAGGAGGCACAGACAGAAAAAAGTAGTGGAGGTGGGATGAAGGACTTCCAAAATGGAGTAAGGACCTTAGAAAAATCTGCCCCTACATAAAAGCAATGAGAACACTGGCAAACACTGTCAACATCAACTTTTTTGGAACTCTGGAAATAAACCAAACACTTGCTAAAATCCCAGGAATATTTAGATGGCTGACTGTAAGAACAAATGAGCCCTGTGGTATTTGAACTGTCCCTAAGCTCATTCCATCTTGCTAGCAACAAGGCAGGCTTCAAAATCAGCAGCCTTGCAACCAGCAAGCTGGCAGTCACAGAGGCAATAAGACACGTTTAGAGCATCCCCAAATTCCCATTGTCAGAGAAGTGCCACTATTTGCCTTATCAGGACTTGTTCTTTTTCGATTAAAATTTTTAAAGGATATACTCCATTTACAAAATTGGGAAAGGAGTTCATCAAGGCTGTAATTGTCTCCCTGTTTATTTAACTTATATACACAGTACATCATGTGAAATGCTGGGCTGGATGAAGTTAAAGCTGGAATCAAGACTGCCAGGAGAAATATCAGTAACCTCAGATATGCAGAAGATACCACCTTAATGGCAGAAAGTGAAGAAGAACTAAAGAGCCTCTAGAGGACGGTGAAAGAGGAGAGTGAAAAAGCTGGCCTAAAACTCAACATTCAAAAAACTAAGATCATGGCATCCAGTCCCACCACTTCATGGCAAATTGATGGGGAAACAATGGAAACAGTGACAGACTATTATTTTGGGCTCCAAAATCGCTGCAGATGGTGACCGCAGCCATAAAACTACAACATGCTCTCTCCTTGGAAGAAAAGCTATGAAAAACTTAGCATATTAAAAAGCAGAGATACCACTTTGCCAACAAATGTCCACAGAGTCAAAGCTATGGTTTTTCTGGTAGTCACGTACGGATGGGAGGGTTGGACCATAAAGACTGAGTGTCGAAGAACTGATGCTTTCGAACTGTGGTGCTGGAGAAGACTCCTGAGAGTCCCTTGGACTGCAAGAAGATCAAACCAGTCTAGAAAAAGGAAATCAACCCGGAGTATTCTTCGGAAGAACTGATGCTGAAGCTGAAGCTCAAATACTTTGGCCACCTGATGCGAAGAGCTGACTCAGTAGAAAAGACCCTGATGCTGGGAAAGACCGAAGGCAGGAGGAGAAGCAGACGACAGAGGATGAGATGGCTGGGTGGCATTATTGATTCAATGGACATGAGTTTGAGCAAACTCCTGGAGATAGTGACAGATGGGGAAGCCTAGCAGGCTGCAGTCCATGGGTTGCAAAGAGTTGGACATGACTGAGGAACTGGACAATTCCATGTACAATTATAAAATATTGGCTACATTCCCCATGTTGCACAATACATCCTGCAGCCTATCTTACACCCAATAGTTTATACTTTCTATGCCCCCACCCCAACATTGTCCTTCCCCCCTCACCACTGGTAACCACTAGTTTGTTCTCTGTATCTGTATTTGCTCTCTGTATCTGTGAGTCTGCTTCTTTTTTGTTACAGCCACTAGTTTGCTGTATTCTTTAGACTGTTTATGTGTGCATGCTCAGTCGTGTCCAACTTTGAGACCCTGTGGACTATAACCCATCAGGTTCTCCTGTCCATGGGATTATTCCAGCAAGAGTACTGGAATGGGTTGCCATTTCTTTCTCCAGGGAATCTTTCTGAACCAGGGAGTGAACCTGTGTCTCCTGCATTGGCAGGAGGATTCTTTACCACTGGGAAACCTTTTCTTTTCAGATTAGGGCTTGTCTTTTTTTACCTCACTCTATACAAACAGCCCATCCTGAGCACATCTGTCAAAAACTTTTGTTGTCTGAGTTTGTGATACCAAGTGGGGCTAACAAGAGGCTTATCAGAAGATTTTAAAAAGAAATACTGGGGAATGAAAAACCCCAATTCGTTTCTAAGGACTTAGAAGGCCATGCCCATGTACAAGACTGTCACATGCCCAGGAGAGACCTGAGAAGGCCCTCATCTGTCACCTTCGGCTGACCTTGAGGCTTTGAGCAAGCCAGAAGTAAAGGCTAGAGCTATAAATCACCTGCCAGAGCACTGCAAGCAATCCTCACACACACACACTTGAGTAGTCAAACATGACAAAGAATACCTACTTCACAGAATTAGTTCCAGAGTCACTAACAAACACACAGCAACAGTAACAAACCCTGGGGTGAACGGATTTCTGTTGTCCAGAGTTACTATTCAATATTATTTTAAACGTCCAGTTTACAACAAAAATCAACAGAAATCCTCCCTAAGAAAACCCAGACATTGGACCTGCCAGACAAAGACTTTAAATCAGCAACTATAAATACGCTCAAAGAAGTAAAGGAAACCATATCTAAGGAACTAAAGCATGTATGAAAACAACATAGATTAGGGACTTCCCTGGTGGTCCAGTGGTTAATACTCTGTGTTCCCAGTGTAGGGACACAGGTTCGATTCCTAGTTGGGGAACTAAGATCCTGCATGTCACACATCTTGGCCACAAACAAAGAAATATAGATTTGAACAAACATAGACTGCTAATAAAGAGAAATAAATAACAGAAAATAAAAACAAACTGTGGAGTTGAAAACAGTAGATAAAATTTAAAATGAAATGTAAGGGCAATGTAAGGGAATTCACAGTTCCTGACTCCTCTTTGGCAACCTCTGTGGCTCCTAATCCTGGTTTTTGTGACATAGGTGCTACTGCTAAATCTGCTGCTAAGTCGCTTCAGTCGTGTCCGACTCTGTGCGACCCCATAGACAGTAGCCCATCAGGCTCCCTGTCCCTGGGATTCTCCAGGCAAGAATACTGGAGTGGGTTGCCATTTCCTTCTCCAGCTACTAGAAGCATTTAACAACTGGACTGAGGGCAAGAGGAAAAGGGGCGACAGAGGAGAGATTGGTTCAATGGCATCACTGACTCAACAGACATAAATCTGAGCAAACTCTGTGTAATAGTGAAGGACAGGGAGGCCTGGCATGCAGCAGTTCATGGGGTTGCAAATAGTCAGAAATGACTTAGTGACTGAACAACAACAGCATTAAACAGGAAGCAGACGGATTGTATCCCTGGAACTGCGTCGAGACTCCCCGCTGAGGTTAAGGACAAAGATTCCTGGGGAAGAGAAAACATGCAGGCAGAAGCTGTTTCGTAAGACCAGCAGTATTTCACTATTTAGCAACTGGCACATGATGGCTCAATACTTGCCCTTTGTCCAACAGGGTATGATGAATATGATAAAATTATCAAAATAAGATCTGCACGCTCTTATAGAAAGGAACAGAAATGTGTGGCCCTTTAAACAACATAACGGTCAGCACTCTATAATCAAGTATCAAAGATACATGGCAGGGTGGGGGGAGGGCGTTAATTCCATGCTTTGGAATTGTTTTATAATCAAAAACAGTATAATATTCAGGGAACTATATGCAATGTATGTGTATGTGCTTAGTCACTCAGTTGTGTCTGACTCTTTGTGACCCCATGGACTGTAGCCTGCCAGGTTCCTCTGTCCATGGGATTCTCCAGGCAAGAATACTAGAGGTTGTCATTCCCTTCTCCTGGGGATCTTCCCAACCCAGGAAGATAGATTCTTTACTATCTAAGCTACCAGGAAACCCCACTATATGCAAAATCTTATGATAAGTCATAATGGAAAAGAATATTAGAAAAGAATGTGTATATATGTATTAATAAACCATTTCGCTGTACAGCAGAAATTAACACAACATTGTAAATCACTATACTTCAATAAAATAATTTTTTTTTAATTCAGAGGATAACTGGTTTACAATGTTGTGTTGGTTTCTGCTGTACAACAGTGTGAATCAACTATAAGTATATATACATATATCCCATCCCTTTTGAACCTCCCTCCTACCCCCTTATCCCACCCTTCACATTTTTAAAAAATAGTATAATCTATGTATCCCCTCCTTGGGCCTTTTTCATAGTTTTGTAATATACTAAATTCACTTCAAAAGTGATTTCTTAATTTCTCAAAGGGCAATTCTCTACATGTCAAGAAAATTGATTCATGCAGCCGAGGCTGTATCTCAGGCCATGTGAACTTGATTTTCCTGTTGAGGATGCAGCAACATGTCACCTTTCTCTAAAAAGTGACTGGCTCTACGCAAATTCTATACATTTTCCTAGTGAACTGCTTGTCTCTCTACTAGAATATATATTCTTTAAGGGCAGGGGTATGTTCTAGGTTCTACATCTTCAAGACCGAGAATACTGCCTGGCACATACTAAGCACTCAATATTTGGTGAATGAATGAACAAATGAATGACTACTTTAGAACAACCTGCACTACAGCTGACCTTTCCAGTAACTGGAAAGATGTTCAAGGAATTGACCTCAGAATGATGCTTAAAAAGAAAGAAATCTCCAACTACTACAAGTTACAGAAACTAGAATATATATTTATTCTATTCAACTCTTACAAGCTGAATTTCTCCGAGACCTAAAACTGTAAACCAGCATAAAAGTTAGCACATGCCAACAACCTTAAAAAAAAATAGGTTATATCATACATGTATATGTACAGTTGAGTCCCTTCGCTGTCTACCTGAAACTATCACAACATTGTTAAACGGCTATACCCCAATACAAAATAAAAAGATTTTTTTAAAAATAAGCTATAGTTTTCCAAGTCAGAATGATTTTCCTTTTAATATTCTCTTGGCTGAGCCGTATAGCATGTGGCATCCTAGTTCCCCAACCAGGGATCAAATGTGCGCCCCCAGCATTGGAAGTGTGGAGTCTCAACCATTAGTCCACCAGGGAAGGCTCTAGACTGGTTATTTTACGTTATTTTTCTTACTTACCAAAAGAATGCATATTCATACGTAAAGAACTTTTTGAAAATACAGAAAAACAAAGAGAAGGAAAAGAGGCACCTATATTCTCACTATGCAGGACAGTGTGGGAATATAATACCTTAATTTAAATTCTTTGGGCACAGAACTGATATGCTATTTCAGGCTGCTGCCTCACTGAAACATCATGTCACAGTTAAATAAAGCTCATTTAAGTTTTCTACAGGCTCTTGTAAGTATCACCTCATCCATCTACACACAACACTAAAACAGTTCAGAGACTAAGAGGGAGGACTCTGGAGCCAGACTGCCTGGGTCAGAACTCCAGCTCCACCAGTCACTAGGCAGGTGGACTTGCGTGCCTAAAGCCTCTCCATGCCGCCACCTTCCAGTAACCTACAAAAAGCAGCTAGTAACAGTACCCACCTCAGAGAGCTGTCGGAAGACATCAAGGAGTTAGTATGTGTAGAGTATTTAAAAGTGTCTGACACCATTAAATAAGCATTTGCAAAATATGTTTTCAGAAGCAAAAATAAATGACCCTTTCACATTCCAAGTGGATAAAAGCCCTGCATATCATATATAAAACATTTTTCCTAACGACCTTACAAATAAAATAGGCTTTGCGTTTAGGTAGAGAACTGTTCCAAAAAACTGTAATTCCTACAGATTATTTAATAAAAGGTCTTAGGTTAAATAGAAGAGAAAAAATTACCTCATAAACTTGTCTAATATATCCTCTACCCACATGTGCATTCGGAGGGACTGAAATCCATAGTGCCAAATTAGTTTAATCATGTTAATTATAAACCAGCTGCTCTCCTCATATACCAGAGTCTCTCCATTATACACTCCTACTAGGCCACTAGGGCTCTGAACAGCAGAGAGACCTGCAAAAACAAAGAAAGAGTAACTAAGTCAATGGTTTCTGTACTGATCAAATGAGAGAAGGTAATCTGAAGCTATGGGGGACACTCTGAAATGAGTGAATCTGGGCTTCCCCCAGTTCTCAGGAAACATGTTAACAGAGCTCTATCTTTAGAACAGTGTGTGATACTCTAGACATCAGTTCAGTTCAGTTCATCACACTGTCCAAAAGAAGATTTCCTTAAAGGCAGGTTGGAGGATCATGCAGCTATATCAAAATTAGAAACTGGCTATATTTAGTCTCAAAAGACTAAAAAAGGCAAAAGAAAAAGCCAAAGGACAGCTTAATTCATCTTAAAATCAGAAATGTCAGACATAACTTTTGCAGCATAAATTGCTCCTGGCACACACTTGCCCTTGTGGAGCAAAGAGGCCCTGGAAGCATCCACAGGAAATGTGGAAAGCAGCTAAGGAAAATAGGATTTCCATTCCTGTGCAAATCCTATTCTGGTCACTCAATACTTCTCGTAACTGGAAGGAGGCCAAAATGACACAGTATTCCCTGAGGAGGGAGCCTGCAGAGGTCCCCCAGGCTTCCCCCACAACCTGTCCAATGCCTCTGCTGGTCAGATGTCCCCCAAGTTCCAGGCACATGTTTGCCCCTACAGCTGAGTGACCTTAAGTCAGACACCTCAACTCTCTGGGCCTCATTTCCCCAGCTGTAAAATGAGCATGCTAGGTTTTGCTAACTCAAACCACTCTTTGATTCTTTAATACAAATCCAGAATATATAAGAATCAACAACAGCAACCATCCCCAACCCACGCCCCATGGCTGTAATTCCAGATAACTGAAGATATACTGTAGTGTCCGATTACAGCAGAGCAGCTCCTAAGGCAGTGCCAACTGCTAGCAGGAAAGTGAGGAAAGCAGTTTTACCAGCTTCACTGTAAAAGACAATTAATAAGGCAGAAAAGTTTCAGTTCCCTATCTGATAACAATATCCATGCACTTTGAAGTCTGCTTTGCTCTCAGACCAAATTACATACCCAGATCCTTGACAAAACGCTTCATGTGCAGATTTAAAGGA
>SJYQ01104334.1:0-58421 GCA_006410935.1 Redunca redunca | reverse complement strand
ATTCTGAAGATCAACCCTGGGATTTCTTTGGAAGGAATGATGCTAAAGCTGAAGCTCCAGTACTTTGGCCACCTTATGCGAAGAGTTGCCTCATTGGAAAAGACTCAGATGCTGGGAGGGATTGGGGGCAGGAGGAGAAGGGGATGACCAAGGATGAGATGGCTGGATGGCATCATGGACTCAATGGACGTGAGTCTGGGTGAACTCTGGGAGATGGTGATGGACAGGGAGGCCTGGCGTGCTGCGGTTCACGGGGTCTCAAAGAGTCGGACATGACTGAGCGACTGAACTGAACTGAGCAGCTATTTCTGCTAGCTGTCTCCCCCCAGATTTGTTTTTATCTTCTAGTTCAGTAGTTTATAATTTTTAAAATCTTAGAGTCCATTTGCATTCTAAAAATTATTGAATGTTTCAAAAAATGTTGTTGCTGTGGGTTTCATCCGTTGATATTTATCGCTGTTGCTGCTCAGGTGCTTCGCTGTGTCTGACTCTTTGCAGCCGTGCTGACTGCAGCACGCTGGACTCCTCTCGCCTTCACTGTCTCCCGGAGTTTGCTCAAATTCATGCCCATTGTGTCAGTGATGCTTTCTAACTATCTCATCCTCTGTCGCCCTCTTCTCCTCTTTCCTGCCATCTTTCCCAGCATCAGGGGTTGGCTTTTTGCATTAGGTGGCCAAAGTATTGGAGCTTCAGCTCCAGCATCAGTCCTTCCAATGAATATTCAGGATTGATTTCCTTGACGACTGACCGGTTTGATCTCCTTGCAGTCCAAGGGACTTTAAAGAATCTTCAGTGGAGAAAACATTTAAAATACAAGAATATAGAAGCATATATTCTATCAGCTATCAGAAGTGATAATGTTGTCCCATTTCATGTAGTCTCTAGAAAACACCACTGTGTGCTCATGAGATAAGGAGAGGGGGAAAGGCAATAAAATTTCAGTGTTATCATGAAAGTAATTTTGACCCCTCAGACCTCCTGAGCCCACACGTGGAGAACTGCTGTTTTTGTCTCTGAGGAGAAATTTGATGCTGTCTGACGACCTGATGGCAGGGTCTCACCGTGTGGGCCCTGGCTGGCAGGCCGTGGCCAGTCGACAGCCCTGACCCAGGTATGCGTGTAACTAACACACGTGACGTGTGGATGCTGACTGTGCAGTGAGACAGCACTGGGAGCAGAGACGATGTTGCGGTGGCCAAGTCCCACATCTGAAAGGAGGAGAGCGAGCTCTCAGGGCTTCCCTGGGGGACCAGTGGCTCAGCCTCCACACTCCCACTGCAGGGGGCCCGGGTTCGATCCCTGGTCAGGGAACTAGATCCCACATGCCAGGACTAGAGATCTCACATGCCACCATGAAGACTGGAGGTCTCAAGTGCTGCAACTAAGACCTGATGCAACAAAATAAATAGACCTTTAAGAATACACACATAAGAGAAAGGTTGTGGTACATCTACACAATGGCATGTTACTCAGCCACAAAAAGGAATGAGTTTCAGTTGTATGAGGTAGATGAACCTAGAGCCTGTTATACAGAGTGAAGTAAGTGAGAAAGAGGAAAACAAATATCGTGTATTAACACATATATATGGAATCTAGAAGAAATGGTACAGATGAACCTATATGTAGGGAAGGAATGGAGACACAGATGTAGAGAACAGACTTATGGACACAGCGGGGAAGGAGAAAGTGGGACGAACTGAGGAAGTAGCGCTGAGACATATACGCTCTGTGCTCGGTCGCCGGGTGGTGCCCAGCTCTTTGTGACCCTGTGGACTGTAGCTGCCAGGCTCCTCTGCCATTGGAAGAATACTGGAGTGGATTGCCATGTCCTCCTGCAGGGAATCTTCCTGACCCAGGGAGCAAACCCACGTCTCCTGAGTCTCCTGCTTTGCAGGCAGATTCTTTACTGCTGAGCCACGAGCGGAGCCCATATGTACATTACTGTGTGTGAAATAGACAGCTGCAGGGAAGCTGGTGAATAACACAGAGCGGGCCCAGCCTGGCGCTCTGTGATGGCCTGGAGGGATGGGATTGGAGGGGGAGGGAAGGAAGCTCAAGAGGGAGGGCGTGTATATGTATAGTTATGACTGATTAGTGATGATGTATGGTAGAAACCAATGCAACGTTATAAAGCAATTATCTTCCAGTTTAAAAAATAAGATAAAATTACACACACACACACACAATAAAAAGACAATGAGCCTTCCCCTTCTGCCCTGTCCACAGGCTGGGATGAGATGAAACACGAGTCAGTTCAAGCCTCATGGACCCAGGGGCACCCTGTCCCACCACATTTCCAGACTGGTCCTGGATTGCCTCCTTGGGCTCCGATGAGAAAGAAGAATCAATGACCTGGTTTAAGCCACTCTGTTTTGGGGTCCCACTGCAGCGGCCTAACCTGCCCCTTGATCAGCACATTATTCATCTGGGCCCCAGCCGTAAGCTTTCTGGTTTCATTATACCTGCAAGGATGGATGAACTCCCTGTTGGTTGAAGGTTGAGTATACAACCCTGGAGGGGTTGGAATACAGGTGCGCAAGAGACCCAGTGACAAGGGAGCCATGGCAGGTCACAGCAGAAAGCTGGCTTGGAAGCAGAGCACCTTGGTGTTGACCCGGCCAGGACTCACTGCCCCAGCACGTGCTGTCCTCCAGAGACTTGCTGAGAATGCAGTAAGTGGCTTGTGGAGGTGAGCCTGCAGTCTGAGGGGGAGAAGCAGGCGTGGGCCCTGTAGGGTCGGGGCAGTGGGTGGGAGTCAGGCTGGGGCAGGTCACATTGCAAGAGAACCAAGGCCCGGCACGTGCCTGGAGCCCCAGGACCACCACCAAGTTTCACCTGGCCTGTGGATGGCTCTCCTGTTCCCAGTGTGAGATGGGTGTTGAATCACCAAATGCCAGTACCTAGGCTAAAAAGTTGTTTTTTGTTTTTATAAACAAAAACCAGCATCGGTGCTATAAAACGTTTATTTTGTTGTTGAGTCACTAAATCTTGTCCAGCTCTTTTCGATCCAGTGGACTGCAGCATGCCAGGCCTCCCTATCCCTCACTGTCTCCCAGAGTTTGCTCAAGTTCATGTCCATTGAGTCAGGGATGCCATCTAACCATCTCATCCTCTGCTGCCCACTTCTCCTTTTGACTTCAAACTTTCCCAGTGTCAGGGTCTTTTCCAGTGAGTTGACTCTTCATATCAGGTGGTCAAAGTATTAGACCTGTAGCCTACAGGACAGGAAGTCAGTGTTCTACTAAGAAGCCCAGCTCCCCTTCGGCTTTGCACATGGAGAGGGGCCTTTTGGGAGAGTGGCCTTCTGGCTAAAAGAAGGCTTGGGCAGGTGGGTGAGAGGTGAGGCTTAAGACCTTATTAAACACGTTAGAGAACCCTGGGAGAATCCAGTGAGTGCCGAAGATGCACTCAGCAGAAAATATCAGACTCTGCCACTGCCCTCTCCCACATTCCCCTGAGGAGGTGGGTGGGGTAGGCCAGAAGAGCCTGGGATCTGATCTGAAAGAAGCTACGGAGCACCTGAATCTTGAAGAACGGGTAGGACGCAGGCATCTCATTGGGAAGAGAAAGAGCTGTCCAGGCTGTAGGAACGGCAAAATGAGGACCCCCAAGTGGGGATCTTGGCTCTGCCGTTCTCGTCTCCCAGACTGAGGTGGGGAGGTCCCTGGAAGCTGGGACCAGATCATATATGTAAGGCGCTCCCAACCCCTAATGGACCACGAAGCAGCAGACAGCAGTCAGGCGATGACCATCCCTGCATTAAATCAGCAAGGCTATCAGAGATGCAGGAGGGCAGGGACAGGTGAGAGGTGAGGCACGTCCCAGAAGGCATGGTGCCGAGTCCCTCTGGATGGACGAAGAACCCTGTCTGCCCATGGGGATCTGGCCGACTTCTCCCTCCTCCAGACGATCGGATGTTCCCAGACGTGGTGGTGGTGGTGGTGTTCAGTCGCTAAGTCATGTCCGACTCTTTGTGACCCCATGGACTACAGCGTGCCAGGCCTCCCTACTCCCGACAGTCTCCTGGAGTTTGCCCAGGTTCCTGTCCATTCAACCAGGGATGCCATCCTACCATCTCTTCCTCTGCCGCCCTCTTCTCCTTCTGCCTTCAAACTTTCCCAGTACCAGGGTCTTTTCCAGTGAGTCGGCTCTTCCCAGGCATGGTAAAGGATGGCAAGAGAGAGAAGTTAAGTGTATGTCAACCGTGGGCACAATGGAGCCACCCGGCAAGGCTAGGGTTTTCCAGGAAAACCTGGCCTTTCATCCCTGAAGTCCTTTCACTTTTGTTTATTGAGGTATTATTGCTGTGAATCAAGCAACATCCATGCTGGCAATCTGCAGCAGTGAAGAGCTGGCAATCTGCAGGGAGGGGGAGACGAGATCGCAGCTGATGGGGAGGGGGCAGTTGCGGATGAAGAGCTTGTGTCCGAGCCCTGGGGCTGCTGTAATGAACTGCCATGCACTCGGTGGTTTCACAAACAGAAGTTCACCATCTCAGTTGTGGAGGTGTGAAGTCTAAGATCAAAGTGTCGGCAAGGCTGCTCCACCTGAGGGCTGTGAGGAAGGCATCCCAGGCCTCTCCCTGGCTCCTGGTGTTGCCAGCAGTCCTTGGCTCGTAGCAGCATCCCTCTGATCTCTCCTGTCACCTTCACGTGGCCTTCTCCTCTGCATGTTTCTCCGTGTCCTCCCCTTTCCTTCTAAGGACCTTGTCCTTGCATTTAGGCCCCACCCCGATCCAGGATGATCTCATCGTGAGATCCTTACCGTAATCATGTCTGCAAAGACTCTTTTTCCAAGTAGTGTCACATTCACAGGTCCTGGGTGGACGTATCTTTTGGAGCGGGAGATCACCGTTTGACCCCCTGCAGGACTCTAAGGTGGAGGAGAGAGGCAGGAAGTACTGCTGGGGACAATTGGAAGGCTTCCTGGAGGAGGTGAGGCCCACCTGGGTCTTGAAGGGAATCACTGCTGAGCAGAAGAGGAATCCAGGTAGGAGGAGGCTCGGAGCTCAGAGATGTTGGGCCTTAGCTGGCTGGAGGCATCTGGGGGAAAGGTGGGAGGTCTGGTGGGGGAGATGTGGGAGGCATGGGAGGCAGAGGGCTGGGTGCCCCGAGATGAGGCTGGACAGCAGATGTGGTGGCCAGCAGGGGTTCCAGGGGCAGTGAGCACTTTCCCTGCAGGACAAAGTTGCCAGGAGCAAATGGGCCACCTCACCGACACAGGACCTGTCCTGGGAGTGGGTGGAAACACGTGACATACGGGGGGAGGTGGAGCTGAGCCTTGGAGTGGTCCTGGGGAAGACCCGAGGGGCAGCTTATGATGGCCGCAGAGGACGCAGCATGAAATTCAGTTGGTCTGCGTTGCTGCGTTCCTAAAGAAAAGAGGGGCCCTGACTTCTTAAACTCAGTGCCTGGTTTGCCTGGGCACTGGTGGCGGGCCTGGGGGCTGGCTTCATTTGCACACTGGCCTTTGCCTCCAGGCCTGGCCTTGCTCAGCTGTCAGGACCTCCCCGAAGCTGGCCTGTCCTGGGGACATCTTTTCAAGTCCCCAGTACTCACCTGCTCTGTACGTAGGACAAGAGGCTGTCAGGGCCGTGGGCAGGGGCACCCCACCACCCAGAGCCTGCCTGGGTCTCACCTAGGTCCTGGAGCCAGTTTCTGGCTCCTCGGGGAACAAGAGGAGCCTTCAGCACTTCCTCGATTCTGGAAAGGCTGAGGTTTTCCCACCCGCCCGCACCTGAGCCACCAGTGTCCCCAGCAGGGTCTGGTATGGCCAGGGCTGGCCCCAACTCCATGCCCACCCAGAGACAGCGGGGATCACATTTTGTACGCAGTTTCCTTTAAGTGCTGGGTGCACAGTGGAAGGAGGCTGGCTCCACCCCTGCCATATGGCCTTACCGTAGACCTTTAATCTGTCCTTGGCTCAGTTTCCTCCGCTGTGAAATGGGGCCATCTGCCTTCTTTGTAGGGTTGATGGAAGATGTAGTGAGGGGTGTATCTGTTGATCTAAGTCCAGTCTCTCTGGGGCCCCCACAGTGATCAGACCCTGAGCTTGGTGGAGGGGACACAAAGTCAGATGTGATGTAGGGGGGCTGGAACCCCCCTGCCAAGTACCTGTCTTTACTTGATGGACTCCCTGATGTCCAGAACCACCCCCCTGTCCTCTCCAGTAGGTCAGGACACACAGTCTGAAAGTCTGAGGAAAGGGGGACCCATGGACCCCAAGCAGTGGGGGAGGGGCTGGAGGTGGTATTCAGAGAGGAATGGGCTCCCTCAAGGTGAAGCCCCCACCTCCCACCTGCTGGTCCCCTGCCTTCAAAGAAGAGCTGCACCCCTCCCGTCTGACCCTGGACCCCGAGGGGACCACTCTGGCCTGCAACGCAAGGCCTGCAGCCTCCTGGCCGCGCCCTGGCTGGCTGTGTCTCCATGGCCCTTCTCGCCTCTTCTCTGAAGGATAAGCAGGAAGCAGAGGTCCTCCTGAGATGGGGTGGGAGCACCCACTGTTCTCCGGAGGGCTTTTAGGGATTAGTCACCATAGGAACTGATGTATCTGGATCTGGACCCCTTCCCTCTCCAGGGGACCCTCTAGCCCTGAAACTGGGGCAGTACGCAGGCTGGAGGACCCTCCTATCCCCTGTCTCTGTCTCTCCACCTCTCTCTTCCTGTCTCTCTGTGTCTCTCCCTGTCTCTCCTCCTATCTCTGTCTCTCTTTGTGACTCTGTCTCTCTCTCTCCCCCTGCCTCTGTCTCTCTGCCTCTCTGTCTCTCTCTCCCCCTGTCTGTCTCTCCACCTCTCTCTTCCTGTCTCTCTGTCTCTCTCCCCGTCTCTCCCCCTGTCTCCGTCTCTCTTTGTGACTCTCTGTCTCTCTCTCTCCCCCTGTCTCTCTGTCTCTCTCCCCGTCTCTCCCCCATCTCTGTCTCTCTTTGTGACTCTCTGTCTCNCTCTCTCTCCCCCTGTCTGTCTCTCCACCTCTCTCTCTCCCTGTCTCTCTGTCTCTCTCCCCATCTCTGTCTCTCTTTGTGTCTCTCTGTCTCTCTCTCTCTCCCCCTGCCTCTGTCTCTCTGTCTCTCTCTCTCCCCCTGTCTCTCTGTCTCTCTCCCCCTATCTCTGTCTCTCTTTGTGTCTCTCTGTCTCTCTCTCTCTCCCTCTGTCTCTGTCTCTCCTCTGAGTGCAGAATCTTAGCCTCCAGGCCCTTTGCACGGAACCCTGGGGAGCTCGGCCTCTGCAGCCTCGTCCTGGGCTTTATTCATCCCTTGGTTAGTTAGCAGTGAAGCCGTGGCCCTGGGAGGCGGCTGAGGGTCTGGAGGGAAGGGCAGGAGGCTGGGCGGACACAGGAAGCCGGGCTGGGGTGGGCGGGGGGTCAGCGGCATGGGTGGCTTGTCGCATTCCTGGGACGCCGGGCGGAGAGGGCTGGCCGGCCGTTTGTCCATACCTGTCGGCCCCTCTTGGCTGTGAAAACCACCCCAGGGACCACGCCATGGCCTGGCGGCACTGTCCCCTGGGAGACTGGCAGCTGGACCCAGAAGGGGTGGGCTCAGTCTCCAGAGTCTGCAGGCCTGGTTGCCACCCCGTGAGCTCCACCTCTGGGAGCCAAGAGCCCCTGGGAAGTGGGGGTCAGGGTGCAGGGGGACCCCTGGGCCAGGCCCTGGGTAGCTGGGTCTGGAGGAAGGGCCTGCAGCCCTGGATGTGGGGGGCTCATGACCCAGTGTGGAGAGCTGGGCTGGGAGGGTGGTGGACCCCCAACTTCAGCTGTTCTAGGAGCACATCTGTTCGGCCCAGCGTAGTTGCCAGAGGGCCCAGCAGGAGCTGAGCTAGGAGAATCGCCACCCTGCAGAAAGGAAAATAACAAATAACAATAATAGCATGTTTAGGCTGATGCTGAAGCTGAAGCTCCACTCCTGTGGCCACCTGATGTGAAGAGCCAACTCATTGGGAAAGACCCCAATGCTGGGAAAGATTGAAGGCGGGAGAAGAAGGGGACGACAGAGGATGAGATGGTTGGATGGCATCACCAACTCAATGGTCGTAAGTCTGAGCAAACTCCGGGAGGCAGTGGAGGTCAAGGAGGTCCGGCTGCAGTCCATGGGGTCACAGAGGGTCAGGCACGACTGAGCGACAGAACGTCAAATTCATTTTTGAGGCATGAGGACCCAGGGGCTAAAGCCTGGGCCTACAGGATCAAGACAGATGGTCCAGAGACCAGAGGGAGGGGCGATGACAGGGGCTGGGGTGTGGGGAGCGTGGTCTGGGTTCTGATGCAGCTCAGAACCCAAAGACAGGCTCCCGTGGCGCTCAGCCCCACAGCTGCAGGAGGGCAGCTCTGCAGAAAGAACGTTGCTGAGAACCGTCGCCTCTGCTCAGGAGGCAAGTGGGCTCTGGCTGCAGGTCGGCTCCGAGCTTGTGGGGTTTGCTTGGCAGAAGAGGGCCAGAGCTGACAGCCACTCCAGGACCGACTCCCACAGCGCACAAGTCTGTCCCCCAGCTGCCTCTCCTCTCTGCCCTTCCCTCGCTCCTCTGCATCCTCCCTGCCTTTCTGCTGGTTTGGGAGGGCAGGCCAAGCTCTCCCCATTCCCAGGACCTCACCCTGCCCCTCTGCTGTCCAGCGCTGACTCTTACTTTTAATTCTGTTCAGAGAGGCTGTCCCAGACCCCCCAATAAATCCCCACCCCGCCGTCCTCTACTGCCTTCTGGATTCACTCGCTCTTGCTGCACAGATGGCATGGCTTAAATAACAGAAATGGATAGTCTCATGGTTCTGGGGCCACAAGTCCAGAGTGGAGCTATGCACAGGCTCGTTCCTTCTGAGGGTCTCGGGGTGGAGGGGGCGGTCTGCTCCAGCCTCTCTCCTCCGGGCGTGGACGCCGTCTCCACCCGGTGTCCTCACTTGGCGGTCCCTCGATGGATATCCGTGTCCTCCTCTCCTCTCCTTGTGAGGCCACCCATCCTATGGGGTGAGGACCCACCCCAGTGACCTCTCTCTCCCTTGATGACCTCTGTAAAGACCACGTCTCCAAATACGGTCACATTTTGGGGTGCTGGGGGTAGGACTTCAACATGAATTGGGGGCAATACAACTCATCCCAAAGTATCTTCCTTCGCCTTATTTTCTGGACTTGGGTTTCTTTGTGTATCTATCTTGTTTCCTGTCTCCTCCACTAGAACGTCAGCCCATAAGGATGTGGTCGCAGCTCCTAGCGCAGGCTCACTTTGCCATTTAGCAGCTGCTTGCCGAATGGCTAACAAGGATGTGATGTAACACGCAGACTCGCCTGGCCGAGCAGCACACGTGTCACCTGTCGGTGGCAGGGCTTCCAAAGCTCCTCGGTCGCCTGGTGACCTGGGCAGCCCAGCTGGTCTGCAGCCCCAGCCACCCTCTGGTTAAGGGGCTTCCTGGAAGCCCAAGCAACCCCACACCGGGAAGCATCTGACAGCCACGGGGCGGCTCAAGCTCACACTCCCTGACGAGTCACTGCTCGCTTGGGCTTCGGAGCCCAAACCCATCCCTGTTCGGCATGAACTGATGCTTCAGATAACCCAGGAACATCTATCCACAGGACAGTTTCCTTCCGGCCCCTCTTCTCACCCAGGAACCTTCTTTCCCTGGCTACCTCTTTCCCAAATTAACTTCTAAGCGGCCTTTGTCTGGGAGATTCCAGTGGATTATGCAAAAGGGGTTTGCCAGGGGATGGGGGCCTGTTTGAAGATTTCTGAGCCCAGTGGCAGCTTCGAAGGCAGGCACTGCTCAGGGGACAAAGGCCTCGTCTGGCCCTCCAAATGAGGAGACCAGATTAATATCCGCTTGAGGCTCCAGGCCCTGCTGCTTCCCCAGGGTTTAGCTAATTCGGAGGCCTGAGAGCCTCGGAAGAGAGCAGTGGGAGAAGAAAGGGGTGGACACGAAAGGGGAAGGACAAGAGGGCAGACTGTAAAAACCCTCAGGAGTGCAATCTGCTCCTGGATGCACCCTCCCGCCCCGCTGCCCACCCCGGGCGGGCAGAATTCTGCAAGGAGGACGGTGCCGGGAGCTGGCCCCTGACCTGGGCCTGCAGCTTGGAGTCCTAACATCTGCCCCCTCCGCCAGGGTAAGGATACAGCAATTGCTTAGGGAGCAGTCCCAGCCTGGTGCAGGTTACTTCCTGGAGTCTGGCTTTGCAGACAGGGCACCAGGCTCAGAGAGGTGGGCGAGTTGCCCACGGTCACACAGCCTGGGCAGTCCAAGGCCCACATTTCCTGCTAGACCCCAGGCAAGGGAGTGACTCAGGATGGAGGTCCCTGGGAAGTCTGGGCTGCAGTGACCCTGCCCGCTCCCAACTTGTGGGGGGTGGCCCCCACAGCCCGCAGTCTCTAGGGGTGGGGTCTGGTGCCTCCTCCCTGCCTCCTTTCTCTGGGGAGTGTTATGAGGGTGTATTTGGGCTTCTGGGACCTGGAAACCCGGGCCTGGCTCCGGCCCCTCCCCTTCAGGCCAGCAGGCCGCCCTCCAGGAGGGCCATGCTTCGCCCTATTCCTGAGCCCAGGGCTCCCTTGGTGCCTTTGTCTGGCCTTGGGTTTCAGAGGCTGCCCTTTCCTTTTCTCGCAGGTCTCAGGTTTCACCTCTTGCTGGGAGGATTCCCTCCAATTCATGAACCGCTGACTTCCCAGGAGAGGGTCTGCCCACCCTGCACCATCAGGCCCTAGGAATTTATCCTGGGGCCCTGGTTCCCAAGGCCCCCAGGGTGGAAGCAGGCGTTGGGAGAAGGGCCCAGCCTGGGGAGTCCAGCGGCCCCAGCCAGGCGGGGTTGAGATGGGGCACTGTACAGGGGTGGGTGGGAAGAGAAGGAGCCAGAGGGTCCCCAAAGAGCCGATCGCCTTGCAGCTTTCTGTGCCCATCTGGACATTCCATCTTCCAGCAGAACAGCAGCGGCCGAGAGGCTTCCTTGTGGGAAATTCAGAAAACAGAACAGGAGAGAGGATGGCAGGAGTCCCGGGTGGATCTCCAGGTTGATCAGGTCCCGCACGGAAAGCTTGAGTGTGCGGCCCAGCCCCCTCTCTGATGGCGAGGCTGCAGCCCGGCTCCCTCCCAGCCTGTTTCCCCAGGTGTAAAATGGGCTGATGGAAGCAGGCTCCTCCTGGCCTCAGCTCCCTGGCTCCCCATCTAGTGCAGACATGCTCAGGGCTTCTTACCCCCTGCCTTCACCCTCCCACCAGCACCCGCTGTCTCTCCCTCTCCGTTGAATGGGGTCCCCTTGGCCCTGGTGCTAAAGAATCTGTCTACAAGGCAGGAGACCTGAGTTCGATCCCTGGGTCAGGAAGATCCCCTGGAGAGGGGCATGGCTACCCACTCCAGTATTCTTCCCTGGAGAATCCCATGGACAGAGGAGCCTGGTGGGCTGCAGTCCACAGGGTTGGGCAGAGTTGGACACGACTGAGCCAGTGACGCTTGGCCCACAGATCACCCAGTTACCTCTCATCTGGGGGCATCTATTACCTCCTCATCGCCCCACCAGCTGCCCCCACTGCCCTCTTCGGCACCCATCTACCCATGCCTTGCCCACCCCACCGGAAGGCCCGCATCAGCCACCTCTGGTGTTGCCAGACCCCAGGCCACTTCTCTGCCCTTGCCTTCCTGGGCAGAGAGAGTCCATTCAGGAGGCTACCTGCTCCTTCCAGCACGTTCTTCTCCAGGCCTCTCTGACTCCCCTCCCCCTCTTTTCCTCCCGCCTTGATCCTGCTCCCCTGCAGACCCCTAAGTGGCACGCATGTAGTAAACTTGTCAGGAGCAGGGCGCTGCTCTGGGCCTAGGGGACCACGTACCTGACACCCAGGGGGGTCCCTGGGCCCCTGGGACTTACAGTCTTCAGGGTTCCTTGGGGGTTGGACCAGGGTTTCTTTCCTATCTCTCCATCCTTCTCCCTGGGTGATCTCACCAGTTCCCATGGATTTAAATATCCTTAAGCTGATGACTTCCAAATTTGTCCCTGCAGCTTTGACCGCTCCTTTGAACTCCGACCCGCGTATCCGGCCGGCCACTTGACATCTCCCTTTGGGGTCTCTCAGACATGTCAAACAGCTCATGGCCAAGCTGGACTTCTGGATTTTTCTCCCCAATCTTTTCCCAGCCACCCCCACCCTATGGTCCCAGGCTTAGCAAACCCTACTGCAAACGCTCCGCTGGCTCCCTCCGGAAGCCTCTGTTTCCCTGGCTTTTCCCCCTGCATCCTCGCTCCCAGGACTCCATCCCCAGATGTGAGCATCACATTTATGTAGCCCCTCCCACCGTCCGCACCTTGGTCCTGCCTACACGGCGTGATGAGGCTTCATGGAAGTCAGCGAGGGGGTCGCGGACGCTGAGAGGCAGCGTATGGGTGGGAGCCACTCTGAGTGAAGAGACAGAGGGACTCAGGCCGCCTTCCTCTTCCGCGGAGTGGCTGCTCCCCACGCCCCAGGGCCTTGTGCTCAGGGTGAAGTCGGTCCCCTGGGGGAAGGGGGCAGAGGGTGGAAATGGTTTACAGGGACATACCAGATCTGGAGAGTCGAGACCACCCCGCCCCTGCTGGTACCTGCACAGCTGACCACGTTGAGGAAGTCCCGGCGTGTAGCGCCAGCCTTTGGACTTGGGGAGCACGTGAAATCAAATCAGAGTAAAATTGTGCTTTTTTCCTTTCCTGCCCATCCTTCACCTGGTCGTGGAGGGCCCTGAAGGGGCTGCAGAGGTGCCCACCTGAGGAAGGGGCGTGGCTTCACACCCTGCCTGACAAGCGGGGAAACAGAGGCTCTGGGCACCCCAGCTGCGAGTGGCCTAATGACGCCAGCTGGCCCCGCCTTCCTGCGCTGCGCTGGCGCCCTCCCAGCCCCCCTTCCCTCCCACAGCAGCTCGCAGCTCCAGGCCCAGGTGGTTCCCTGCAGCCTTGCAGAGGGAGAGAAAGCTCCCTGCCCCTCCTGGGGGCCTGCACAGGGCACAGGGAAGTGGCATGCTCCAAGGGACGGCCACACAATGGAGGTCACACCTCCTTAAAGCGAAGGCTCCACAGGCTCAGAGCTTCCGCAGCCACTGGCAGGGAGAGAGGGGCTGCCCAACTGGCCCCCGCCCCAGCGGCTCAGGGGTCTTCCAGGCCACTGTCATCCCAGCCTCCCTCCTTCCAGCTTCTCGGGACACACCCAGCCCAGGGCAATGGGCCGGGACTGAGGCTTTCGACTCTTCTGCAGAAAGACAAACAAAAGATACGCTAAAGATGCTGGCTAGAGGGAGAGAGAACTGCGCAAGCTGGGGCATCTCTGCTGTGACTTCAGCTTTTCGAGTATTGATCTTTCCAACAGACTGTTTATTGAGCACCTACTGCATGCTGGATCCTGTGCCAGGCAAGGAAATAGAGCTGGGAGCGTGAGAGGCAGGACCGAGGATGTGTTCTCTGGGGGGAGAGAAACCGTGAGCAGAACACTGTGCTGCCCTGTACCCACTTGCTCTTCTCACGAGAAGCCGAGATTCAGTGAGGCTAACTGACCTGCCAGAGGTCCAGAACAGAGGTAGAAGATCCAGGATTCAAAGCGATTTACCCTCCCAGCCACCTTGCCATCATTGATCTGGCCACCCATCCACTCACCCGCCCGTCCATTCATCCTCCTTTCATTCGTTCATCTACTGAGTACCTAGGGTGTGCTGGCCCCTCTACTAAGGTACTGGGAATGGAACGGAGGACAAAATAGAACCCATCCTTGACCTCAAGAGGTCACATGCTGGTGGAGATGAAGGAAAAAAGCATCCGGATTAATCAGACAAATAAACGGTACAATCGGAAAAATGATCAGGGGCTGCCTGAAGAGGAGAGGGGCCAGCCACGTGAAGGGCAGCCACACGCGTTCGCCTGTGTGTGTGTGTGAGTCCTTCTGTGTGTTCTGTGTGTCTCTCTGTACTCATGTCTGTGCATGCATGTGCGTGTCTCACATGCACGTGTGTATCTGTGTGGATGCATGCATACGTGTCTATGTACGTGTGTATATCTTCACATGTGTGTGCATTCATATGTGTGCACGCGAGTGTGTGTGTTGCACTCCTGACAGAGAAATGTGGGCGGGCAGAAGCTCTGAGGCAGGAGGACGTGGTGGGATGTGGTCCAGAAGCAGAAAGACCCGTGTGCTGGGGGTGGGAGTGAGGGACAACTGGAGGGGGCGGTATGGAGGCTGGGCTGTGAAAAGCCTGTGAATGTGACCAAGAGTTTGAAGGTTTTCCTTTTATTTTTAATTTATTTTTTAATTGGAGTATAATTGCTTTTCAACGTTGCACTCGTTTCTGCTGCACGGCACTGTGAACCAGCTGCATGCATACATCTCTGCCTTGCGCCTCCCTCCCGCCTTCCGATCCCACCCTCTAGGTCTTCGTGGAGCACCGCTCTGAGCTCCCTGTGCTGAACGGCTGCTTCCCGCTGGCTGTGTTACCCGGGGTAGCGCACGAGTCACTGCTATTCTCTCTGCTCACCCCACACTGCCCTTCCACGCTGTGTCTGCAAGGCCATTCTCTGCGCCTCTATTCCTGCCCTGCAAACAGGTTCATCTGTACCATTTTTCTCGATTCCATACATATGTGTTCACGTATGATACTGGTTTTTCTCTTTCTCACTTACTCCACTCTACATGACAGACAAGAGTTTGAATTTAATTTTAAAAGCAAAGGGAGACATTGGAGGAATTCACATTAGGTTTTTTTTAAAAAAGAGGAAACTCCTCTGGCTTCTGTGGGGGGAATGACTTGAAAGGGGGGCATTCGTGGAAGAAGGGGACCCTGCATCTGCCCAGGGGAGAGAGGACTGGGGCTCTGGAGAAGACCCACTCTGAGCTTCTAGCAAGGAAACGACACCCAAGGGAAAAATAATACGGGGGAGGGGGCATTGACCGCTACAGAATAGAAGAATGGTGACCTTGAAGATGGAGCAGTGGACATTCTCCAGGATGAGACACAAGGAAAACAGAGGCAAGAAGGGAGCAGAGAGCGCCACGAGGTCTGCGACAGCCCTGAGCGGCCCGGCATCCTTGGAACTCTGTCCCTGACGGTCACAGAGCTGCCGCCACCCACTGCACGCGTGCCAAGCCGCTTCAGTCACGCCCGACTCTATGCGACCCCGTGGACTGTAGCCTGCTAGGCTCCTCTGTCCATGGGGATCCTCCAGGCAAGAATACTGGAGTGGGTTGCCATGCCCTCCTCCAGGGGATCTTCCTGATCCAGGGATCAAACCCAAGGATCTCTTATGTCTCCTACACCGGCATGCGGGTTCCTTTACCCATGAGCCACCAGGGGAGCCCACCTAGGAGAATGTCTAAAATCCCAAAGCTTGGCTGTTCTCAGTCCTGGTGTGGATGTGGGGCTGCAGGAAATCCCCCCGAAGGTGAGAGCTTATGAAAGTGTGGCCACTTTGGAAAGCTCTCTAGGATAGTCTCCAAATTTAAACACCCACGTCAGCTGCTCCACACCTGGCATTTACCAAAAAGAAATTAAAATGCACAGCCTCTTAAAGTATTGCCCACAAATGTTCATACTAGCTTTATTTGTAATAGCCCCAAGCGGGAGAAAAACCCATGCCCATCAGCCAGTGAATGGCTAGTACAGGCCTTGGGGGTGCAGTTGTCTAGCTGTTGGGGCAAGAGCAGGGCCTGGGTGCCCAGGTTCCCGTCTGATCCTCCACTGTCCCTCTGAGGGTACTGGGCAGGCTGTGCCCCCAGTCACAGACTCTGCTTCTACCATGGGGTGGGTCTGGGAGCCTGAACTGACTCGCCAGGCTCTGAGTGACCCACATGACGTGGCCGGGGGAGGTTCCGGAAGTCTGGACACCAGGGAGGTTGGCACAGGCCTGGGCCGGCTTGGGTCTGGGAGACACGCTGAGCCTGGGTCAGTCTGATGGCAGGGAGGACACGGAGGCCACAGGGCTTGTCCCCTGCAGGGCTGTGTGTGCTGGTGAGGCAGGCAGGGTCAGGGGTCATGTTTGACCATGGGGGAGCCCGGGCCAGTGCCTCCTGGCCACACGGCAGTCCAAGCAGCGTGGGCGGGCGGCCCCTTGGATGGTCCTGGGACAGAATAACAAGGCCTGGTCACTCACCCGGCCAGTCACGCAGGGGCAGTTTGAGAGGACAACGAGGCAGAGCTGACTCTCAGGGTGGGGCCAGGGCCAGAGGCAATTAGGGGAGGGGGAAGCTAAAGCCCGTGGCAGAGTCTGGCTAGAAGAGCAGACAGCTTACGTCTGGATGTGAGTGGACCAAGGCCGGCCAGCTGGACCCAGAGCCCCGGGCCCTCACCACTGCGGTCAGCTCTAGGGTCCCCAGCACGCGCTCTGCAGCCAAAGCAGCGCTGTGTCCTCCCCATATGCTGCCTTGCACCTGCACTCGTGGCCTCCATGGAGACGCCCCCACACTCTCTGGGCTCCGGGGGCAAGGCGACATTCGGTCCATTGTGGGAGCCCCCGTGCCCAGCACGTTGTCAGAGTTCTTCCACCGTGTGCCTGATCCACAGCAAATGGGTCAACGAAGGAATCAGCCCACGAGAGCATCTCTGCCTCTCGATGGTGAGCTTGTCCAAGCAGGATCGGTGCCTGGTTCTGGAAAGTCATTCCGGGTGCTGGGTTTTGTGTAACAAAGTAACACCCTAGTTAAAAGCTTCAGGACTTCCCCAGTTGTCCAGTGGTTAAGACTTCACCTTCTAATGCATGGGGTACGGGTTTGACCCCTGGTTGGGGAGATAAGATCCCATATGATTCGGAGGCAAAAAAAAAATCACAAAACACAAAACAGAAGCAATGTTGTATCAAATTCAATAAAGCTTTAAAAATGATCCACATTAAAAAAAAAAAGTCTACAAATAAATGCTTAGTTTGGGTGGGTCCTGAGTCCAGGCTCGACTTTGCTGAGCCTTCCTTGTTGCAAGCCTTCAATCATGGTGACCTCTGGGCAGAGGCGTCCTCTTCCTGATGGGATTAGTGAACTCGGGGACGTAAGCCTGGAGCAGCTGCCCATCAAACAGGGGTACTTGCCTGAGACTGAGGCCGATGCAGGGAGAACAGATGGACAGACAGAAAGAGCTGGGGTCCTGACAGCCTCCTTAGTGCCCCTGGGTCATGTGGTGTCCAAATTCTTCCTCTGGACCATCTAGTTACTCTGGCCGATCAGTTTCCATTTTCACTTGAGTTTGGGGGTTTCTGTCACTTGCAGCCCAGATTCCTAAAACAAATGCACGCACACAAACACTTTTAATGTCAACAAATGAGTATATCATTTAAAATATATAGTAGCCCATTTAAAACATTTTTATTATGGTAAAATTTGTCTGCAGTGCAATTCAGTCCTAACACACGCAGTCATGTTAGTTTTGACAAACACAGTGGTGTAACCTCCACTGCAGTCAAGACACAGGCTGGTTCCAGTGCCACAAAACCTCCCCCAGCTTCCCCTTTGGAGTCACACCTTCCCCTTCCTCCCTGGACAGCACAGACTGGTCCCCTGTCCCAGCAGCTGGGCACTCTGAGAATGTCCTGCAAATAGAAACTTATGCTCTGAGGCTCCTCCCCATTGTCACCTGTCTCAGGCCCATCTCAGGAGCTGTGTGTGTGTGTGTGTGTGTGTGTGTGAGAGAGAGACCAAGCAGCTTCCATGGCACGTGTGTTCTCAGTTGAAAGGTGTTTGGATCGTCCCAAGTTTGGGGGAATTCCGAGTAAAACCGCTGCGTTCCTGTGAGCAGGTTCCTGTGCCCCTGTGGGTCAGTGTGTTTCCTCAACTCCAGGAAAGTGTGAGCGTCTTGAAGTCAGGCTGTTCAGACCCTTGAAGGGCCCTCCTTGGCTTTGCCATCATGCTCTAGACCCAGATTTATCCTGCAGATGACAAAGAGAACCATGGAGAGCTTTCTCTCTCCCGATATCCGAGAAGGGGTTCTGAAGGGACCAGCCCATCCTTCCCTCTCAGCACGAAGCCCACCATCGAGTAAAGGGATTCGCGTGTTCTGCAGGGCAGGGTGGTCCAGCTAACCTCTGGCGGTGGAGATCACAACAATGGTCGCGGTGATGACAAGGACCGGGGGACCCTGAAACGCTGAGTCCTCAGTGTGGCTCTGACACCCTCGCTCCCATCTGCACAGCAACCCAAGTAGGTGCGACTTCCCAGCTCCACAGCAGAGATGCCTGAAGTTGTCTTCAAAGAGGCGGTGGGGTGGGGTCGTGCCTTCTGTTCCTGCCCCTGCTCTGCCCGCCCCCTCCTCAGGGGTCTGCAGTAATTATCCCGGAAGGGCTTTGCTGCCGCCTCCCCCCTTAGCCCCGTGGCCCCCTCACATTTGGTACCTCCGTCTGGGATTAACTCTCAGGCTGGGCCAGGGTTCCCGGAATGCCAGCCCCTCCGCTTCCAGCTCGCGGCCGGCCCTGGGCCAGCCCCTCACCACTACCCTCCATCTCACCCCGGCCGCCTCCTCAACTCAGAGGACGGCGCCAACTCTGGTGAACCTGGTTAGGAATGGAAATACTTTGCTTGGAGGCCGTCCAGCGGGAGGAAGACTGCAGCACTGACTGACCGGCTGGGACCAAAGCGCCACGGGGGCCAGACGTGGCCGAGCTGGGGACGGAGGGACACACGGGGAGCCTCTGGCAGAATTTGCTGACGGCGGCCGCCACGCGGAGCCCGGCCCGGCCGGTCCCGTCCCTCCATCAAGCGTGGGAGCAGCATCTGGGCCTTCGGGTTGGACCTCGTGGCTCGGGTGCCGGTCCCTGCCCCCGACACGCTGACAGGTTTTATTCATCACCTCGAGGTGATTTTGCACCTCCAGCTTTCCCTCTTGATGATTTTCTTATGTTTCTGGAGAGTGTCAGGGGCAACTGACTCTCTGTGGGGCGGGTGTCTGTACCTTGACTTAGATTAGACATTTGGATAGTGTCCCTTCATTCATTCATTCAGCAAACACCGGCAGAGCATCCCTCAGAGCCAGACGCTCTTCAGGGTGCTGGGGACCCAGCAGGGAACAGCACAAGTCTCCACCCCTGTGGAGGTGACCTTCTGCAGTTCAGGGAGGTGAGCAATAACTAAATCAATAGTCCATCATCCTTCATAAAAGGTGAAAGATTTATGCAATCCGGGGGCGGAGGGAGAGAGAGGGATGGACTGGGAGTTTGGGGTTGGTGCATACAAACTACTACATTCAGCATGGTTAAGCATCACGGTCCTACAGGATGGCACCTGGAACTATAGTCAACGCACGTGTGTGCACACTAAGAAGCTTGAGTCACGTCAGACATTTGCAACGCTATGGACTGTAGCCCCCCAGGCTCCTCCATCCAGGGGATTTCCCAGGCAAGAATACTGGATTGGGTAGCCATTCCCTTCTCCAAGGGATCCTCCCGACCCACGGATCAAACTCACATCTCTGAGGTCTCCTGCATTGGCAGGCAGTCTTTTTTTCCACCAGCACCACCTGGGAAGCCGCACAGTTAAGGGACAATTTTGTGTTAATTTCTGGTGTAAGGCATAGTGATTCAGTTAGACACTTGTACGTATATGTTCTTTTTCAGATTCTTTCCCACTATAGGTTATTATGATTATTACAAGATATTGAATATAAATCCTTGTGCTATACAGTAGGTCCTTGTTGTCTATCTATTTTATATACAGTAGTTTGTAACTGCTAATCCCCAATTCTTAATTTTTTCCTGTTTGCTTTTTCCTTTGGCAATCATAAGTTTGTCTTCTTTGTCTGTGAGCAAGCAACCTGTTCTTAAGACCCCAGACACATCCACCAACCTCCTCTCAATCCGTACCTGACAAGTTCCATCTCTTGGTGTCCTCAGGATGAAATTTATGTGTGTAGCTTAGATTCACCATGTACAGCATTATTATTAAATTTTTTTTAACAAATACATCTAATTATGAAAATAAGCAGACTGGAAGCACTAGGTCAACAATGGGATAGGTCATGTGCAGATATGATGGCAAATACAGGTGTGCAGAAGCCTGAAGGTGTCACCCGAGTGTCTGATGTCTTAGGGACCAGGTGTCATCTCACTTAACCCTCACAAGCATGCATTCCAGAGAGAGTCTTACCTCTCCATTTTATGGAGGAAAAAAGGAACTCTGGGGCAAGCATGATGATCAATGACCACACAGCAGCATTGGTGTGACCTTAGGACCCTCTGATTCTGCCCTTTCACTCTTGACACGCCTGGGTAGCAGAATGGCCATGTTACATTTTTAAATCCAGTGTTTAAATCCAGCTGTTTACCTGCAGCTTGTATTCAACAGTTCTGGTGACTTCTGAATGTAGATTTTAAAATATTCACAATGTGAAAGTTGAGAGTTATGATTTACTTGACAGGAATGTTTAGGACTTCAAGCCTGGGAGGCAGCATCTCAAGTGACTCTGAGAGAACTGCTCCGAGGAAACGAGGGGAGGGGCCAAGTTATAGAGAAGTTTCGCAACAAAGGGCAGGTCCTCTGAACATCAAAAGATGATTGCTAATTAAAGAAAACCAGATATCCCAAGTCAAGGAATTTAGAGCTCATGTGGAAAGATGCAAGAGTGTGGGTTCACTGAAGTCATTTCTTTGATATGCAGCTCGGCTATCTCGGCCAGTATCCTGTGCTTTCACATCCTGAATTTCCTCAAGGCTCACCCTAGGGAGTGGCTGCAGTCTGATGGCTGCTAGACAGCAGGCATTCTTTCCTTCCTGAGTTCCTTCAGGGCTCACCAGATCACCACCCATGGTGGCTGCAATCCCTGCCTGTGCTGGTGACATCCTCTGTTTACTGATAAGGCAGGAAACATTGCATTTCTCACATGGAATCACAGAGCCTTACATTGGAAGGGACTGAAGATCATTTTGTTGATACCTGCTCCCATGGAGGGGAAAGCAGGCCCAGCGGAGAAGGGACCTGAGCAGGGTCAGCTGGTGAGTCAGGGCACAGCTGAGCCATGCACCCCCAGGCAGGCACCAGTCCTGCCCAAGCTCCATGCCCAGCCAGGACACGGGCCAAGGACCCAGGCATTTCCCACTGGACCCACATTCCCACAAACCTTGGCTCTGGGAGCTGCAATCCCATGGCTGCACCCAGGGCTGAGCTGGCCTTCCCCAGGGTGGGGCGGGCTGGGCCTTTCTGCTGAGTCACCAGCAAAGCACGGGCCTGACCACAGGACATTTTTGAGATTCCAGGTCTGACTCTGCAGAGGCCTTGGCCCTGCGGCAGGTCTGGCCTCACCCGGCCCAGGATCACTGTGGGAGACAGATGGGGAAGCAGGGGCGGGGTGTCCATCCCAGCCTCTCTCTCTCACTGCCCCCCCAGGGATGCCAGGCCAATGGGCTCTGAGCCCACAGGCAACAGGAGGAGACACGCCGTCACGGCTGGACTTCAGACAGAAGAAGGATCGATTGAGACTGAAAGGGCTCAGGGCTACCCTTTCACATACTTTCGAATTTTCTCAAAGACGACTCATTAAAGACATTTTCATCTGTAATAATTCCTTGACATGGTTTAAAATTTAAAAAGTATCAAACAAAAAGCACATGGTATAAATTCTCCTCCCTGGGTCCTCCAACCCCTCCGCCACTTTCCTCCAGACAGGCAACCCGTGCAGTCAGTGTCCTTTATATCCAGGTAAATATTTTATGCATATTTCAATACAGATGAATCATCTGCACTGATAGATATATGAAGGCATGTGCATATGCGCCCACACACAGATGCGTATTCCTTGTTCAGTTTCTAAGCTGTGTCCAACTCTCTGTGACCCCATGGACCGCAGCACACCAGGCTTCCATGCCCTTCACCATAAGTATACATACGGGCTTCCCAGGTGACACAGTGGTAACGAACCCACCTGCCAATATAGGAAACACAAGAGATGCCGGTTCGAGCCCTTGGTCAGGAGGATCCCCTGGAGAAGGAAACGGCAACCCACTCCAGGATTTTTGCCTGGATAATCCCATGGACAGAGGAGCCTGGCAGCTGGACTACAATCCTTGGGTTCGCAAAGAGTCGGATATGACTGAGTATGCACACACAGGTATATATGGGCATATAGCTGTCTCTCAGTATCTCGGGGAGTGGATCCAGGAGCCCTGTGGAGACTGTTATCCTCAGATGCTCAAGCCCCTCATATAAAAAGATGTAGTGTACGCCTATAGCCTGCTCACCTCCTGAATACTACAAATCACCCTCAGATTACGTACAAGAACCTAATACAATATAATTGCTTGGAAACAGTTGCTGGTACGGAAAATTCAAATTTTGCTTCTTGGACTTCTCTGGAAATTGTTTTTCCTCAGTATTTTTGATGAATGGTTGATTGAATCTTCAGACAAGAAACCTGTAGATGCAGAGAGCTGATTGCATATACTTTTCACCCAAAGGAAGCACGTGTTTGTCTCTGAAGGTGGATTTAGCTTCTGGAAAGGGCTGCAGGTTTTAGCTTCCAGGGTTTGTGCTCAGCCATGTCCGACTCTCTTCGACCCTTTGGACTGCAGCCTGCCAGGCTCCTCTGTCCATGGGATTTTCCAGGCAAGAACACAGGAGTGGGTTGCCATTTCCTCCTCCAGGGGATCTTCCCAACCCGAGGATCAAACCCGCTTCTCCTGCGTCTCCTACGTTGGCAGGTGGATCCTTTCCCACTGAGCCATCAGAGATTAGCTTTCAGGGAACACTGCTAATATGTGAGAAGTGCTGAGGAAGCAGACACTTGACACATGTCTCTGAAGCCCCTGCAAGGCTTCTCAGGTGAGAAGGTGACTCAGCTGGTAAAGAATCTGCCTGCAGTACAGGAGACTCAGGTTCTATCCCTGGGTCAGAAAGATCCTCTGGAGAAGGGCATGGCAACTCACTTCAGTATTCTTGCCTGGAGAATCCCACAGAGGGGCCTGATGGGCTACAGTCCGTGGGTCACAAAGAGTCAGACATGACTGAGCAACTAACAGTTTCACTTAAAGGCAAGCAGCGACCCTTTCCTGGCAGAGATTGTTAGAAGGGACAGTGTGGAGCTGACCTGCACAACCCTGGGGTCCTGGGATGCTGGACTGCTCTGTGCCTCAGTGGCCCCCTCTGTGAAATGGGAATAAAGCCAAGCCCGTGCCCAAGGGCTCTGTGAAAACCAGCAGTGCCCACATGAAACAGCATGAATCTGTGAGTAGGATACCAGGGACCGCCCTCAACCCAGACATCCAGATGGTCAACCTCTCACAGCCCAGTAGCCCCAAGAGTCCTAGGCTGGACCACTGTCTGCCACGCCCAGGGGAGAAACTTCTTCTGGACATCCTATGATTAACCTGCGTGTGTCAGGGTGCATCAAGGCCCGTGGACATCTGGAGGATAGGTTAGGGTAAAATGAAGCCCCCAGGTTGGGAGGGACACTTGGGTCTCTGAACACATAAGTCACCTCATACTGATGAACAACACTTCTCAGAGTGGTGAGGGCGATTCTGCTTTGGCTGGCAGCATGAAAGGACCTCAGAGTTGTTCCCAGCACCTCGCCAAACTTCAGTCCAGCTCCCCTTGGACCACATTTGCAATAGGAAGATTATGCCAGCCACATATATCATTTTAAGCCTTCCAGTGGCCACACTGAAAAAAGGAATAGAAGAAATGCATTTTAATAATAAACTTTATTTAACTCAATATATGCAGCCATGAAATTAAAAGACATTTGCTCCTTGGAAGGAAAGCTGTGACATAATTACACACCGTATTAAGAAGCAGAGACATCACTTTGCCAACACAGACCCATCTAGTCAAAACTATGATTTTTCCAGTAGTCATGAATGGTCGCAAGAGTCTGACCATAAAGAAGGCTGAGTGCTGAAGAACTGATGCTTTTGAACTGTGGTGCGGGGGAAGACTCCGGTCCCTTGAGCCGCAAGGAGATCCAACCAATCAATCCTAAAGGAAATCAATCCTGAATATTCGTTGGAAGGACTGATGCTGAATCTCCAATACCTTGGCCACCTGATGTGAAGAGCTGAGTTATTGGGAAAAACCCTGATGTTTGGAAAGATTGAAGGCAGGAGGAGAAGGGGACGGCAGAGGGCGAGATGTTGGATGGCAGCAGTGTCTCAATGGACATGCATCTGAGCAAGCTCTTGGAGTGGGTGAAAGAGGAGCCTGGTGTGCTGCAGTCCACGGGGTCACAAAGAGTCGGACACAACTGACTGAACAAAAGCAACAACAATTCCTCCTGTCATTACAGCCTGTAATCACTGCTGCGGTTATTGATGAGATGCTTTGCAGTCCCTCTTTCTGATACATCTTCAAACTGCTGCCTGTCCTGCTTTCCCAGCATGTCTCAGCGCAGACCAGCTACGTTTCAAATGCTCAGGGGCCACCCCTGGCCAGCAGCGGCCATACTAGTTGAAGCAGAGCGTCCTGGGACCATGGCAAGGCGACAGGACCGTTCAAGCTCGTCACCTCAGCCACAAGTTTCCCCGTCCCCAGCTCCTCTCCTGGGCAGAAGCAAAAGTGACCCAGGTCCCTAGAGACAAGCAGTGTGCTCCTAGGAGAATTCCAGCAGGGCCCAGGCTTTGGTGGGTATCTGTGCCCCCCAAATCCATGACGTGGATGGCTCTGCTGCCTGACTCCCGCGCTGTCCCCAGGCCCTGCTCAGGCCACCTTCCTGCCCGATGGCTGACCCTGCCCAGGTCTGCAGGCAGGCCCTGGGGACATGCCACCCCGGCAGCCACTCATGAAAGGCCTGCCTTGTGTGCCCAACAGTGCCTTGGCCACCAGCGACGTCACCTAAAGCCCCTTCCTGTAAATTCCAATTTTGAAATTTGCCCTGATGAGGAGAAAGTCTCCCGTTGCTGGCTCACCTATGGGAAAACGCACAGGAAGCTGAGAGGCCCTTCTGTCGGGGCTTGGAAGGGGGTGGTGGCCAGGCAGCAGGTGACCCGTCCTGGGTGGTGAGTGCAGAGAAAGCATCCAAGTTCAGGCTTAATGAAGCCAGGTGTCTCAATGGTGAAAGAATCCGCCTGTCAATGCAGGAGATGCAAGAGATGAGGGTTCAGTTCCCGGGTCTGGAATATTCCCTGGAGAAGGAAATGGCAACCCACTCCAGCATTCTTGCCTGGGAAATCCTGTGGACGGAGGAGTCTAGTGGGCTACCTTCCATGGGGTCACAGAGAGTCCGACATGAATGATTGAGCGTGTGTGCGTGCACACGCACGCACGCACGCGCACGCACACACACACACACACACACACACATGAATCATTATCACCCAGTGGAAGCAGGTTCTGTCCATCACCTGTAATGGACTTCGTTCATTCATTTTTTTTCTTAAGCACATGTGTAGATCAGGGTTGTGGACCCCAGGAGAAGCTGGGCCCCAGAGAAGGGGGGCTGGGAGAGAGCTAAGAGGGTCCTGCTCAGGCCCAGACCCTCAGGGGGCCCGGCCAAGGTGAAATCAAATCCTGTTCTTTTTTAAAATTTGTTAGTTTTACAGGAAAACCAGGCCATAAAGAGGGAACTTATGCTGATAAAACCCGGGAGATTCCCGAGAAGGGAAAGGCAGCTCGGTTGGAGCCTGCGGGTTTTTGGGCCTTGAATCTGAAAGGGAGTCTGGGGAAATGCTAATTTTGAACTTTTCCTACACCCTTCCTGCCTCTGGATGCTGAAGGCTGTCTTGCATTCCTGCGCACAATCAACCGAGGGGAAAGAACAGCATCACTTCAGGACAGCGTCAGCTCGCTTTTCCCTGATGGGCGGAAAAGCAAGGTCTGCTTTAAAAGACACGTCATGTTATTTTTTTTTCTAATTTCTTATTTCTATTTTTCAACCTTCCTGAGTGAAAAAATACATTCGGGGAATCTGAGCTTGGCCCCTAATTTGGAAAGACCATGTGATCGACTTGGGGAAAAAAATAGGCCTTGATCTGGGTATCCTAAGATGATAAATTCCGTCTCCTCAAGGGGCCCATCAGAATCTGCCTTCAATGCAGGAGAACTGGGTTCAGTTTCTGGGTGGGGAAGATCCTCTGGAAAAGGAAATGGCAGCCCACTCCAGTGTCCTTGCCTGAAGAATCCCATGGACAGAGGAGCCTGGCGGGCTACAGTCCATGGGGTCACAAGAGTCAGGCATGACTTAAAGACTGAACCACCAGGAACGGTCTGGGAAGCCCACGGAGAAAGGACCCTCGACTTCCTGGAGTGAGTGGGGAAGAGGGGCGTGCTGGTCATGGCTGAGACACGATGGTCCTTAAAGGAGGGTGACCAGGCCCCCGGGAGGCCCCACCTGTCCCCTGCCTCTGCCGTCACTGCCGGCCACCTGGCGAGGAGGGTGTCCACAGCATCACATCTGGAGCGGGCCCATGGGAGTCCAGCGGGGGAGACGGGGGCACCGCAGGGTCTCTGAATGTGATGGGCACGGGGTTCCTGTCCTCCTCCTCCTCCTCTCAGGAGTGAGGCTGGGAAAGGGGGGCTTCGTAACCGCACTGCCCCTCACCCAGCCCTGCCCTGACACCCCAGCCCCCACCCCAGAGCAGATTGCTATTTGCGAGGGACCAGTGTTCTCTCTGCCCCCCACCGGGAGGGTGGGTTTCAGCCCTGCCACTCCACACAGGCTCATAGCCAAGAGGGAAATGGGGGGGGGCGCCCCACTGTGGTCTCTGCCTCAGAGACCCCTCCACCAGTCCTCTCAAGGCAGGGTGGCTCTCTGGCACCCTGAAGACCTGGGGGAGGGGCTCTGTGCTGAGAGCTGGGGTTGGGGGGCTCTGCTTACCACGGAGGGCAGCTCCCGCCCCCACTCACAGGGTCCGCCAGCCAGCTCACCTCCTGGGGAGTCCGGGGTCCCTGCCTGCCTGGCCTTGCCCTACCCCTAGCTGGCGGCCGCGAGGCTGAACCCAGCAGCATCTCTAGGGCTCCGTGTGTGTTCTGGAGGGGGTGGTGTTTAGTCACCAGGTCGTGTCTGACTGTTTGTGACCCCAGGCCCCTCTGTCTATGGGATTTCCCAGGCAAGAATCCTGGAGTGAGTGGCCATTTCCTTCTCCAGGGGATCTTCCTGACCCGGGGATGGAACCCACATCTCCTGCATTGGCAGATAGATTCTTTCCCGCTGAGCCAGCAGGGAAGCCCGTTCTTGATGTGAGAATGCAAGAAAAGAAGGTCCCTGTGGTCCCGTTCACAAGCCGAGCTGGCTTCACGTCCCGCTGGCACCCCTGTGGGGTGTGTGGGGCAAGCCTGGGGCTGGGAGAGGCTGTGGCTTTCCCCAGGATGCCAGCCATGAGGGCACCGTGCAGCTGTGCCAGACCTTACTTCTCCCCCAGGACATGTCCCCCACACTGTCTTCCACACCCTGGGTCTGGAGGACAGACTGCAGCTCACTCACTCACCCATTTGTTCCATGTCCGCGGACGAGCACCCACCATGGACCCCAAGTTGTCCAGGGTGGCAGGGTGGCTACCTGGAAGGTTGCTGTGACCTCGCAAGTGAGCAGCCCGCAAGGAAGCACGGGACAAAGGGTGAAGCTGAAACTGCACTGCCAGCCCTGATGGTGATTAGAGGCTGCTGGCTGAGGGGCTGCTGAGGAGGGGCCGCTGTGCTGAGCGCAGGGACAGCGGGCACACAAGGGCTGGAGCGAGGCAGCGATCTGCCTTCTGAGAGCCTTCACGTCTTCGCCTCTGCCCAACACTGGAGCCTCCAGCCAGCTTCAGAGACAGGCAGGTGTTCATGCCTCTCACAGAGCAGGAAATGGAGGTTCAGAGAAACTGCTTCAGTTGTCTGAAGCCACACAACAGGTGAGTGGAATAAGGGGCGGAGCTGGGGTTTGAGCCCTGATATTGACACCATTGTTGGTGCGGTTGTTGTTGAGTCGCGAAGTCATGTCTGACTCTTTATGATACCATAGACTGCAGCGTGCCAGGCTTCCCCATCCTGCACCATCTCCCCAAGCTTGTTCAAACTCATTTCAATTGAGTCAGTGATGCCATCCATCCATCTCATCCTCTGTCATCCCCTTCTCCTCCTGCCTTCAATCTCTCCCAGCATCAGGGTCTTTTCCAGTAACTTGTCTCTTCGCATTAGGTGGCCAAAGTATTGGAGCTTCAGCATGAGTCCTTCCAATGAATATTCAGGGTTGATTTCCTGTAGGATTGACTGGTTTGATCTCCTTGCTGTCCAGGGGACTCTCAAGAGTCATTTCCAGCACCACATTTCAAAAGTATTAATTCTTCAGCGCTCAGCTTTCTTTATGGTCCAACTCTCACATCCATATGTAACTATTAGAAAAACCACAGCTTTGAATATATGGACCTTTGTCCTCAAAGTGATGACTCTGCTTTTCAATATGCTGTCTAGGGTTGTCAGAGCGTTCTTTCCAAGCAGCAAGCGTCTTTTAATTTCAAGGCTGCAATCACCGTCCACAGTTGGAGTTCTGAAATCCAGACCCCTCTTATTCTGCAGGAGCTTCTACATGGAGACTTGGGCAGGGCCAGCCAGACGGGGCTTCTTCCAGACCCACGGCTGTCCCCACGTGACCAGCACAGTCCAGCCACAGCAGGGCCTTCTGTGGGCCGTGCAGCCAGAGCAGGGTGGGTACAAGGCACCCCCTCCCCCATATCCTCTGTACACCAGCTTCCGGTTCCTGCAGCCCCATCAGTAAGGCCACCTCACTCTGGACAGGAGGAGGGACGGGACTTCCTGGGGTCACATGTGGGGGCTGCATCCCCTCCTTCCTGGGCCTGGGTGAGGGGCAGAAAGGAAGGCAGGGGTCGGGGTCCTCAGAAGACATCCATGACCCACGACTCCAGGCCCTCCTTGGCTAGGTCTCTTGGCCATGCTCTTGGGTGGAGGGGTGGGAGGCCAGGACCCTCTGTCTTCCTGTCTCTTGTGAAAACAGCAAGTTCAGAGAGGGGCAGTGGGGATGAGGGGGACTGGGGGAAGCTGCCCTAAGTGAGTGGGGGTAACCAGTAAGGCCCAGGGGAAATCAAACCACCAAGAGGCTGTAGGTCCCGGGGGGGCTAGACTGGAGACCCCGAGTCTGGCCCAGCCTTGGTCTCTTGAGCTAAACCTGGGGCCTGGCCCAGCATCACCACTACCCAAGCACTTATGGACCTCACAAGGGCTCTGCGGTCTCCCCAAGCCAGTTGGGGGTCAGGGAGTAGGGGTGTGATCAGAGGTCAGATGCCTCAACCCAGCCCTGCTGGGGCCCTGGGCAGCCGTGGTCAGGGCAGGATCTTTGAGGGGCCAAGGGGCTATAGACTTGGGTGTGGGCAGACCTGGGTTCTGTTCTGGGACCTCCCTGGGCCTCGGTTTCCCTCTGCATGTGCCTCTCGGGTAGCCATGGAGGTGAGTGGTCATCTCTGTGCAAAGCCTTGGCCCTTGCCTCGTGCAGCCCCAGGAGGAAGCAGTCATCATGGGTTATGGATTCCCGTCGGGGAAGCGGGGTCACAAGGTGTGGGAGGGCGCCAGGGCAGCTGGCTCCGAGGCGCCAGGCCCCACTTTCCCTGGCTTTCCCCACGTCCTCTCCTTGGCCACTCAGCTCCCCCACCCCCCCCAGCCCCCACTTCCCCTCCTTATACAGCCAAAGAGCTGCTGCCGGGCCATGCATTTCTATTTCTGCACCTTCCGCTTCCTGTCCCATGGCTGGCCAGCCACTGCGGAAAGTTCTGGAATCTTCAAGGCCAGCTGGTCCTGGAGCAGGACGTGGGGTTTCAGATTTCCTCCTCACAGTGGCTCCTCCAGCCTCCTAGGACCGGGCACCCCAGGTGTCAGGGAAGGCCTAGGATGACTGGAGGAGTACATCACGGTGGAGCTTGGTCCCTGGGCTGGACGTGCACCCACGGAGGAGGGGCTGCTGCCTTCCAGGTCAGCGCCCACCCAGTCAACCCGTTCAAGGCACCCACCTCACATTCTCTGTGGGTCCAAGCTCGGGGTGCAGTGTGAGCAGACTGTCCAGTTGTACTCCCTGTTGCTTTCGAAACAATCCACCTTGAATTTGAGGGGGTCTTGAATGATTTGCTGAAATTCACACTGCTAAGGAAAACAGGCAGGGGCACTCGAGGGTCTGTACTTCTTCCCACCATGTGAATAAGTGTATGATTGTGTGTGTGTGTGTGTGTGTGTGTGTGTGCAAGAGAGAGAGACAGAGACAGCGAGATCAAGAGAGAGAGATGGGAGGCAGGCCGAAGCCGTAACTGCATAAGACCCGAGGAAGCAGGTGGAGGCCACCGGGGCGAGTGGGCCGGTCCAGGAAGGCTTGCTCAGGGCTCTGTCCGCAGCGCTTCCTGAGCAGCAATGCGGTGCCAGGCTCAGTGGTTCATAGGCCTCCTCCTGGTCCTCAGGGTTGACCCCCCTTGTCTCTGGTTCGGTGGGTTTGGAGGAACATGGGGTGTGGGCAGTGGAAGTCTGAATTACAGAACTTTAAAAAAAAAATGCAGTGCTCCTTTGTCCGGGTGCGAATTCCTGACATCACCTTGGGGGCCAGCCTTACAGCCCAGGTAAGACCGTGCAGGTGTTTGGCTGGGTGGCTTGGCTTTGTCAGAGCTGGCGCTGTGGGGTTGAGGGTGCACTGGACTCCCAGCCAAGCAGGGTCCAGACCCCAGCCCAGGCGCTGACCAAGGTCTGGCCTTGGACTACTCACATCCCCTTGCTGGCCGTCCAGGTTGTCACTGTGCCGGGAGCCGCTGGTCCCCACTGGGCGCGGCTGAGCCCACATCACCGCCTGGAGGGCTAGAAGTCCCTTTCTCTGTTTCTCACTTGATCCCCCTAAAAGCATCTCTGAATTATTTGTTGTATCTAAATTTAATTGAATCATAGATTTCATTTGTTTTCAAATAAACTTTCTTAAAGTAGCCTTATTTAGAAAATGATCAGAGCTCATTGTAAAAAGCAATAGAAGAAGCAAGAACACATCAAAGTGCCACCCATCACCCCAGAAATAAGTCTTTAAAAAATACCCCCAATTGCCCTTGCAAACAGAGAGACTGTTTAAAGGTGGGGTTCTTCTAGCCACTTTTTTTTTTTCCTATAACTTGTCTCCCCACAAACTGGTACAGCAGAGGCATCTGTGTATGTCAATAAGTAAGCGAAGATTGGCATCACTGTTTTAATGTCAGAGCATCCATTGCCTGGTTGTATCTTCAACCTATTAATGATGCTCTTGTTGGCAGAGAGAATGTAGTTTCCAATTTTCCCATTATAAACACCCGTGTGGAACAACCTTGGACACAAACCCTTTACATTTATGGGAACTGCTCTGTAGGGCAAATTCTTTGAGGTGGAATTTCTGGGTTAAAAGTTTTGCAAATTGTGCATGTTGACTCCTATAGAAGGGTTTCTGCAGTTTTCAAAACGGTAAAAATTCCTGCCTGGTGGACTCTTAATGTGGCACCACAGTGTTCTTTATGAATTCAGCCAGTGCCTCCTTTATTAAAAATAGCTTCTCTGGGCCTTCCCTGGAGGTCCAGTTGTTAGGAACTTATGCTACCACTACAGGGGACCCTGGGGCTTCCTTGATGGCTCAGTGGGTAAAGAATCGACCTGCAATGCAGAAGACACAGGAGACACAGGTTTGATTCCTGCGCCAGGAGAATCTCCTGGAGGAGGAAATGGCAACCCACTCCAGTATTCTTGCTTGAAACATCGCAAGGACAGAGGAAGCTGGAGGGGTACAGTCCACTGGGGTGCAGATTGGATCTCTGGTTGGGGAACCAGGACTCGATATGTTGTGCAGAGCAGCCAAAAAATTTTTTTTAATTATTTAAAAAATAACCTCTTTGTTATCCCAGTGTACCAGCCCTGAACACCCTGTCTCATGCAATCAAACACACACTGGGATGACCCTGAGGGATGGGATGGGGAGGGAGGTGGGAGGGGGTTCAGGATGGGGAACACATGTACACCCATGGCTGATCCATGCCAATGTATGGCAAAAACCACTACGATATTGTACAGTAATTAGCCTCCAATTAAAATAAATAAATTTAAAAAAAATAAATAAAAAGTAACCTCTTTAAATGATTATAAAAGTAACACACTTTAATGTAGAAAATCTGGGACATACATACATGAAACATGAAGGAGACTGAAATGATTTGATAATCCACACAGACTTAACCTATCCATCTAGTTATTGACCAGTCTACTGCATTAACATAATGTTTGTTTCACCAAATGTCATATGACATCACTGCCCTGTGTGGTTAAACAGCTTTTGATAAATCAATCAAAACACACTTTGGGGGCATTATCTGGAGAAAACTAATTGGAAAAGATACATGCACCCCGATGTTCATTACAGCACCATTTACAATAGTTAAGATGTGGAAGGGAGCAATGTAAGTGCCCATTGACAGATGAATGGATAAAGATATGGTATACATTTACAATGGACTACTATTCGGTCATAAAAAAGGGTGAAATAACACCATTTGTAGCAATATGGACGGACCTAAAGATTATCATCCTAAATACAGTAAGTCACAGAAACCACAATCACAGAAAACTAATCAGACTCATCACATGGACCACAGCCTTGTCTAACTCAATGAAACTATAGCCATGCTGTGTAGGGCCACCCTACAAGATGGATGGGTCATGGTGGAGAGTTCTGACAAAATGTGGTCCATTGGAAAAGGGGTTGACAAACCACTTCGATATTCTTGCCTTGAGAACCCCATGAACAGTATGAAAAGGCAAAAAGATATGATACTGAAAGATGAACTCCCCAAGCTGGTAGGTGCCCAATATGCTGCTGGAGAAGAACAGAGAAATAATTTCAGAAAGAATGAGGAGACGGAGCCAAAGCAAAAACAATGCCCAGCTGTGGATGTGACAGGTGATGGAAGTAAAGTCCGATGCTGTAAAGAGCCATATTGCATAGAAACCTGGAATGTTGGGTCCATGAATCAAGGTAAATTAGAAGTGATCAAACAAGAGATGGCAAGAGTGAACATCAACATTTTAGGGATCAGTGAACTAAAATGGACTGGAAGGGCAAATTTAATTCAGATGACCATTATATCTACTATTGTGGGCAAGAATCCCTTAGAAGAAATGGAGTAGCCCTCATAGTCAGCAAAAGAGTCCAAAATGCAATACTTGGGTGCAGTCTCAAAAATGACAGAATGATCTCTGTTTCCAAGGCAAATCATTCAATATCATAGTAATCCAAGTCTATGCCCTAACACTGAAGAAGCTGAAGTTGAATGGTTCTATGAAGACCTACAAGACCTTCTAGAACTAACACCCTAAAAAAGATGTCCTTTACATCATAGGGGACTGGAATACAAAAGTAGAAAGTCAAGAGCTACCTGGAGTAACAGATAAATTTGGCCTTGGAGTACAAAATGAAGCATGGTAAAGGCTAACATAGACTTCCCAAGAGAACACACTGTTTGTAGCAAACACCCTCTTCCAACAACACAAGAGAAGACTCTACAAAGGGACATCACCAGATGGTCAATACCGAAATCAGATTGATTATATTCTGTGCAGCCAAATATGGAGAAGCTCTATACAGTCAACAGAAACAAGACTAGCTGACTGTGGCTCAGATCATGAACTCATTATTGCCAAATTCAGACTTAAATTGAAGAAGATAGGGAAAGCCACTAAACCATTCAGGTAGGACCTAAATCAATTCCCTTAGGATTATACAGTGGAAGTAAGAAATAGATTCAAGGGATTAGATCTGATAGAGTGCCTGAAGAACTATGGATGGAGGTTCATGATTATACAGGAGGCAGTGATCAAGCCCATCCCCCAAAAAAGCAAATGCAAAAAGGCAAAATGATTGTCTGAGGAGGCCTTACAAATAGTTGAGCAAAGTCAAAGGAGAAAAGGAAAGATATACCCATTTGAATGCAGAGTTCCAAAGAATAGAAAGGGAGATAAGAAAGCCTTCCTCAGGGATCAGTGCAAAGAAATAGAGGAAAACAATAGAATGGGAAAGACTAGAGATATCTTCAAGAAAATTAGAGATACCAAGGGAATATTTCATGCAAAGATGGGCACAATAAAGGACAGAAATGGTATGAACCTAACAGAAGCAGAAGATATTAAGAAGAGGTGGCAACAGCAATCAGAGAAGAAAAAGAAATAAAAGGAATCCAGATTGGAAAAGAAGAGGTAAAACTCTCACTGTTTGCAGATGACATGATCCTCTACATAGAAAACCCTAAAGACATCACCAGAAAATTCCTAGAGGTAATCAATGAATATAGTAAAGTTGCAGGATATAAAATTAACACACAGAAATCCCTTGCATTCCTATACACTAATAATGAGAAAACAGAAAGAGAAATTAAGGAAACAATTCCATTCACCATTGCAATGAAAAGAATAAAATACTTAGGAATAAATCTACCTAAAGAAACAAAAGGCTTATATATAGAAAACTATAAAACACTGATGAAAGAAATCAAAGATGACACAAATAGATGGAGAAATATACCATGCTCATGGATCAGAAGAATCAATATAGTAAAAAAGAGTACACTACCCAAAGCAATCTATAGATTCAATGCTAACCCTATCAAGCTACCAATGGTATTTTTCACAGAACTAGAACAAATAATTTCACAATTTGTATGGAGAAGGTGATGGCACCCCACTCCAGTACTCTTGCCTGGAAAATCCCATGGAAAGAGGAGCCTGGTAGGCTGCGGTCCTTGGGGTCGCGAAGAGTCAGACATGACTGAGTGACTTCCCTTTCACTTTTCACTTTCATGCATTGGAGAAGGAAATGGCAACCCACTCCAGTGTTCTTGCCTGGAGAATCCCAGGGACGGGGGAGCCTGGTGGGCTGCCATCTATGGGGTCACACAGAGTCGGACATGACTGAAGTGACTTAGCAGCAGCAGCAGCAGCATGGACATACAAAAAACCTCAAATAGCCAAAGCAGTCTTGAGAAAGAAGAATGGAATTGGAGGAATCAACCTGCCTGACTTCAGACTATCAACCTGCCTGACTACAAAGCTACAGTCATCAAGACAGTATGGTACTGGCACAAAGACAGAAATATAGATCAATGGAACAAAATAGAAAGCCCAGAGATAAATCCACGAACTTATGAACACCTTATCTTTGACAAAGGAAGCAAGAATATACAATGGAGAAAAGACTCTTTAACAAGTAGTGCTGGGAAAACTGGTCAACCACCTGTAAAAGAATGAAACTAGAACATTTTCTAATACCATACACAAAAGTAAACCCAAAATGTATTAAAGATCTAAATGTAAGACCAGAAACTATAAAACAAACCCCTGGAGGAAAACATAGGCAAAACATTCTCTGACATTTATCACAGCAGGATCCTCTGTGACCCACCTTCCAGAGTAATGGAAATAAAAGCAAAAATTAACAAATGGAACCTAATTAAACTTAAAAGCTTTTGCACAACAAAGGAAACTATAAATGAGGTGAAAAGACAGCTTTCAGAATGGGAAAAAATAATAGCAAATGAAGCAACTGACAAAGAATTCATCTCAAAAATATACAAGCAGCTCATGCAGCTCAATACTGAAAAAATAAACGACCCAATCAAAAAATGGGCTAAAGAATGAAACAGACATTTCTCCAAAGAAGACATGCAGATGGCTAACAAACACATGAAAAGATGCTCAACATCACTCATTATCAGAGAAATGGAAATCAAAACCACAATGAGGTACCATCTCACGCTGGTCAGAATTGCTGCTGTCAAAAAGTCTACAAAAATTAAATGCTGGAGAGGATGTGGAGAAAAGGGAACACTCTTACACTGTTGGTGGGAATGCAAACTAGTACAGCCACTATGGAGAACAGTGTGGAGAGTCCTTAAAAAACTGGAAATTGAACTGCCATATGACCCAGCAATCCCCCTGCTGGGCATACACACAGAGGAAACCAGAACTGAAAGAGACATGTGTACCCCAATGTTCATCGCAGCACTGTTTATAATAGCCAGGGCATGGAAGCAACCTAGATGTCCATCAGCAGACGAATGGATGAGAAAGCTGTGGTACATATACACTATGGAGTATTACTCAGCCATTAAAAAGAATACATTTGAATCAGTTCTAATGAGGTGGATGAAACTGGAGCCTATTATACCGAGTGGGGTAAGTCAGAAAGAAAAACATCAACACAGTATATTAACATATATATATATGGAATTTAGAAAGATGGCAACGATGACCCTATATGCAAGACAGCAAAAGAGACACAGATATAAACAACAGTCTTTTGGACTGTGTGGGAGAAGGCGAGGGTGGGATGATTTGTGAGAATAATATTGAAACATGTATATTACCATACATGAACAGATCACCAGTCCAAGTTCGATGCATGAAACAGGGCACTCAAAGATGATACACTGGGACAACCCTGAGGGATGGGATGGGAAGGGAGGTGGGAGGGGTTTTCAGGATGGGGGACACGTGTACACCCATGCTGATTCATGTCAATGTATGGCAAAAACCACTACATTATTGTAAAGTAATTAGCCTCTAATTAAAATAGATTAATTTTTTTTTAAAGAGAAAAGGTGGCAAGAATATACAGAAGAACTATACAAAAAAGATCTTCATGACCCAGATAAACATGATGGTGTGATCACTCACCTAGAGCCAGACATCTTGGAATGTGAAGTCAAGTGGGCCTTATGAAGCATCACCATGAACAAAGCTAGTGGAGGTGAAGGAATTCTAGTTGAGTTATTTCAAATCTTAAAAGATGATGCTGTGAAAGTGCTGCACTCAACATGCCAACAAATTTGGAAAACTCAGCAGTGGCCACAGGACTGGAAAAGGTCAGTTTTCATTTCAATCCCACAGAAAGGCAATGCAAAAGAATGCTCAAACTACCACACAATTGCACTCATCTCACACACTAGTAAAGTAATGCTCAAAATTCTCCAAGCCAGGCTTCAACAGTACATGAACTGTGAATTTCCAGATGTTCAAGTTGTATTTAGAAAAAGCAGAGGAACCAGAAATCAAATTGCCAACATCCTTTGGATCATAGAAAAAGCAAGAGAGTTCCAGAAAACATCTACTTTTGCTCTATTGATTATGCCAAAGTCTTTGACTGTGTAGATCACAACAAACTGTGGAAAATTCTTCATGAGATGGGAATAACAGACCACCTTACATACCTCCTGAGAAATCTGTATGCAGGTCAAGAAACAATAGTTAGAAGCAGATATGGAACAACAGACTGGTTCCAAATTGGGAAAGGAGTACATCAGGTTGTATATTGTCACCCTGCTTATTTAACTTATATGCAGAGTAAGTACATCATGTGAAATGCCAGGCTGGATGAAGCATGAGCTGGGATCAAGATTGCCGGGACAAATATCAATAATCTCAGAAATGCAGATAATACCACCTTTATGGCAGAAAGCTAAGAGGAACTTAAGAGCCTCTTGGTGAAAGTGAAAGAGAGTGAAATAGATGACTTAAAACTCAACATTCAAAAAACGAAGATCATGGCATCTGGTCCCATCATTTCATGGGAAATAGATGGGGAAACAATGGAAACAGTGACAAATTTCATTTTCTTGGGCTCCAAAATCACTGCAGATGGTGACTGCAGCCATGAAATTAAAAGACGCTTGCTCCTTGGAAGAAAATCTATGACCAACCTGCTGCTGCTGCTAAGTTGCTTCAGTCATGTCTGACTATGCGACCCCATAGACGGCAGCCCAACAGGCTCCCCTGTCCCTGGGATTCTCCAGGCAAGAACACTGGAGTGGGTTGCCATCTCTTTCTCCAATGCATGAAAGTGAAAAGTGAAGTTGCTCAGTCGCTTAGACAGCATATTGAAAAGCAGAGACATTACTTTGCCGAGAAAAGTCCGTCTAGTCAAGGCTATGGTTTTTCCAGTAATCATGTATGGATGTGAGAGTTGGACTATGAAGAAAGCTGAGTGCTAAAGAATTGATGCTTTTGAACTGTGGTGTTGGAAAAGACTCTTGAGAGTCCCTTGGACTGCAAGGAGATCAAACCAGTCAATCCTCAAGGAAATCAATCCCGAATATTCATTGGAAGAACTGATGCTGGAGCTGAAACTCCAATACTTTGGCCACCTAATATGAAGAACCGACTCATCGGAAAATACCCTGAGGCTGGGCAAGATTAAAGGCAGGAGAAGGGGATGACAGAGGATGTGATGTTGGATGGCATCACCGACTCAATGGACATGAGTTCAAGCAAGCTCCGGGAGCTGGTGATGGATAGGGAGCCTGGTGTGCTCCCTGGGTCCATAGGCTGCAAAATGTCGTACAGGACTGAGCAACTGAACTAAACTGAACTGAAGTAAGCCAGGCAAAAACAAGTATCATATGATACCACTTTCATGTGGAGTTCTAAAGAATGATACAAATGAACTTATTTATAAAACAGAAAGAGACTCACAGATATACAAAACAAACTTACTGGGTGCCAAAGGGGAAAAGAAGGAGGTGGAAATAATTAGGAATTTGGGATTAACAGATAACATACTCAGCCCAGTTCAGTTCAGATATATACTGCTATATATAAAAGAGATAACAAGAACCTACTGTGTAGCACAGAGACCTATGTTCAATGTCTTATAATAACCTATAATGGAAAAGAATCTGCAAGAGTACATATATATATATGTGCATGTGTGTGTGCATGTGAGCAAAAAAGTTGGCTTAAAGCTCAACATTCAGAAAATGAAGATCATGGCATCCGGTCCCATCACTTCATGGGAAATAGATGGGGAAACAGTGGAAACAGTGTCAGACTTTATTTTTTTGGGCTCCAAAATCACTGCAGATGGTGACTGCAGCCATGAAATTAAAAGACGCTTACTCCTTGGAAGAAAAGTTATGACCAACCTAGATAGTATAATAAAAAGCAGAGACATTACTTTTCCGACTAAGGTCCGTCTAGTCAAGGCTATTGTTTTTCCTGTGGTCATGTACGGATGTGAGAGTTGGACTGTGAAGAAGGCTGAGCACTGAAGAATTGATGCTTTTGAACTGTGGTGTTGGAGAAGACTCTTGAGAGTCCCTTGGACTGCAAGGAGATCCAACCAGTCCATTCCGAAGGAGATCAGCCCTGGGATTTCTTTGGAAGGAATGATGCTAAAGCTGAAACTCTAGTACTTTGGCCACCTCATGAGAAGAGTTGACTCATTGGAAAAGACTCTGATGCTGGGAGGGATTGGGGGCAGGAGGAGAAGGGGACGACAGAGGATGAGATGGCTGGATGGCATCACCGACTCGATGGACCTGAGCCTGAGTGAACTCCGGGAGATGGTGATGGACAGGGAGGCCTGGCGTGCTGCGATTCATGGGGTCACAAAGAGTCGGACAGGACTGAGCGACTGAACTGAACTGAACCGAACTGATGTGTGTGTATAATTGAGTCACGTGTTGGAAACTAATACCTTGTAAACCAACTATCAGTTCAGTTCAGTAGCTCAGTCATGTCCAACCCTCTCATCCTCAGTCGTCCCTTTCTCCTCCTGCCTTCAATCTTTTCCAGCATCAGGGTCTTTTCCAATGAGTTAGTTCTTCATATCAGGCCGCCAAAGTTTCACATTACCTATACATCAATCAAAAAAAAAAAAAAACACTCACCTTTTATTTACAGGATCATTGCAGGAAAGCTGGAAAATTGAGGACATTCTAAAGGAAAAAAACACACAGCAGCCCGATGGGTGTCCCTAGGCCAGCTCTGTTTACACACTGGTGTGCGACAATCCAGTCCACTTGTTATGCAGATGCAGACTTACTTGTTTTGCGTAATTACTATCAGATTGTGGTTGCAGTTCTGTCTCCTGATTTTTCAGTTAACAGATCCTGATTATTTCCCCGTGCTGTTAAGCAGTCTCTGAAAACATGATTTTTAATGGCTGAATACTATTTTGTGGAGCAGAGTGTTTAATAAATGATCTGTTCTTTGCTGTTTCCAGGTTTTAGGGATTACAGGTAATGCCGTGATGTTCACCCTGGTACCAAAGTCTATGCACACACATGGGAGGGTTTTCTCAGGGCGAATTCCTAGGAGCGAGATTGCCGGGCTGGCTACATGTTGCCAAATTGTCCTCCAGAAAGCTGCTAGCAATTACATTCCCGGCGGCACTGTGAGAGCTTTACGGCCACCAACACTGCAGGGCAACGTTATTTTGTCTCTGACGACTGCAAATGGCATCAGGATGTTTCGATGCTGCTTCTTTGCTCAGTAGTGAAAATGAGCACCGTTTTTTCTATAGGATTATCACCATGCATATTTCATGCATGAAATTCCTACTTGTCTGTTATCCAGCCATCCAGTGTCTTGTTCACCTTATTGGTCTGTGAGTGTCTTTTGCATATGGAGACTACGTTAGTCTTTTGCAACATTTCTGAGCATCTCTGGGCTCTGTTTCGGGTTTCTCTCCTTAATATAAAGGAGGCTGTGTCCAATCAACTGTCTTGGACTTCTTTATTGTTACTGTTTTACATTTTTATTTTTGAAAGGTCTTTCTCAACCAGAGATCAGTTCACTGTAGATTTCACTTTTCTGTGACAAAGGCTCAGTCACACCTTACCTGGAATCCAGAGTTTTTCAGGGAGTGGAGCAGTGATGTACTCCCAGCTTCCAGGTGGGTACCTGCTTCACTGGGGGGAGGGGCCTGCCGTGGGTGGATGCCTGATCCCACCTGGCGTCTATGCCACAGCCTGGGGAGCGAGACTGCCCTACCGTTTCTCTGCAGCAGGTAGCACAGGTCAGCAGGTTCTGCGTGTATGCTGTGGAACCTGGGCCTCCAACCCGGACAGAAGGCTGCAGCCTTGGCCTTGAAAACATGGCCATCACCCAGACGACCAGCAGCAGCAATAGGACTAGAGAGCACCCTTTCATGCCAGGTGTGAGACACCCAGGGTATCCATTCACACCCGAGAGAGGCTCTGCCTGGGGTGGAGAGGTTGTGGCCAGTTGCTGGGATTTGGGGGTTGCACACAGCTGTGGTCTCCTTCATATGCATGGTGAGTCCTGGGATTAAACAGGGTATCTCTTCTAGTTCTCATATGGTTCTGTACTTTACAGCTATTCATGAGTCCATGTGTCCATTCATTGACTCGTTCAATTCTTCACTGGGCTGGGAGCTGGGGATTCAGTGGCGAATGAACTTAGGAGTCAAAGAGTGTCAACCAACAAAGGGTGTATAATGTCAGCTCAGACAGTAGGGGGGAAACTGGGCTGGGGACAGCCAGTGGGGCCCAATGTGGGACCATAGATGTGGAGGCGGAAGGCTTGTTCCAGTAGACATTTGAGAAGGGTCTGGCTGAAGTCATCAAGCCATGCAATGGTCTGGGTCAGCATTCCAGGCAGAGGGCTGGGCAGACAGAGGCTCCAGGAATTTATTCTGGAATCAGGGATGAAACTGGGACTCAGCTTTAACAGATCCCAGGCCCTCTTATTAACTGGCTCCATCTTCCCTGTGAGTTTGAAAGGCTGCCTTCATGACACACTAAATTAGTGTATGGAGCAGACACTGTTCCGGGGCACTGCATGGGGGTCCGTGTGAAACCTCACGTAAGGAGCTATGGTGGGGCTGGGGGCTGGGCAAGGAGAGACACTGATGGATCCTTGGGACACATGGGTGTCATCCTCAGACTTTGGAGTCTTCTGACTCACAGGCTGTGCCTGGAAATACATGGCTTTTAGCCCCACTAGAAGCCAAAGTCCAGTCCTCACGCTTTGGTTTGAACTGCTATATAAGAATTCCTAGAAGGCGCAAGCATTTCCTTCTGCCTCCCCACCCCACACCTCTCCTGCCACTCCCCTGACCCGAAGATAGCTGACTGCTCCTGGAAGGCAGATTCCCACCTGAAGGGGCCCACATGCCCCCCTTGACTGTACGGTTTCCAGGCAGGCATCGGGGAGGATTTGCTCGATGGGGATCCTGGGCGGCTTGAAGCAGATCTGGGGGGGCACCCCTTCCCCGTAAGGTGGGCCTCCCAGGAATGAAGCCCCCCCCTCCATTTTGGAAGCAATGTGCACATGCGTGGAAGGCCAGGGCCATCCAAACATCCTGCCCTGGCTCCCTGGGTCAGATGGGGGTCAAGAGGGAGTGAGTTCTTCCCAAGGTCACTCAGCAAGTACTGCCAGAGATCACTGGGCCTGCTGGGAGGATAGAGGTGGAAATTAATCACAGCTTGCCCCAGGTGGGAATGAACTGATGGGAATGAACTTCACTTGGCCTGTTTCATGGAAGAACTGTGCTTTCAGTGATGTCAGTGGGTAAAGTCTAGGTTATTTCTCTCCAGAATAAAGGTGAACCTACCAGGACACATTGGAGAAGGCGATGGCACCCCACTCCAGTACTCTTGCCTGGAAAATCCCATGGAAGGAGCAGCCTAGAAGGCTGCAGTCCACGGGGTTGCTGAGGGTCGGACTCGACTGAGTGACTTCACTTTTACTTTCACGTACCAGGACACAAATAGGTAAACTCAGAAAGGAAAATGGGGATATTTCTACCAACCTTCAGTTCAGTTCAGTTCAGTTCAGTCGCTCACTCGTGTCCGACTCTTTGCGACCCCATGAATCGCAGCACGCCAGGCCTCCCTGTTCATCACCATCTCCCAGAGTTCATTCAGACTCATGTCCATCGAGTCCATGATGCCATCCAGCCATCTCATCCTTGGTCATCCCCTTCTCCTCCTGCCCCCAGTCCCTCCCAGAATCTAAAACCTTACAGAGATAAAAAGGATTATAAACTAATACTATGAATACCAATGAACTAGATAACCTGGAATAAATGGATAAATTACTTGAAATACAAAAAATCCCTAAACTGACTCAGAAAGAAATAGAAAATCGAAATAGATCTATAATGAGTAAGGAGATTATATTAGTAATGAAAAACTTCCCAACAAAGAAAACCCAGGACCAGATGGCTTCACAGGTAGATTCTATCATATATTTAGAGAAGATTTAACACCACTCCTTCTCAAATTCTTTCAAAAGATTGAAGAGGATGAAACACTTCCTAAGTTATTATACAGGGTCAGCATTACTGTGAAACCAATGTCAGATAAGGACCTCACAAGGAAAGGAAACCACAAACTAATATCTCTCATGAATAGAGATGCAAAATTTCTTAACAAAATATTATCAACTGGAATCCAACAGTATATTAAAAAGATTATATATCCTGTCCAAGTAGGATTTACCCCAGGAAGGCAAGGTTGGTTCAACATAAGAAAACCAGTCAGTGTTAGACATTACAATGCTAGAAAGAAGAGAAAGTTACTTGTGATCCTCTCAGTTATCTGAGAGAGATATTTAACAAAATCCAACACCCTGTCATGATCAAAACTCTAGAAAAATTAGGAGTAGGGAGAAAACTACCTCAATATGATACAGGCCATTAGTGGGAAAAAGTATGGCAAAGCTAACATCATACTCAGTGGTTAAGGATGAAAGTGTCACAGTAAAATCAGAAACAAGACAAGGATATCTGCTTTTACCATTTTTATTCAACATGGTACAAGAAGTTCTAGCCAGGACTGTTAGGCAAGAAAAATAAATACATAAACAGGAGGTATCTGTCTTGGCAAGGAAGATGTAAAATTATCTGTTTACAAAGGATGTGATCCTATGTCCTAAAAAAAAAAAAATCCTAAGGAATCCACAAGAAAGCTCCTAGAACAAATAGACAAATTCAGCAAAGTTGCAGGGTAAAATATCAGCACACAAAAATCAGCTGTGCTCTGCACACCAGCAACCAACAATCTGAACTGGAAATTCAGCAATTCCATTTCCAGTAGCTTCTACAAAAAATGAAATACTTAGGAAGAATAAATCTAACAAAGGAAGTGAAAGATTTGTATGCTGAAAACAACAAAACATTGCTGAAAGAGATGAAAGATCTAAATAAATGAAAAGACATCCCATGTTCATGGATAGAAAGACTTAACATTGTTAAAATGTCTCTGTTACCTAAGCGATCTATAGGTACAATTCCTATGGAAAGTCTAAGAAATGGAAATGACAATCATCAAAGCCATAGAAGTTGCAAGGAGCTTCAAAGAGTCAAAATAATCTTGAAAAAGAAGAATAAAACTTAAAGAACTCCCATAGGGTGGGAGCAACTTCAAAACTTACTACAAAGCTATAGAAATTAAAATGATGCAGTGTGGTACTAGCATAGGACAAACATATAGACCAGTGGATTAAAACAGAGCCCGGAGATGAGCACTCACATACATGGTCAACTGACTTTTCAACAAGTGTGCCAAGAACACTCATTGAAGAAAGGGCAGTCTTCTCAACAAATAGTGCTGGGAAAACTGGGCATCCACATAAAAAAGAATGAAATTAGACCTTGACCTTGCCGTATAGACAAAAATCAACTCAAAATGTAGAAGGAAGGGATAGTTAGGGGTTTGGTGATGGATGTGTACACACTGCTATATTTAAAATGGATCATCAACAAGGACCTATTGTATAGCACAGGAAACTGCTCAATGTTACATGGCAGCCTGGATGGGAGGGGACTTTGGGGGGGAATGGATACACGTATACGTATGGCTGAGTTCCTTTGCCGTCTACCTGAAACTATCACAACATTGTTAATTGGCTATACTCCACTATAAAACAAAAAATTAAAAAATTAACTCAAAATGGATTGAACCCTAAACAGCTAAAACCATAAAACTTAAGGAGAATATTATGACCCTGCTTTGCACAATAGTTCTACGGCTATGACACCAATTGCACAGGTAATAGAAGAAAAATAAATAAATTAGTCTTAAAGAAATTTTGTGCATCAAAGGTCATTACTGCAATCAAGAAAGTAAAAAGATAACCTACATGATGAGAGGAATATTTGCACATCAGTCCTCCAGTGAAGGCTTAATATCCAAATATTTAAAGAACACCTTTGCAATTGCAAAATGAGCAAAGGACTTGAACAGACATTTCTTCAATGAAGATCGAAAAAAAAGGCCAATAGCACAAGCACAGACACTCATCATCATCAGTCATTAGGGAAATACAAATCAAAACCGCAATGAGAGTCCACCTCAGACCCACTAGGATGGCTATCATTAAACAGAAGTGTGGGGGGAATAAAAACTATGGTGTGGATGTCGAGAAACTGGAACCCTTGAGCACTGCTGGTGGGAATATAAAATGATGCAGTCACTGTGCAAATAGTTTAGTGTTTCTCAACGAGTTAGACACAGAGCTACTCAGCAACATGACCCAGCAGTTCCCCTTCTAGGTAAATACCCCTGAAGAATGCTGGTACTCTATAATAGATACCTGTGCATCAATGCCTACAGCAACATTACTCACAACAGCCAGAAGGCAGAAACCACTGAAGCGTCCACCAGCAGAGGAATGAATAAAGGACAAGATGTCTGTACCTACAGTGGAATAACACTCAGCCATAAAAGATGACTGCCCTGTAGCTCAAACAGTAAAGAATCTGCCTGCAATGCAGGAGACCAGGGTTTGATCTCTGGGTTGAGAAGATCCCCTGGACAAGGGAATGGCAACCCACTCCAGTATTCTTGCCTGGACAATTCCATGGGCAGAGAAGCCTGGTGGGCTACAGTTCATGGGGTCGCAAAGAGCTGGACACGACTGAGCGACTAACATGCACACGCGTAAAAAGGATTGAAATTCTGACATATGCTACAAGGATGAGCCTTGAAAACATCATGCTAAGTGACACATTAGACACAAAAGGGCACATATTGCATCCCATTGATATGACTTCTCCATTTATATGTAGTCCCTAGAATAGGAGATTTGTAGAGAGAGACAAAGGCCCAAGGGTGAAGGAGATTTGGGGCAAGTGGAGGAGCTGGAGAGAGCTCAGTGGAGCTCAAGGGTCCTGATGGGCAGGGCCCTGGAAGGCTGGATGTCATATTGTTCAGTCGCTAAGTTGTGTCTGACTCTGCGACCCCAGGGACTGCAGCGCGCCAGCCTCCCCTGTCCTTCACTGTCTCCCAGAGTTTGCTCAAACTCATGTCTGTTGAGTTAGTGATGCCATCCAACCATCTCATCCTCTGTTGCCCTCTTCTCCCACACCCTCAGTCTTTCCCAGTTACAGGGTCTTCTCCAGTGAGTCAGCTCTTCACATCAGGTGGTCAAAGTACTGGAGCTTCAACTTTAGCATCAGTCCTTCGAATGAATATTCAGGATTGATTTCCTTAAGGATGGACTGGTTGCATCTCCTTGCAGTCCAAGGGACTCTTAAAAGTCTTCTCCAGCACCACAGTTTGAAAGCCTCAGTTCTTCCATTCTCAATCTTCTTTATGGTCCAACTCTCACATCCATACGTGACTACTGGAAAAACCGTACCTATGACTATATGAACCTTTGTCAGCAAAGTTGCTTTTTAACATGCTGTCTAGGTGTATCACAGCTTTTCTTCCAAGAATCAAGGTTCATTTTAATTTCATGGCTGCAGTCACCATCTGCAGTGATTTTGGAGCCCAAGAAAGTAAAATCTGTCACTCTTTCCATCTTTTTCCCTGTCTATTTGCCATGAAATGATAGGACAGGATGCCATGATGTTAGTTTTTTGAATGTGGAGTTTCAATCCAGTTATTCATGGGGACTCAGAATGTTCTTGGGTTTTGAGTTTTCAGTGCACCCCCTTCCACCCACCCATCTGCCATCACCTACCAATCCTCGCATCTGCCCTCCTCATTCATCCACCCACCTACCCATCCACTCATCCACCCATGCATCCCCACCCACCTCCTATTCGTTCTCTATCCAACTGTGACTGTTGATTTTGTGTATGAAGTTGACTGGGCCCCAGGGGCCCCAAACATTTGACTAAACATTATTCTGTGGGGATGTTTCTAGATGAGAGTAAAATTTGAATCCATCGTCTGAGTAAAGCCAATTGAAAGTGCAAGTCGCTCAGTCGTGTCTGACCCTTTGCAACCCCATGAACTATACAGTCCATTCAATTCTCTAGGCCAGAATACTGGAGTGTTCCAGTACTGCGTGTCCCAGAAGGGCAGCTGTTTCCTTCTCCAAGGGATCTTCCCAACTCAGGGATCAAACCCAGGTCTCCCACATTGCAGGCGGGAGAGCCACCTGCGCCACCAGGGAAGCCCAAGCATACTGGAGTGGGGAGCCCATCCCTTCTTCAGTGGCTCTTCCAGACCCAGGAATCGAACCAGAGTCTCTTGCATTGCAGGTGGATTCTTTACCAGCTGAGCTACCAGGAAGCCCCAAACTGGGTGGGCCTTGTCTAATCAGTTGATATAGACCCAAGTATCTGAACAGAACAAAAGGCTGGTTCCCCTGAGTAAGATGGAACGCCTCCTGCCTGAGTGCCCTTGAGCTGGGACATCAGCGTTCTCCGGCTTCAGACTGAACCATCTCTCTTCCTGGATGAGCTCTCCTGGGCCTTGAGTTTCTGGACTCAGACTGGAGCTAAGCCACAAACTCTGCTGGGCCTCGTCTCGAGCTGGAGCTCCTGGGACTTGTCAGCCTCCATCATCTCACGAGCCAGTTCCTTATGATAAACCTCCTCCTGTACATACGCCTCCTGTCGGTTCTGTCTGTCTGGAGACTTCTGACCATCCCCATCCATCCAGCTCATGGCATCTCCTAAGCCTCCCCTGGGTGCTGAGTCCCATGTTGTGTGCTGGGACCCTTGTCAACGTGCTTCAGACACACACACGAAATCCCACGGAAGCATGCATGTGCACGTGTGCTCATCTGCATACCAACAGACTTGTTGGCCCCCCACGCCCGGCACAAACGCACAGTCAGAGGCTGAATGTACATCCACGCAGAGAGGCGCATCCCTCACAGATGTTCCCGAGTCACAGACACCTGTGGCCGACGAACACAGGTGCCAGGCGTGTGAGCTCAGCCCGCACCTGCCTGCAGCGGCAGGACCTGCCCGGTAAACGTCACACACACCCGCGTGTACAGGGGCAGCCTCGGGCGTGCCCATCTGTGAACACACGTGGACACCTGAGACTAACACGCTCAGGTGCACGGATGGTCTCTGGGGCATGCACACAGGCCCCCCCCACCCCGCCCCTGGCCCGTACGCTCACACACACGCTCAAGCAGACCCACAGGGATGTTCTCAGGGCCCCATGGCCACCCGTGGTGGTGAGAAGTTTCCACGTCCCACTGCCAAGCAGTTGCCAGTTGGAACTCGCTTCATTGGCCAAAGCCAAGGACCGTCAGCAGTTTCCAACTCAGGCCAGCTTGTCGGGTGGGTGCCCTCCGGGGCCTTGAATGCCTGGTAACCAAACCCAGGCTGGCCTCAGGAACGCAAGCAGTGAGAGGGGGGAGGGAAGCGTGTTCACCCCATAATTTGAACTTCTGAGTGTGGGGCTGGCCATGCCCACTGTGGGCACATGAAAGGCAGGTGGTGCCGGGCTCCCTCCACGCTCCTCACGTCACCCCCACCCTTGGCCCCTCGGAAGCCCCCCGGGGACTGGAGCCCCTGGCTCCCCACGTGCTCTGACACAGGCACCCTCCGGGGGTTGGGGGGGCGGTGGTCCTGGGAGCTCCCCGAGCCATCCCAGCCCCACAGTTCTCAGCTCTGTGGGCCCCTCGGCCTTGACCGTCCTTGGCTGGACTTGCCCCCTTGTCTCTGCCCCATGCCCCCAGCCTTCCTTCATCTCTTCTTTACCTGGGTGCACTTTCCATCACCCCTGAGCCAGGCCTGGGAACACGGAGGCTGGAGAAGCCGGCTGGACTGGCTGGCATGCTGAGGAGGGATGCTGAGGACAGAACCCAGGAGGTAGGGCAAGGATGCGAGGATGCATCCCGAGGCGGCCACATCAGAACGACGAGGGAGCGTGGACGTGTGGCCACCATGACCTGGGAGGACGGGTCAAGCTGTGCTCTGAGGACGTCTGTGGGCTGTGAAATGTGACCTTCCAGTCTCCCTGCAAGGAATCCCCCCACCCTCGACTTAGAAAGAAGGCATCCTTAGGGTCTGCTTCCCCAAGTGGTCCCACCATCCCTCCCGGTGGACGCTGACCGTCCCGGTGGACGCTGACCCTCCCCGCAAACGCTGACCCTCTGGGCCGTTTCCTGGATGAACCATGGTCCCCCAGCAGGGGGACTTGCATGGACCATCTCTGCCATCCCCTCTGCCTCCCGCTCTAGCCCGGAGCTCCAAGGCCACATCCTTAGGGTGGGCCTTCCCTCACCTCCCCACCAAGACAGCCCCGCCTACGACCAGCATTCGGAGCACCATGAGCCAGCCTCTTTGCAGAACTCAGCGCTGGGCATGTTTCCTATGCATCTGCGTTTCTACTTTAGTTCCTCTGGGAAGGAACCGTGTCTGACTTTGGTCACCACGGCACTCCTAGAGTCTGATACACAAAAGGCGCTCAATAAATAATCATGAAGTGAAAGGAAAAGGTGGGGGTGGGGTGGTCCGGATCATCTCAGGAGTGGGCAGAGAGCCGCACTTTGCATGATACAAGCTGGGTTCTGTGTCATTTCTTCACTCTAGTCAGACTATTTCAGTGGCGGGACCCAAAGTTCAGGCGCTAGGCCATCTCCTCCCCTCTCCTTAGGGAGAGCCCCACGTCCACTGCCACCCGGCTCACTGCCCTGGGGGGCCCCACCTCCCAGTTTCTCGGGCCAGCTTCCATCACAGCCCCTCCCCTGCTGGGTCCCACCCAGGCAACCTCTCAGTTCTTAGGCTCAGGCCAAGTGGAGATGCCTCCTGTCTCTGCGTGGCCTCTGGGTATACGTGGGGCCCCTGTCCTCCCCCAGCTCCTGGGCGCAGGCGCGAAGGAGACGCTGAGATGCCCTGAGTGTCTCTTCTGTAACCATGCCCCCGGGGATCCAGGAAGCGCTCAGGCCACAGGGAGGAGGAGCAGGGGGCGCCTGCTTATCCTCACCCCTGGGCTCCTCTTCAGGCTGCCGGGGGGCTGGGGCCCCCACAGGGCTCTGGAAAGATGTCATCAAGGGGCACATTTTGCCCCCCGGATGATTTTGACCTTCAGAGTGAGTTTTCTGGGCTCGTTCTGTTGGGCTTTTCTGGAGCAGGAGAGGTGCGTGCTCAGTTAGGCGGTGCCGCTGGGCCTCGCAACCAGGGGTGGGGGAGAGCTCTATTGGCGGGTCTGGAGGAAGGAGGGGATTCCTGGACTGTATCACAGTGGGGCTTAGGAGCCAGGGGACCCTGGCAGGGGTTTCTGCTGCCTCTACCCTGCTGTCCATCTCTGGGACCTGCTCTGAGAGGTCCTGTCCATCAGGGCAGGGACTTCTCCACCTGGAGACTTGCTCTCTGCAGTGAGGAGGGGGTGAGGACCGGCACTGCAGGTGGCAGAGGCTGGCAGAGGAGGACCCCAGCCCTCTCCCCAGATCCCTTCCCAGCTCTGCCTGTCAGCCTGTTCAGGTGCCGCCAGCTTCCAGCCAGCCTCCTCCCCAGCCCCTGTGCCTGCCTGTCCCGCTGGGGCGGAATGACTGAACTTTTATGGGAAACACCCCGCTTTGTGGTTGGGGGTCTCAGACCTGCTAAACTCAGGGTTCATGTCCTCCAGACTCCCAGCCTGCAGAGGGACCTGCCCCACCCTGCTCTGCCACTGCCCCTGGCAGAGGGGCTCTGACCCTGCTCCCAGGGACTGCTCAGTGGAGGCAGAGTCTTTCTGGTGCAAGAAGCCGTGAGGATCCCATCAGGGCCCCGGGGGACCCGGCTGTTTCCCACAACTTTCCTCCCCGAGCCCGGCGGCCCCCCGAGGCCCTCTGGGGGCTGGGAGCAGAAGTGGCCTCGTTTCCCAGGCCCGAGGAAGGGCAGAGGCTGTGGGCGGGCCCTGCAGTGTGGACGGCCTACCAGAGTCTCTCCGCCTGTCCCCACGGCTTGGAGCTCGGGGTTCAGGCAGGGGGAGGGGCCTGGGCAGGAGGAAAGGGTATCCAGGGCAGGGCCCAAGGATGGAGGCCGAGGCAGGCAGTCTGGAGCATTCCATCCCTGGCTCCCCATCACCCCTAGAAAGCCCACACTCCATCCACGGTACAGGCCCCAGCCCCTCCAGCCTCCTTTCAGATCCTCCTTGGAGCCAGGCACCCCAGGGCCTTTGCACAGAGTTTCCTGACCCTGGGATACTCCTCTAACTCCCAGTCTTGCATCTTGTCATCCCTCCCTCTTTGGGCCACCCCCAGTCTCAAATCAGACTGGGTGCCCACCATAAGCTTGCCCACTCATTTATGGAGCTCTGGAATTTTAGCTTTCTCCATCATTTATGCCATCTTGACTCTGCCAACTGGCAGACTGCTCGAGGGCAAGGGGAACTGTCCTGCGCGTGGATGCACCCACGTCACAGGGCTGGAACTGGCCCCGGACACTCAGAGATGGTGGGAGGGCAGAGAGCCGCCACTTGCAAATCCAGTTGCCTCCTTCCACAGACCTCAAGAGCTTCCTTGGTGGCCCAGATGGTGAAGAATCTGCCTGCTGTGCGGGAGACCTGGGTTTGATCCCTGGTCGGGAAGATCCCCCGGAGAAGGGAATGGCAACCCACTCCAGTATTCTTGCCTGGAGAATCCCACAGAGAGAGGAGGCTGGCAGGCTACAGTCCATGGGGTTGCAGAGAGTCGGACACAACTGAGTGACCGACACTTTCCCTTTCACAAAACCTGAGCGTCAAAGAATTGATGCTTTCAAATTTGTGGTGCTGGAAAAGATTCTTGCGAGTCCCTTGGACAGTGAGGAAGTCAAACCAGTCAATCCTAAAGGAAATGCACCTTGAATATTCTCTGGAAGGACTGATGGTGAAGCTGAAGCACCAATACTTTGGCTACCTGATGGGAAGAGCCAACTCTTTGGAAAAGCCTCTGATGCTGGAAAATATTGAAGGCCTTCCCCCAGCAAGACTCACATCTTTCCATCTGCTGCAGCTGGAGACACCTGGCCAGCCACCTCACTGTCCAGGGGTGCACCCCCACATTCAGACTTCCACCCAAGCTCGGGGGGCTTCTGGCTTCACCTGACTACCTGTGGGGTTTTGCTTCCCTTTCAAATCAATTTAACAAGGATCCCAGGACTGCAGCTTCAAAGGCCACTTCTCAAAAGACCTCCTTTTCACTCAATCTCCCCTCTAAAGATGGTGGCGCCAGTTTTGCAGATTAATAAACAGGGCTGCTGTGGCCGAGTGCGTGAAGCCTCCATCAGGATCCTTTGTGTGGCCCCCTGACCCCAGCCACCAAGCCGGGACCCCGGCCCCCCAACAATGCCTGTCCAGCCCGGGTGGCACTGCACGATCCCACTTGAAAAGGCCTTTCGCCGGGGCTGCCTTTTAAGAGGGGACAATTGGCAGGAGGCCTGGCGCCTATTCATGCAGAACGGCAGTGAAAAGTGCTCGGAGCCAGTGTCAGGAGTGGGCAGCGCCCAGCGCAAGGGGCCGCCAGGGCTGTGAGAAGCTGGTCGCTAGGCGACGGGGCCCCCAGGCATCTCCCAGCCGCCTCTTAGAGCTCCCAAGAGGGCCCTGTCCTGGCCCCACTTGGGCGCCTAGGAAGGAGGACCGGGGTACTTGGGATCCTGCTCCCTGTCGCTTTACCAGCTTGGCCCGGATGGGCTGGGAGACGAGATTCAGCTGTGTGCTCTCTCTGGGCCTCCTTCAGTGACGGGCTGCGCAGGATATTCCCAGCATCCTTTGCTGCTTAGATTCTTCGAGGGTCCAGCTCTCCAGACAGGAGCTGGGTCTTCGAGGTGGGCGGAGCTGTTTGGTTGCTAGGCGGAATCTTTGCCCACATGCTGCCCAAGCCCCACGCTCTGATTTTTGGCTCCTCCCTCTTGCCTCAGCATCCTGATAACCCTCCACTCCGCCCTCCACCCGCCAGCGATTTAGCTCTAGGATGAGCCCTGGGGACCCTTGGAGCCCTTGACTGGCCGGAGTGCAGCTTGGTCCACCTTAGACGAGGGCCGCCACCTTCTCTCTGTCCAGTCTCAGGCCATGCGACTGACCCTCGGCCAATAACAGGCCCGCAGCTCTCCCTGTCCTGGTCTTCTCATCCCCCTCCCCTTGCACATCTACCCCCCAACCCCATCCTCACTACCCCTCCCCTCCCCCCTCCATCCTCTCGCTGTCTGCCCTGCTGCCCCTTGGCCCTCATACCCGTCCTAACGTTCAGGCTCTGCCCTTGGCCACTGACCTGAGCCCCGGACCCGCCCCCTCCAGCCACAAGCCTGCCGCTGTCTCATTCCCACATGCTATGTGGGATGTTAAGGCTGAAGGGGTCAACAAAACCCCTCTTTCCAGCCACCCCCAGACATAGAAGTGCAGGGCCTGATGCCCTCTGAAGAGAGACCCCCAGGGCCCACCCAGGGTGTGGGACATGTCACCTGCATGCTTCCACTTTCTTGTGGGAGGAGCTTAGGCGTGGAGCCAGGAGATGAGAGGAGGAAGGTGCAGCATCTCCCCTCCTAGCCCCAGCAGATCGTCTTGAGGAGATAGAATAGGACTGAATGGTTGCCTTGTGTTGAAATAACAGAGGCCTGGAGGGTCGCGGGAGCAGGGAGAGGAGAGGTTAATCCCCGCCCTTGCACCAGCTCCCAAGAGCTGAGTACTAAGTTCTTGGGAATTTGAGGAGCTGGCTGTTAACCATGACCAGGATGGAAAATTAAATTATACAAGCTCAGGGTTACGTAAAACCGATTAAAAAGTCACTGTCACAGTGCTCAAAACTCATCACTTCCTAATTATTCTACTAGTCCCTTTGCTCTGACCTCATACGGTCTTCAGGTCCATATGCGCCTGCCAAATTCTGCTCAGCGGTTTCACTTTGGCAGTTTGCTACCGACCATCATGGGAGTATTTATACCATGGAAGTTGGCATACATGGACCGATGGCTTTGTTAACTGTACATTTAAGAACGAGCTGGAGAAAATGTCAGTGCAGATTAAACTGAAGAGTGTAGCATTTGAGGGCTTCCCAGGTAGTGCTAGTGATAAAGAACCTGCCTGCCAGTGCAGGTGACGTAAGAGATGTGGGTTCGATCCCCTAGAGGAGGGCATGGCTACTCACTCCAGCATTCTTGTCTGGAGAATCCCATGGACAGAGGAGTCTGGCAGGCTGTATATAGTCCATGGGGTCACAAAGAGTGGGACACGACTGAAGTGACTTAGCATGTAGCATTCTGTAGCTCTTCTAGTGTGAACAGCATAGGAAATTAGATTCAAATTCAAAGCATAGGAATTCCAGGATACAAAACCAATAACCCCCATTCAGCAAAGAAGTAGCTCCCATTCTTGACAAATGAGTACAACTCCAACATTACATCTCTGTTATTTTACTTCAGTTCAGTTCATTTAAGTCGCTCAGTCATGTCCGACTCTTTGCGACCCCGTGAATCGCAGCACGCCAGGCCTCCCTGTCCATCACCAACTCCCAGAGTTCACTCAGACTCGCGTCCATCGAGTCGGTGATGCCATCCAGCCATCTCATTCTCTGTCATCCCCTTCTCCTCCTGCCCCCAACCCCTCCCAGCATCAGAGTCTTTTCCAGTGAGTCAGCTCTTCGCATGAGGTGGCCAAAGTCCTGGAGTTTCAGCCTCAGCATCATAGGTGTTAACTAACTTTGCAAGGTGAATGAAGATGCCCACCAACAGGATGACACGCATGCATAAACTGCCCCGTAAATTGGCGACTGGAAGTTGATGACTGAAACTGACTGGAAAAGACCAGTTTTTATTCCAATCCCGAAGAAGGGCAATGCCAGAGCATGTTCAGACTACCACAAAATTGCACTCATTTCACATGCTGGCCAAATAGTGCTCAAAATCCTCCAAGCTAGGCTTCAACAATATATGAACCTCAAGACGGACAAGCAGATTTAGAAAAGGCAGAGGAACCAGAGATCAAATTGCCAATATTCACTGGATCATAGAAAAAGCAAAAGAACTCCAGAAAAACATCTATTTTGTTTCATTGGCTATGCTAAAGCCTTTAACTGTGTGGATCACAACAAACTGTGGAAAATCCTTAAAGAGATAGGTTACCAGACCACTTTACCTATCTCCTGAGAAACCTGTATGCAGGTCAAGAAGCAATAGTTAGCATCGGGCATGGATCACAGACTGGTTCAAAGTTGGGAAAGGAGCGCATCAAAGCTGTATATTGTCGCCCTGCTTATTTAACTTCTATGCAGAGCACATCATGCGAAATGCCAGACTGGATGAAGCACAGACTGGAATCAAGATTGCTGGGAGACATGTCAATAACCTTAGATACGCAGACCACCCTTATGGCAGAAAATGAAGAGGAACTAAAAGCCTCTTGATGAAGGTAAAAGAGGAGAGTAAAAAGTTGGCTTCAAACTCAACATTCAAAAAACTAACATCATGGCATCTGGTCCCATCACTTCATGGCAAATAGATGGGGAAACAATGGAAACAGTGACAGATTTTTTTTAAGTTCCAAAATCACTGCAGAAGGTGACTGCAACTGTGAAATTAAAAGACACTTGCTCCTTGGAAGAAAAACTGTGACAAACCTAGACAACATATTAAAAAGCAGAGACAATACTTTGCTGACAAAGGTCTGTACAGTCAAAGCTATGGTTTTTCCAGCAGTCATATATGGATGTGAGAGTTGGACCATAAGGAAGGCTGAGCACCGAAGAATTGATGCTTTCAGACTGTGGTGCTGGAGAAGACTCTTGAGAGTCTCTTGAACTGCAAGGAGATCAAACGAGTCAATCCTTAAGGAAATCAATCCTGAATATTCATTGAAAGGACTGAAGCTGAAGCTGAACCTCCAATGCTTTGGTCACATGGTGTGAAGAGCTGACTCTTCTTCTTGGAAAAGACCCTGAAGCTGGTAAAGATTGAAGTCAGGAGGTAAAGGGGACGACAGAGGACAAGATGGCTGGATGGCATCACCGACTCGAAGGACATGAGTCTGAGCAAGCTCCGGGAGTTGGTCATGGACAGGGAGGCCTGGCGTGATGCAGACCATGGGGTTACAAGGTGTCCAACACGACTGAGCAACTGAACTAAACTGAATAACATTTGATGAACAGTAGTAATTCTTAATCATCTTCATGTAATTTAGTTTATAAACATTTCCTCTTACGGCTGGCCTTCATGTGTCTTGTTTAAGAAATCATTGCAGTTTGGGAGAGAATGGATACATGTATGTGTAGGGCTGGTGGGCGTCCCAGGTGGTGCTCATGGTAAAGAACTCGTCTGCCAGTGCGGAAGACACAAGAGATGTAGGTTCGATCCCTGGGTCGGGAAGAGCCCCTGGAGGAGGGCATGGCAACCCACTCCAGTATTCTTGCCTGGAGAGTCCCATGGACAGAGGAGTCTGGCGGGGCTATGGTCATAGAGTTGCAAAGAGTTGGAAATGACTAAAGCCACTGAGCATGCACGCACGTGTGTATGGCTGAGTCCCTTTTCTGTCCACCTAGAACTATCACAGCATTGTTAATCAGCTATACTATAATATGAAATAAAAGCCTTTTTTAAAAAAGAAATCATCTCCTGCTCCATCGTCATAGACATCTTCGTTTCTATTTCCTGTACAAGTGTCCCATCAGATCTGGGATCCATCAGGAATTTATTTGTGTGTTGCCTGGTGAAGGTCAAGATACAGTTTCTCTTAGGAGGACCCATTAACCCAAAGTCACTTAAAGAAAAGGTCTGCTGTGGGCCCTTTGGCCTGGCACATGAGCCCCTGTGGGGGTCCCTGAACCATTGATGGATGGGGTTGTCTGGGCCAGCGCTGCACTGAGATATTATTGCCCTGTTACTGGCCTTGAAATTTGCCATCAGCCCTCAGCTTATGTAAGAGCTTCACTCTTCTTGGCCCTTTGCAATTTCCCATGAATTCTGGAGTCTACCTGTCAATGTCCTGCAAGGGAGAGTTTGCCAGGAAAATATGGAGTGAAGCAAAGCATGTCGCCGGAAGAGGAAATCAACTCACACAGCCGTTCTTCCAGGAAAGTGGCACCGTCCTTGTTTCAGACCCTGGGGATCAGAGCTGAGCAGACTGGCATCATGCCATGGCCCTGGGACGCGGGGCCTGACGCTGCACGTGGGGCACTGATGAGGAATTTGAGGTCTGATGGGAAAAGGTCAAGGTCACAGAGTAAGTGCAAGCAAATGAATGCTAAAGCCCATTCATTCATTCATTCCACATATAGTAACAGCACTGTGCTGAGTGCTGGGGTCCTGGTCCTTGGCCCTCTACCTCTGCGCAGTCTTTAGAATCAGAGAGACCACCGGAAAGGTGAGAGGAGGAGCCGGGGCAGAGATGAGCAGGGAGGCCACGGCCACTGACCTGCTTACCCACGGGCTAGAGGGAAACTTACAAACGGGAGGAAGGAGGAGATCTTTCCAGGATGAAGGAACAGCACGTGCAAAGGCTGGGGGGCACAAGAGCGCCCGGTGTGCTCGGAGACCCCAAGTGACTCCTTGAGACGAAGCAGAGGAAGGAAGGGACCATGGGTGGTGGGAGGTCCCTGTCGAGGGGCTGGGCTCTGTCCTGGCGATGGAGGCCCCCTGGAGGGAGCAGGAAAGGCCAGAGTCCCCAGAGCAGCCCCAGCCTGTCCTGCGGAGGGGACAGCAGCCTGCGGAGAGGACAGCGGCCTGCAGCAGACCAAAGGCGAGAGGTCTGGGAGGAAACCCACGGGGCCATCAGCGAGACTTGAGGAGCGGGGATAAGAGGACAGAGCCAGAGGCAGGGAGTGGGCTCTGTGTGTGCATGGAGGGGGTGCCTGGAGGAGGGGTCACGGAGTCGGGGCAAAGAGGCAGACCCCCCACACAGATGCCAGACGGCCAGGCTTAGAGGATGTGCCTGCAGCAGGGTCTGACCTCTGGGCACAGAAGCTGGGTCAGCATGGGGCAGGGAGCGGGGGTGCAGCTTGGTGTCAGAGGTCTCCGGGCACCTCTGCCTGAGGCTCTGGCCTCAGCACAGGCCTGGCACACATCAGGTGCTCAATGAACCTCGGATGGATGGGTGGATGAACAATGAATGAATGAACCAACGAGAAGATTCTCATTCACAAGCCTGAGCCATGTCCTGTTCTAAAGCCCTGTCTGTCATTTTTCATCTGTCCCCCTGCTCCCCCCCAAAGCCTTGGAGAGAGGTGGGGTGGTCCTTGGCTGCACGCCCGCCCCCTGCTATAGCCTCCCCTTTCCCTGGATCACCCTGGGGGCCCTCACACCTGCCCCCACTCCCACATGATTGCAGCAAATGAACCACTCTTTTAGGGGGTTATTCCAGCTCAGTGAGGGTGGCAAGCCAGCACCTGGGCATCTCTGGGTGCCAGCCCCCCACCCAGCTGTAGCCCCAGACAAGACTGGACGCAGGTGAACGCCAGGGCCAGGAACACTGTGGGCAGCGCTGCCCTCCCTCTGCCCTCCACACCCCCATTTACAGTCGTGGGAACGGAGGCCCGGAGGCAAAGGGCCAGCCCACGGCCCCAGCCCCTCCCTCCTGGGCAGGGCTGCCTTCCAGACCTGGCGTCACGCGGCCCACGCAGGGCTCATGCTCTGCCGTTGCCCATGTTGAAATTCCTGAGAGCTTTTGGGGCCCGGCGCCCCCTCGTGCCCATCACTGCCCAGCTGGT
>SJYQ01104333.1:0-58292 GCA_006410935.1 Redunca redunca | reverse complement strand
TGGTGCCCAAGACCCCTAAGGGGCTGTATTCACATCCAGGTCAGCAGAGAGGGACAGAGGGGGTGCACTTCCTCCCCGTTGGCCAAGACTTAATCACCTCGGCCACAATCCTCATACAAGAGCGGGACCTACTCCATCTACTGTGGGAACTTGTTCCGCTTGATCTGTCACGTGGGTCTTTGTTAAGTCATTTGGTCAAGTCATTTTGTTATTTTATCTTTGTTAAGTCATTTCGACAGACAGTCTAGATGCGTAAATTTGTGACATATTAGAAAGCTTCACAATGGGCAGAATTCTGCAACTCTCTGTTTGGGACTTTTCTCTCCTTTCCCTTTTTCCTCCCTGCCCCAGGTCTGCCCTCACTCACTTCTGCCCTGGGCGCTGTTGGGCCAGCCCCAAGTTCAAGTCTGGAAGCTGCTTTGAGAGTCCTCTGAGGACCTGGGCATTCCCTCCTGCTGTCCTGTTGAGCCTGGTTCTTCTGTCTGCCCACTTCCTAGATCCACTGTCCACCCATGATGAGGTGGCCACCCTGCTCCCGCCCCCTGCTGGGGGTCTGCACCCTCCTCTCCTTGGCCCTCCTGGGGCACATCCTGCTTCATGACTTGGAGGTGGTCCCCCGAGAACTACGAGGCTTCTCCCAAGACGAGATTCACCAAGCTTGTCAGCCAGGAGCCGGCAGCCCAGAATGCCGTGGCAGCCCCAGGGCAGCGCCCACACAGTGCGACCTGCCCCCCAACAGCCGCTTCGACTGCGCCCCAGACAAGGGCATCACCCAGCAACAGTGTGAGGCCCGTGGCTGCTGCTACATGCCTGCAGAGTGGCCTCCGGATGCCCAGATGGGGCAGCCCTGGTGCTTCTTCCCTCCCAGCTACCCCAGTTACAGGCTGGAGAACCTGACCACCACTGAGACAGGGTACACGGCCACCCTGACCCGTGCCGTCCCGACCTTCTTCCCCAAGGACATCATGACCTTGAGGCTGGACTTGCTGATGGAGACCGAGAGCCGACTTCACTTCACGGTGGGCAGGATGGGGGCCAGGGGCTGGGCAGGGGCAGGGAGAGTGTGTGGCCGGTGGATGAAGACAGGTTCTGCTGTGCTGAGTGGCTCGGTCGCGTCCGACTCTTTGAGGCCCCATGGAATGTAGCCCGCCAGGTTCCTCTGTCCACAGGGATTCTCCAGGCAAGAATACTGGAGTGTGTTGCCATGCCCTCCTCCAGGCGATCTTCCAACCCAGAGACTGAAGCCAGGTCTCCTGCATTGCAAGTGGATTCTTTAGCATCCGAGCCACCAGGGAAGCCTGAAGACGGACTCTAGGGGGTGTTTACGCATAGATGTGTACTGTACCCTCACCCAGAGTCGGGGTGTGAGCAGACCTGGCATTGCATTCAGGGGATAGTGGGTCACTAAGACAGTGACTGGGAGGCTCTAGGAGTGTTCTAGAAGGCAGGGCTTAAAGTGAGGTGGTGGGAGGTTAGGTTCCCCCCCAGGAAGTGACATCCCAGCTGGGACCTAAAGCAGGAGGCAGGAAGGGGGACATTCCAGGCAGTGGGGTGGGATCCCAGCCACTGAGGGCAGGGCCTCTTGTCCGATTTATTCCCAGCCGCTGGGACAGTGTCTGGCACATAGCAGGTGCTCAGTAAAAACTTGTCAACTGAATGAATGTCCAGACACAAAGGTGAGAGAGCCTGCAGCACGCAGTTCAGTAATACCCACTTATTTTAACAAAGTAATTAACAACAGCCATGAATTACTGAGTGATGACTGTGTACCCAGACAATGGTTGGGTGATCTAATTATGTTTTCGCATTCACCCTATGACTAGGAATGCCAGGCAGAAAACCATTGCCAGATTCAGGAAATAAAAATACAATTTTGAATTTCAGATAACCGAGGAATTAGTTTTTTTGTTTGTTTTTTTTTTTAAGCATAAGTATGTCCCATAGAATTTCTGGGACATATTAATACTAAAACCAGTTGTGTGTCTGAAACCCAGATTTCCTGGTGTTTTGTATTTTACCTGGCAGCCCACAGGAAGTGCTCTCCTGGCTCTATAGGATACTGAGACTCAGGGGTGTGGACTAGTCTGTCCACAGCTCCACGCTCTGTGCAGCCGCCCTGGGACTTGAACCGACTCCTCCCTCTGGAGGGTGAAGGATGGAGCAGACAGGTGTTAGGGGCGGTCAGCCACCAAGGGCCTCATGGCACTATTCTTGTCCTCTAGATCAAAGATCCTGCCAACAGACGCTATGAGGTGCCCTTGGAGACCCCGCATGTCTGCAGCCAGTCACCGTTCACACTCTACAGCGTGGAGTTCTCAGAGGAGCCCTTTGGGGTGGTCGTGCGGCGGAAGCTGGACGGACGGGTGCTGTGAGTGCCTAGTCTCTGTGCCGCCCCCAATCTGGGTGGGAAGGCCAGGGAACTGGAGGGCATTGTCCCTGACCCTGTTGTGGTCCACCCTCGTGCTCTGGCCTCCTTGCTGTTCATGGCCCCTGGGGGCCCTGGTGCTCACTGTTCCCTGCGCCCGAGCCTTCAAAGGCCCCCTACTCACACTGTCCACTCCCAGGGAGGCCCATTGGGAGTGATTTTCCCCGGGGGACACTTGGCAACAGCTCTAGACATTGTCACCACCAAGGTGGGGAATGCAGGGATTCCACCCAGCTCCCCATGGCACACAGGACGGCCCAGAACACAGAGGGATTGGCCCAAATGTCAGCAGTGCCTCGGCTGAGAAACCCTGTCCAGTCTAAAGGAGCAGCCCCACTCCAGGCAATACCCCCTACTTTGCTTTATTATTTATTTCTTTATCACATAGTACACATCAATATGGGCTTCCCTAGTAGCTCAGCCAGTAAAGAATCTGCCTGCAGTGCGGGAGACCTGGGTTTGATCCCTGGGTCGGGAAGATCCCCTGGAGGAGGACATGGCAACCCACTCCAGTATTCTTGCCTGGAAAATCCCCATGGACAGAGGAGCCTGGCGGGCTGCAGTCCATGGGGTCACAGCTGAGAGACTAAGCACAGCACACAGCATGTATCAGTTTACCAGACCCTGCAGTTATTAACTTGTCTCATCCTTTCTCTTGACCCTGTGGAACCTCGGGGCGCCCTAACTGCCTCTGGCTGGGCAGCTCCATGAAGTCTGGGAGCAGTTTGGCCCTCCTGGGAGGTGGTACTCAGAGCCACAACTCCCAGGACTGGAAGGGTTTTGGGCAGCAGCCGCTTGTGGTCAGGGCTCACGGAGCTGTCAGCTTCTCATGTGAGGCCACCTGGACTCTTCCGGCAGGCTGAACACCACGGTGGCCCCCCTGTTCTTTGCGGACCAGTTTCTGCAGCTGTCCACCTCCCTGCCATCCCACTACATCACAGGCCTTGCCGAACACCTTGGGTCCCTGATGCTCAGCACCAACTGGACCAAGATCACCCTCTGGAACCGGGACATCGCCCCTGAGGTAAAAGGGTGGCAGAAGGGGATCTGGGATCAGAGGGACCTCGTGGGCCAGGATGTAAAGTGGGGTGTCTGCCATGTCCCAGCCCAACTTGAACCTGTACGGATCTCACCCTTTCTACCTGGTCCTGGAGGATGGTGGGTTGGCTCATGGGGTCTTCCTGCTGAACAGCAACGCCATGGGTAAGCACGGGGGCACTGGGACCCTCCACATCTTCTGGCCAGTTCTGCTTTTAAGCCCCCAGCCAGGGTTTCCCTGGCGCAGCTACACCCCCTCCTATCCTGAGGGGCCTGGGGCTCTCTGTACCTGCCTGACAGGCTGCAGATCCCAGAGGAGGGGGCAGAGGATTGGGCCTTGTTCATTGTCCAAGAAATGAGCAGTGGGCCATGGCCTCTGCCAGCTCTATCCTTCGGTGCCCCTAAGGGGAGACCTCTGATGTGAGGAGGGGGCCTCAGGCTGCTCAGCACCTTCCTGTCCTGCTCCAGGTCTCTCAGTGAGCTGGGCTCAGGGTGACTGTCCTGGTCCCCCGGCTCCCTGCGGGAGGACCTCTCCAGCAGGTGTTTGGCCCATTGGTGCAGCGCTGAAGGCCCCAGGGGAGGGGGGTGAGTATTTGTCCCTGAGCCCCAAGGCTGCTTCCTCCAGATGTGGTCCTGCAGCCCAGCCCAGCCCTCAGCTGGAGGTCAACAGGCGGGATCCTGGATGTGTACATCTTCCTGGGCCCGGAGCCCAAGAGTGTGGTGCAGCAGTACCTGGACGTCGTGGGTAGGCCCTGCCCCAGCCCCGGCTGCTCCCTCCCCAGCCCCTTCTGCCCACTCACGGTCACCCTGGCCCCCAGGCTACCCATTCATGCCGCCATACTGGGGCCTGGGCTTCCACCTGTGCCGCTGGGGCTACTCCACCTCTGCCATCACCCGCCAGGTCGTGGAGAACATGACCAGGGCCTACTTCCCCCTGGTGAGTGCTGGGGAGGGGCCTGGGGCCCGTTTGGGGGTGGGGGTGGCGAGCCTGGGCCCTGATCACCCTGTGTTGTGGCTGCAGGACGTCCAGTGGAATGACCTCGACTACATGGATGCCAGACGGGACTTCACTTTCAACAAGGACCACTTCGGGGACTTGCCGGCCATGGTGCAGGAGCTCCACCAGGGTGGTCGGCGGTACATCATGATCGTGGTGAGTGCCCCTTGTGTCCTGTGCCACGCGGAGTGGGCTCTTGGGGAAGCCAAGGGTCTGAGCGTCTGGTGGCTCCAACTCAGTGGCATCGTTGTTGACCTGCCGTGGGCATGGAGGACATTTCTGAGGGTCTTTGGTATTGAGGGAATATCAGATTTATAGATTTGGCCTTTGCGATCCAGTGACGTCCCTGGAGATGTGTCTTTGCTCAGGATCCTTGCAGCTGTAAGTTGCTTGAACCGCTGAAAGCAAGTGGTGAGGGCATCCCTTGGCTGACACCGCTCAGCTGTGGGCAGGCCAGGTGGAGCTGTGTGCCGGAGCAGCTGCAGTGCTCTGTGAGACCCCTGCATTTCCTCCCAGTGGTCAGCTCTGCCTTGTGGGGAGCAGAGCAGGCTCTGAGTGGTTCAGCACAAAGACACACTTCCCTAGGCCAGTCCCCGCAGCCAAAGGGGTGCAGTTTGGGCTGGTATAGCTTGTGGGGGTGGTGCCTGGAGGAGGAGGTGGGGAGAGAGAGACAACCAAGTGGTCGCCACCATGGATGCCCTTCAGGAGAGGAAATCCATTTGGAATTGGACTGATGGTCATTTCCATCCTCACGGCCCCTCGGAAGGGAGCAGTGTCCAGAGCCACTCACTCAGAGTAAGGAGGGCAGGTGCAGACCGTTTCTTATTTTTATTTCTAAATGAAATAAATGGTCGCTGTAGAGCATTTGTGAAATTCTGGGCCCTTCAAGCAAAAGTAACTCTTGCATCCAGGTGCTCCCTGTTTGGCCATCCAGGGGCGGGTCTCGTGCACCTCCACGCACAGCGTGTCGACTCACGTGAAGCCGCATCCATTTCTGCCTTGCTAACATTTAGGGAGAGCATTTTCCCAGCGATGGGGCCAAGGTTTCAGACATTTCCTTCTCACCCTGACCAGTTTCTCTCTCCAGGATCCTGCCATCAGCAGCTCAGGCCCTGCTGGGACCTACCGACCCTACGACGAGGGTCTGAGGCGGGGGGTCTTCATCACCAATGAGACTGGGCAGCCACTGATCGGGCAGGTACAGTGGGGCCTGGGGGGCAAGGAGGAGAAAGAGGGGTCTCCAGCAAGTGGTACTGAAGGCGGGGTTCACAGCTAGGGGTGACAGTGGCTTCTGACAAGGCAGGGCACCTAGAATCCTTGTGTCAGGGGCCCTTGTTTGCAGGCAGTTCAGACGCAAGCTCCAAAGTTCCTCAGGGAGACCTCAGAGCCTCTGGGTCCCCAGGGGCTTCCTGGGGCAGAGTGATGGGGGGTGAAGGAGCGCATCCAGAAGAGTCCCTGCTCCTTCCCGAGGGCAAGCCCAGGACCGGGAGGAAGGCTCCCAGGAGTGTGGCTTCCGGGGCCTTTTCCCATGCTCCTCCCCCTTGCAGTCCACCCACCCCCAGGGGAGAGGAGTGAGGCTGCAGCCCTGCCCACAGCTGGTTTGTCCAGGGCCTCTGTGCAGGTTCCAGGGGCCCCGTCTGCCCTCTGACCTCTTGTCCAGGTGTGGCCCGGACTCACCGCCTTCCCTGACTTCACCAACCCCGAAGCTCTTGACTGGTGGCAGGACATGGTGACCGAGTTCCACGCCCAAGTGCCCTTCGATGGCATGTGGATCGTGAGTGTGGCCCTGCCCCTGGGTGTCCTGTGGCCTTGGGGACCAGCCCCACGCCCTGCACCAGGTAGGATGTCCACCCCCTGGTCCTTTCTCCCAGGATATGAATGAGCCATCCAATTTCGTGAGGGGCTCAGTGGATGGCTGCCCAGACAACAGCCTGGAGAACCCGCCCTACCTGCCAGGTGAGCTGTCCCCCGATCCCTGCCTGCCTCCACCCGCCTGTTCCCAGCACTAGTCAGCTGGAGATTTAATAGCTCAAATCAAGGGATTTCCCTTCTCTGGTTTGGGAGGCTTGAAGCCCTGGTTTCTGAGAAGCTGATGGATAGCAGGAGCCCGGGACAGGAGTGAGGTTCCTGCGGGGAGACCCCGGCCACGCGATGCGCCCAGGTGGTGCTGCCGAGGCGAGGCCAGAGGGGGCGCTCCAGGCGCAGGTGGCTCAGAAGCAGGCAAGGTGAAGTCTGGGTCTGCAGAGGCCAGGCTGTGGCACCACCTCTTCCTGTCCTTGGAGAAGTGGAGACTGTACCCAGGTTCCAAGGGGCTCCAGGATGTGGGGGTCACCAGCCTGCTGGGCAGAGGCTCCAAGGAAACAGCCCCCTCTTCTCCAGGGGTGGTTGGCGGGACCCTCCGGGCAGCCACCATCTGCGCCTCCAGCCACCAGTTCCTGTCCACGCACTACGACCTGCACAACCTGTATGGCCTGACTGAAGCCTTAGCCTCCCACAGGTGAGGGGCCAGGGTGGGGGAGGAGAGAAGGAAGCCCAGGTTCCCCCGCCACCCCCATTCTAACCCCTCTTGCCCTCCAGCTCCATGCCTGGTGCCTCAGAGGAAGGGCATGGTGACAAGACAGGGAGCCAGGGCTGGTTAGGACCTCTGGCTTCCTTGAGCTTCAAGGGATGTTTGTCCAGCCTGGGACACGTGCATTTTGAGGGTGTTTGGGTGGCAGGGCTGACTGCCCAGCAGACACGGGCGGAGGGCTCAGTTATCCGGCTCCTTGCTCCCAGCCCACCCTCCCTGCTGCGCTGCCAGGCGCTCTTGCCGGCAGTGATGGGGTTCCCAGTGACCCCGCGAAGCACAGCTCTCTCCACCCAGGGCCCTGGTGAAGGCTCGAGGGACGCGTCCCTTCGTGATCTCTCGCTCAACCTTTGCCGGCCACGGCCGATACTCTGGCCACTGGACAGGGGATGTGTGGAGCAACTGGGAGCAGCTTTCCTACTCTGTGCCAGGTGAGCACACCTGTCAGGAGGTGGGGCGAGGAGGGGGGGGTGGGGCGAGGAGGGGAGGGTGGGGCGAGGAGGGGAGGGTGGGCCCCCTCTCCAGGGGAGTTTGTCCAGAGCCAGGTCCTCAGAGAGATGCTGCTGCGATGGGGTGGGGCCTGCCGCCAACTCCTGTGAGAGGGCTCACCTGTGCAAGTCAGCTACCTGTGTGAGTGGGCTCAACTGTGGTGCTGCTCTTCCCAGCATCCCATCTTGGTTTCATGCTTTGTCAGAACATCCCTTCTGATGACCACGTTCTAAGTTGTATGAAAACTGCATCTGAGCTAAGTCCAAAGGGCACCCCCACCCCTGTTGTCTCTGCCAGGCTCCACCTTGAAAAGAGAATTTTGATTTTTGTTCCAAGAGCTCTGATGCTGCAGACGTCTTAGGTCCAGGGATGGCTCAGGAGCCCTGGGGAAGAGGGTAGAGGTGACCCCCTGAAGTTACAGCTGAAGAGAGCCTCCCCCAAACCTTCCAGCCTGGAAGTGCTTTCCTAGTCACAAGCTCGCTTCAGCGTGTGATGCGTATGTGACTTTGCGTACGTGACGTCCTGCTGAGCTGAGTCCGTTCTTGCTTCACAAAGCCGCTGCCGGCTCTGCCCCCAGGTGCTGACTGGCTCTGACTTTCACCCTGGGGCCAGCGTGGCGGTCAGGCCTGAATCCTCTTTAACTTTTGCCATTGCAATTGTGTCTTGGTGTGGGCCTGTTTGAGTCCATCTTGTTTGGGACCCTCTGTGTTTTCTGTGCCTGATTCCTTCTGATAAGGAAATGAGTCATGATGGATCAGTGCCCACCCTGATGTCCTCAACCTGATTATGTCTGCAGTGACCCTGTTTCCAAATGTGGTCACATTTCCAGCAACTGGGGGTTAGCACTAGAACTTAACCTTTGTGGGGAGGGGAGGGGATTCAATTCATCCCTGACCAATCTAGGTTGCCCTGCACACTCTAGGTGTTAGGGAGCAGATACGGCTGGTTGTTCTGCTGAAACCACAAGTGCAGGGTGCACCAGCCATCGGGTGGGGGCTGGGTGGGAGGGTCTTTGGGAGAGATCCTCCTCCCTCGCCAGTTCAACAGACACGTCTGTCAGGCTCCTGGACTGGTCCAGCTGTGGCATCTGCAGACCTGTCCGACTCTGCCCTCCAGAAACCCTGCTTTTCAATCTGCTGGGGGTGCCCCTGGTGGGGGCCGACATCTGTGGCTTCCTGGGCAGCACCTCAGAGGAGCTGTGTGTGCGTTGGACCCAGCTGGGGGCCTTCTACCCCTTCATGCGGAACCACAATGCCCTGAACAGCCAGGTAGGGCAGGGACAGCAGGGGAGGCTGTGCCCTGGGGAACGCCACTTTCTGTGCCAGGGAGCCCAGCCCTGTCTGGCCCCGAACTGCCAGGTCTCCTGGGGTGGGGGCACCGGGCACTGCCACCCCAGATCCCAGGTGCTTCTGCCACTCCCTCCACTGCAGCCGCAGGAACCATACAGGTTCAGCGAGATGGCGCAGCAAGCCATGAGGAGGGCCTTCACCCTGCGCTACGTGCTGCTGCCGTATCTCTACACGCTGTTCCACGGGGCTCACGTCAGAGGCGAGACAGTGGCCCGGCCCCTCTTCCTGGAGTGAGTGCTGGGTTGGGAGCAATGGCCTCAGGCCCGCTGACCCCAGGGCAGCCACCCTCCTGCGTCGGGTGTTCCAGGCACCAAGAGGAAGGGTCCTCCCCGCTGAGGTACCCCCAGTCCCCACCCACTGGCTTCCAGTTCAGGGCTGGGAGCCCTTGATAACAGAAAATCCCATGGTGAACACTGAGTACAGACCAGGCCTCCCAGATGGCAAAACAAGTTGTAAGTCTACCGTGATTGAATCTGTTTGGGGCTTAAGGTAATAAGACCACCAAAGAAATCCAATAGCTATCCCCCAGATAGGACTTGGTATGCCTGAGAAGTTACTATTATGTAAAATGGCTCCTTGAATCAGAGGGTTAAAGGATTTTTCAGTAGTGTGGTAATTAGTAAGCTATTTGCAAAAATCTATTTTCCTCTCATCTCATACAAACTTAAATTCCAGATGAATTAAATGTCAAAAGTTAAACCGTAGAAAAAGCCCCAGGAAAACAGAAGTCCATGTTTCCCTCTGCTCTGGCAGGAGAGGGCTTTCTAAGCATCAAAAGCAGAAAGCAAAGGAAGGAGGTTTAACTTAGAGAAAAACAAATAACATTTCTCTGACCATAAACAGAAAAATAAACAGAAAAACTGCTCTAAACATAGATTGTCAAGGCAAATGAATAGCAGAAAACCTTTGTGGCTCAGTTGAATCTGCCTGCAATGCAGCAGACCAGGGTTCAATCCCTGGGTTGGGAAGATCCCCTGGAGAAGGGAAAGGCTACCTACTCCACTATTCCAGCCTGGAGAATTCCATGGACTGTATAGTCCATGGGGTCACAAAGAGTTGGACATGACTGAGTGACTTTCACTTGTCAATAAAATGACACTCTCCCTTATGTACAGAAACTCAGACCAAGTGTAAGACTAACATCAAGAACCAAATAAAACACATGGGCAAGAGCACAGCTTGCAAGTAGGAAATGTAAACAGGTCATGCCCGGATAATCAGGCAAGGAGAGGTTATTCTTGGCTCCTGCCTTGACTTTATTTGGCCAGAACCAGCCCTGCCACGTGTAACCCAGGTCCTTCAGCTCCCTTCCAAACCTCCCCATGGGCCTCCTGAGCCCACTGACCTCAGAGGTTGCCAGACCGCCCTGCCAGTCTTTCCTGTTTGAAGGTTCCCCGAGGACCCCAGCACCTGGACTGTGGACCGCCAGCTCCTGTGGGGGGAGGCTCTGCTCATCACCCCGGTGCTCGAGGCTGAGAAGGTTGAAGTCACTGGCTACTTCCCCCAGGGCACATGGTACGACCTGCAGACGGTGAGTCCTGGGGTCCCGCAGCCTGGGAGGATGGGGGAGATGGTGGAGGGGTCCTCCCTCTGGCACTGTTGTTATGGAGGGGTCCTTGCTCCATGAGGGCCTCACCTGGAGCTGCTCCACTAGCATCATCTTGTACGATCCTTGCAGGACCCATTTTCTAGATGGAGAAACTGAGGCTGGATGGGTGACTTGCCACCAAGCTGAGCCAGGACTCCAGTTCTCCTGCTTCCACACACCTGCCCCTTCTCCCATCCTCTGAGCGGCCCCACCCAAGCCCTGGCTCCTGCCTCTCTCGCTCTGTCCCCACTGTAGGGCTCAGTCTCTGCTCTTGCCTCCCAACAACAGCACAGGGTCTTGGCACTGCTCAGGACCCTTTGTGACATAACATCCCCCTCCAGGTACCAATGGAGGCCTTTGGCAGCCTCCCGCCTCCTGCACCCCTCACGTCTGTCATCCACAGCAAGGGGCAGTGGGTGACGCTGTCCGCCCCGCTGGACACCATCAACGTCCACCTCCGGGCTGGGCACATCATCCCTATGCAGGTATCTGGACCGGGCCCCTGAACCCATTCATCCAGCCCTGGGGCTGCTGGGTCTCCACATGCCTCTGTCCAGCTGGAGGTCCGCCCCCAGGGAGAGATGATGCTTCTGAGGAGTGAGGATGACCTGGGGTGGGGAAGGATACATCCCTGCACTGACTTGCTCCCAGGCCTGGCAGAGGGGAGGGCCTTCTAGAGCTTCATTGGCCCTTCTCAGAAAACAGTCAGTCTGCAAAACCTCCATGGGCGTTGTGTCCTCTGAGGTGTCCCCCTGGGTCAGTGGTCTCCATGGGCCTCCAGGCTACTTGGCTGCAGACTGTCCTGCGGATCTCGCTTTCTTCCACTACGGCACTGTCCTAGCCTACCGTTCCTCACACCTGGGTTTGGAGGCCTCCACCTGGCTTGGGACAGTGACGTGGGCCACCCTCTCCCAGGGCCCTGCCCTCACGACCACAGAGTCCCGCAAGCAGCCCATGGCCCTGGCTGTGGCCCTGACAGCCAGTGGGGAGGCCCAAGGGGAGCTATTCTGGGATGACGGGGAGAGCCTGGGAGTGCTGGATGGTGGGGACTACACGCAGCTCATCTTCCTGGCCAAGAACGTGAGTTGGATCCACCCAGGCTGGGGGCCATCTTGGGGTGACTATCCTGACTCGGTGAGGGTAGCTGGGCCTGGGGTCCTGGGATGGCCACCTGTCACCGGATCAACCAGATTGAAGGGGAGAAGAGCCCATGGGCCAAGCCCCTTGACCAGAGTTCCCTGCACTGTGCCAGCATCCCAGGGGTTGCAGGGGGTGTGCTGCCCAGAGACCCTGCCCAAGTGGGGCTTAGTGCCCCAGACCATCTGCTCACACCTCCTGTCCTCTCTCTCTGCTCCGGCCAGAACACCTTTGTAAACAAGCTGGTGCACGTGAGCAGTGAGGGGGCCGGCCTGCAGCTGAGGAACGTGACCATCCTGGGGGTGGCCACAGCCCCGCAGCAGGTCCTCTGCAACAGCGTTCCTGTCTCCAACTTCACCTTCAGCCCTGACACGGAGGCAAGAGAGCCCACAGTTGGGCCCAGAGGGCCTATCCCTGAGGGTGGGTGAGGGGGTGGGAAATGCCAGCTGAGCTGGCATCATGGGACTCCCTGTCCATCACGGAGAGGACACTTGAGTGTTACAAGGGGCAGAAAGGAAGCTGAACTTCAGGGAAGAGTGGGAAGTTTAGCCCCTTACACTTCACATCTTTCCTCTGCCCGTGCCCATGTTGTTGGCCCCTGGTTAAAGGGCAGCTCATTTCCAAAGCAGTTGAGGCGGCCACTGCCAAGAGTGCTGGGAGGGAACACAGCAAGACTCCCAGGGCTGGGTCAGGCCCCACGTCCACTGCCCAGCCACACTACAGGGTCCTGTCTGCCTCACTTCAGTTGCCAACCCAGTTTTTCCTATTTCTTGTCCCCAGACTCTGGCCATCCCTGTCTCGCTGACCATGGGAGAGCAGTTTGTCATCAGCTGGTCTTAACCCGGGGCCCAGCGGTGTGCTGCTCCTTCACAGACCTCCCAGTGGCCCGGCACCGGCACCCTCAGTCGGCGGTGTAGGGGCCTTGGGTCAGAAGACCCTACCCTGAGTCACATGGCACTGACGTCAACACCCAGATCCGCTTGCGAGTCTGTCTCCGTGGCTCTGGGCCAGCAGCTTGTCTGAGTCTTCTGCCCAGATGCCAGTCGGATCAGTGCCCTGAGGGGTGCCGTGTATTGGAAGTGCTCACCGGAAGCTTTGCTCCTCTGTAGCCTGTCACTGCAGTGCGTGTGCACTGTCAGCCCCCACTGCCCGCCTAGGACGCAGAGGTGGTGCCTGGACAGGGTGGTACCTGCATTGCAAGGCCCCCCACCTCGGGAGGCCCTGCTGCTGGGACCCGATGAAAGCACAGAACTGGGGGCTGCTGCAGCCTGCTTTCTGGGCTGCTGCCCCCAACTCAGCAGAGTTCACAGGACTCAGGGAACCCTCAATCTGGAGTGCAGTTATTTTCAATTAAGGTCTTGATACAGAAGTAGGGCTCCATCCTCAATGGGCCCCTGGACACTTTTGGGCAGTGTGCATGCTTCACTGTGTGCTCTCGGAGCAGCCCCCCACAGCCCACTGCCTCACACCCCAGCACCCTCTCTCAGGTGACTGGAGAACAGCCAGCCAGGCCTGGTGTCAATCACCTGATGGGAGATGCGCACCCTCCCCAACCCTGCCCAAGGGCTCTGTGGACTAAAGCTGCTACGCCCACACTTCCGTTCCCAGGCAACCACTGGTCTGCTTTTGGTCACATCAGTTTACGTTTTCTGGAATTTTCTATGAATGGAATCATACAGCTTTTTTATTTGGGGGGGGGGGCGCTAATATTAATCCAACTGCTTGGAGATTCATCCGTGTACTATGTGTGCTTTTTCATTGCCAAATAGTTTTCCGTGGTATGGAGGTGCCACATGGTTTATCAAATTTTAATGGCATTAAGAGTGTTTTCAGCCTTTTACTGTTAGGAATAGAGATGTGGTCAGCAGTCGTGGACCAGTGTGAATGGACATGTTTTCATTTCTCTTGAGCAGACAGCAAGCATGACAGGGTCAGATCATATGCAGGGGGTGTGTTACGATTGAACTGTTTTCCCAAGTGGGTGACCCACTCTGTGCTCCTACCAGCTTCGCTGTGGCTTGCTCTGGTCCTTCAATTTCAGTCACTCCAGTGACAGTGGATCTCCTGGGTCTGATTCGTGTTCCTAATGACTGAAGATGGTGAGCATCTTTTCTTGGACTTATGTAACTCATAAATTTTCTTTGGTGAAGTGTCTGTTCAGGTATTTTGCCTATTTTTTACTTGGATTTGTTCCCCCTGAGTTATAAAATAGTTTTTCCATTGCTACTGACAAATTACCACAATCTTCTGTAGCTTAAAACAACATATTTAGTCTATCAGTTCTGTAGGTCAGAAGTCTGACTTGGTCTCACCAGGCGAAAAGCAGGTGTTAGCAGGGCTGCTGCTTCCTCTCCGGAATTCAGTCTCCTGAGCATACAGGTCTGAGGTCCATCGTCACCTACACATCCTCCTGAGCTTCTAGGGGCTACTCCAGATCATAGCTTGGGGCACCAAATCCAGCAACGGTGAGCTGAATCCTCACCACTGAGACTCTCTTCCACCTCTTCCATTATACCACTCTCTGACCCATGGCAGCCCTTCATCTCAAAATCTTTAACTTAATCACACCTGCAAAGCCCCTCTGGCCATTTAATGTGGGATATTCACAGGTTCCAGGGATTAAGATGGTGGGCATCTGGGGCTGGGGTGGATGGGTTTCTCCCATCTCTCAGAGTGAGAGCACGGGCTTTAGTAGTTGCAGCACATGGGCTCCTGAGCACAGGCTTAGTTTGCTCTGAGCCATGTGGGATCCTCCTGGATCAGGGATCAAACCTGTGTTTCCTGTATCAGTATGCAGATTCTTTACCACTGAGCCATCAGGGAAGCCCTCAGATGAATTTCTTAATAGAGCCTCCTTATCTAGGACATATTCTTGCCCACAGCACTGACAGTAATTCCTTGTTTATTTTCACTATTGTCTGAGGTCCTAATAAAAAAAAATGGAAGTTGATAGGCAATTGGTAGCCCTCATACTTAGCCCTCAGTTCTATGTTTGTCATGTTAGAACCCAGTTCCAGGTGGCGCTAGTGATAAAGAACCTGCCTGCCAATGCAAGAGACTCGAGTCACAGGTTCAATCCTTGGGTCAGGAAGATCTCCTAGAGAAGAAAATGGCAATCAACTCCAGCATTCTTGCCTGGAAAATTCCATGGACAGAGGAGCCTGGCTGGCTACAGTCCACGGGGTCACAAAAAGTTGGACACGACTAAGCAACTAAGCACACATTTGGGGGGACCATCATTCTACCTACACACAAAATTCTTTGTATTTTCCAGTTTGTCTTTTGTCAAGTACATGCTTTACAAGTATTTCTCCCCTTGCTCATGCCCTTTTTAAGTATAATTTAGAGGAAGTGTTAGATTCCCCACCTGATTTTTGATGCAGTTCACATACCGCACAATTTACCACTTTAAAATGTACAATTCAGTACCTTTTAGCATATTCATAGAATTGTGCAACCACACTTCTAGTTCCAGAACACTTCCATCACCCCCAGAGAAGCCCTGTACCCTTTATCAGTCACCCCCTCTCAGCCCCCAGAAAACCAGTTATCCACTGCCTCTATGGATTTACACATTTAATAGAAACAGAAGCACTTGTGTGGCTCTCTGCGACTGGCTTGTTCTACTCAGCCTATTTCAAGGTTCAAACTGCAACATGTGCCAGCTCTTTATTCCCTCCTACTGCCAAACAACAGCCATCGTGTGTACCTGCATCTTTCAGTTCAGTGGGCATTTGGGTTATTTCCACACCAACTCCAACACTTAGCCACCGGAGCAGCTGAACCTACTCGGCCTGTGACACTAGCAGTTCCAGACACCCGCCTATGTGCATCAGTGCAGATAGGACGTCACTTCCCTCCCCAACCCCTGGCGCCACACAGCCCTTTCAGGCCTCTTTCCCTGGTGCCAGGGGACACTGGTGAGCACACCTGTGCGGCTTGCACTCCAGACCACTGCCGATGGCAGAGTGACTCCCTCAAAGGGGAGCATCATTCCAACGGAGAAAGGCTGTACCTACTCACACGAACATCAAGCACCAACATCTTTACCAACACTCAGGGCTAATGGTTATGAAACCGTTGGAAATCACATACCACTTCTGAATCATCCCCAAGGGTACACTTCTGTGGACGTCTGCATTTGTTTCTTTACTTGACAGTATCTGATTTAGGCTGAGTTTCTCAGGTGTCTTCCCTTGAGGCTTGTTTCCTGTCAGCCCCTCCTCAGCCAAGACAGGTGGGCTCATTAACCCAGAGAAGCCTGGCTATGAACGGTTCCTTACGGTTATCCACCCAGGGATCCTATCTTGCCCTCTGCACCCAGGCACACAGACCCAGGCCAACCCAAAGAAAAGTACTGATGGTCTGACCCCCCCAACCTGCCATCCTTAAAGAAATGGAATCGGGTTCTAATCTGGGGAAGTGTGGAGAGGCCAGGCAGCTTACCATTTCTATTTTACCATCTTAAAGGTCAAAATTCAGAGTAAAAGGAGATCACACAGTAAAAGCTGGGTCCACCTTAAGAAATACAAATTAGAATTTATGGGAAAAGTTTGAAATGTTTAATGAAAAAGAAAGCAATGCATTATTTACACGTGGGTAAGAAAAGGTAGCCCCATCTCCAGAGTTCGTTCTGGGGTGAGGTGGTGGGGAGGGAGGTGTTTTGAGAATAGAGTTCGCACAAACCCCGTTAAATAGAAACCGCCTCTAAATATTTCCAAACTGATACAAAATAGATGAAGAGGCTCCAGTGAGCGGATTTTTCAGATCAGATCAGCAACTGAAAGTGAAGAAAGATAAACAATAAGAAATAATACAAACAAAATGAAAATTTATAAAGTTAACTAAAAGCTCACAAAAGACTTCACAAAAGCAAAGTGAAATGGGAAAACCTCAAGTACCCCAAACTAGGAACCAGGAAGTTCTTCCTACAACAATCACAGACAGACTTAGGGTCTCACCGTTCATGGGCATCTCATCAATCTGAGTGGAGTAGTACTGCTCGATGTCTCTGAGGATGCGGATATCATCATTCTTCACAAAATTAATGGCCACACCCTTTCGGCCATATCGACCTGATCGCCCAATTCTTTAAGAATAAAGCAAAATCACTTTAGTAAACATAGCAAAGAGGATTTCAGTACATCCACCAACCAGAATGAAATCAAGGAAAAGCTTGCATGGCATACCTGTGTATGTACAGCTCTCTGTTGTTGGGCAGGTCATAGTTAATGATGAGGGACACCTGGGGCACGTCCAGCCCCCGGGCCCAGACGTCTGTAGAAATGAGCACTCGGCTGCAGAAAGAAAGGCATTTGAGACAATCGCCTAGCGTAAAGGGTCAGACCAGCTATGAGCACACTAGGGCTCCTCATACTGGTCCCTCTGCAGGCTGAAGCATGTGGGACAGCACCAGAAAGCCCCATTCAGAAGGCGTGTTTGGTTTACTTAGTTATTTAAGTCATGTGTTTATCTCATTAAAATAAAAAAATACATATATATGTGTGTACACACATATATACATGCTATCTTTTACTCTATTACATTTAATTTGTTTAGAGCAACCACTACTTGGGAAGGACATTTTACTTCTGTCCAGTGAAAAATCAAGTACACTGGCCTCACTGATTTTGGTGTACAACACAATGTCTTCTAATTAGAAGTGCAACTCACACCACTCTGTCCTTCTCAAAGGACAGAATCTGTCACACCACAGACCCACGCTATCCAAAGCTGAGGCCACCAGCTCACAAAGCACCAGAGTGGCTGGTCTGAAATGAGATTGCCTGAAGTTGTAAAATTCACACTATATTTGGATACTTAGTACCAAAAAAAAAAAAAGGGCAGAAAACCTCATTAATATTTTTAATGCTGATTATATGTTGAAATGATATACAGGATTAAATAACATATGTTTACTTGATTTACATTCCTACTGGATATCACTGGTATAGAAACATTCAAAGTTTGAAGGGACAATAGAACAGGAAAAAAAGTTCAAAAAAACAGGAGAGGTGTTGCTGCTACCAGATAATCACACAGAACTGGAGCCCCAGGGGGAGAGCAAAGAATGGAGCCAGAGTACCACCTGAGGGGTGAGGCTAAGAGCCACGTGAACTCCAAACAGGAGGAGTAAGACCGAATCACACATGGATCCAGGAGCATGAAAACCACTGAAACAAAGCACAAATGAAACAGACCTAAGGAGCAGCCTGCAGAAAAGACACTGTTTTCATAGGAGTGGCATCTTGACAGGAACAACGGCAACCAAGAAACACCAAACACGGAAGGCCAACTGCACCAGGCCACTTCACGTAAGGGATGTGAGTGCCCAGAGTTTGATGTCCACGGGACTCCTGGGACCAATCCTGCTGGACTGCCTCCTTCAACATCAGGAGATGTTTTAAGATGTAGTAGGCATTTTCAGAGACCAGCTGACACAAACTAAATATAGAGACGTTCTTCAGGCAGAAGGAAATGCAGCCGTGACAGAAGCTGCTCAGAGATAAAGGAAACAGAGACGAGTGTGGTCAGCACAAAGCGTTTATGATACGAATCAGACCCGTTTCATCATATGAAGCAAAAACGTCTTGTGGGGGTTGAAATACATGTAAACTGAAACACATGAAAACAGCAACAGAAGTCTGGAGGGTCACTGAAGTCAGGGGTTTCAAGTTCTCTATACCCTCAGGGGAGAGTATAAAAGTACCATCAACCATAGTTGCTGATAACTCTTAAGCATCAGCAGCAGCTAAATAACACAAAGAAATAAAATATAAACATTTTCCAAAATAAAAAGTGAAGAAAGGAATAACAAGAATAAAATACAAACTAAAGAAATGACAAGTAAAATACACTTAGAGATAGACAATTTTATCTTATAAAATTTAAAACCAAATATAAGAGGACCAGAGAATTGATGCTTTCAAATTGTGGTGCTTGAAGAGTCCTTCGGATAGCAAGGAGATCAAACTAGTCAGTCCTAAAGAAAATCAATCCTGAATATTCAGTGGAAGGGCTGATGCTAAAACTGAAGCTCCAATATTTTGGCAACCTGATGTGAAGAACTGACTCATTAGAAAAGACCCTGATGCTGGGAAAGACTGAAGGCAAGAGAAGCGGGAGGCAGAGAATGAGATGGTTGGATACCATCACCAACTTAATGGACGTGAGTTTGAGCAAACTCCAGGAGGTAGTGAAGGACAGGGAAGCCTGGTGTGCTGCAGTCCATGGAGCCTCAAAGAGCTGGACATAACTGAGTAACTGAACAACAAACAACAAAACTGGGCTAAATATTCCAGTTAAAAGATAGCAATCATCATCAGATTAAGAGAAAAGGAAAAACAGGGACTTCCCTGGTGGTCCACGGGCTAAGACTATTAGCTCCCAATTCAGGGGGCCTGGGTTCAATCCCTGGTTCGGGAACAAGACCACACAAGCCACAACTAAAGATTCCACAAGCTGCAACTAAGAGCTGGCACAGTCAAATAAACCAATGAACTTTTTTTTTTAAGGAGAGGAAAACCAAAACCCAACACTCTGCTAGTTGCATGAAATCCATCTAAAGCTTAAGTCTGGAAACCAGATGTGAAGGAAGAAAGGTGGCACTGCGGAGACACCGAGCACTTAAGAGCCTGATGTGCAGGAAGAAAGGTACACTAAGGAGGCTGGCGCAGACGAGCAGGGTTCAGGACAGAGGCCCAAGTAAAGCGGGGCAGGTACTTCCAAGGTGGCGGCTAAATCCTCCAGAAGGCTAGTAATTCTGAACTTGGACACACAAGCAGAATCCCCAAGAGAAAGACCAGCACTCTCAACACAGATGAAACAGAGTCAAAGGGAGAGGGGTAAGGATGCAGGTGTGAGAAACACAATTAACCAACTGAAAGCCAACAGTCACAGCCAGGACACAGGGCGCCTGCACAGCGCAGAGCCCCGCCTGTCCAAACACAAAGAATGGCCTCAAAACAACCCCATGCTGGGCCACAAGGCGACTCTGAATGCACACTGAGGGGAAGAAATCATACAAACCGGGTTTGCCAGCTGCGGTGGGATTAAGCTAAAACCAATACAAAAGGGTAAACAGAAAATCCCCATTTTTTTTTTTTTTTGGAAACAAGAAAAATATGCTTCTAAATAAGACAACTGATCCTCTAGTTAAGGTTAGTTCTCACCTCAGCCTAGTCTATCACATCACAGTAGCTGCCCTGCTCACCAAGCATGCCAGTGACCTCCCGGAGCGCAGCTAACACCTTCTAAATGCTGGCCTGTGGCCCCAGCACAGGACCAGAGGGCACACCCAACCCACCTGGCACCTGACCGGAACTCCTTCATGATGGACTCTCGCTCCTTCTGGGGCATGTCCCCGTGCATGGACGACACGGTAAAGTTAGCTTCCCTCATCTTCTCCGTCAGCCAGTCAACCTGCAGATGGAATGGACAGGGGCTGCCATAAGCTCACAAACCAAACCAGAGACTGGATTCAGGATTTCATGTCAATTACCTGCAGGACCAATACAAATACACACAAAACAAACGTTCTTAAAACCCACACTGATCTTCACTGGATGTGTAGAAAACTTGAATTTGCCCAACAAATACTGGGGCAAAAATTCTCTTTAAAAAAATTAATATGTGTGTGTCAATGTTCTCATTAGAAATTTAAATTCAAATCTTTTTTGGAATGTAGTCCAAATCCTCCTTTTCCAGGGAAAGCTGCCAGGGTTCTTAGCTCTACCCGCACATCAGCATCACATGGGAGCTCACAACGCAGGCTCCGGTGCCATCCAAATCAGTGATCCCGAGCCTACAATCACGGGCCCAGACCAACACCCGGTACACGTGTTCCCTGGACATACTCACTTGTCCACCCGTCACACGTGGCAACTTTGATCTAAAGGGCAAAGCCACGTGTATGCTGCAGAGACCATGTACCCAGAGCCTAAAACACGTACTTCTGGCCTTCAACAGAAAAAGTCTAAGTTCTATGATTTTCGTTTTTTGTTTCGCCACAAGGACATTAAAGAGCCAGGACAACCACACACCTTCCTCTTGGTGTTACAGAAGATGACAGCCTGTGTGATGGTCAGCGTGTCGTAGAGGTCACAGAGGGTGTCAAACTTCCACTCTTCCCGTTCCACAGCCACAAAAAACTGCTTGATGCCTTCGAGAGTCAGTTCATCACTGGAGGACAAAGACAATTCTGTCAACTCATCCCTCCAACCTAAACGAGGGCACACACAGCCCAGGTGCCATTCCAGGTGCCGGCCTGAACCCTGGCAGCACAGGAGTCTGGTCATTAGATCCCCACCTCTCCCACCTGCCGCATCCTCCCAGGAGCCACCACGTCCACTGAATGAGCCCAAGCTCGGGGTTAGGCTGAACCTTTAACCACACCTTGTATACGGTTCTAAACAAAATGTTTGGCTGTTTAACAGAATACACATTTTACTCCCAGCAACAAATAATCTCACTGATAAATAAATACTATCAGCAACTTTTGATACCTGAAATTACTGAATCAAAGGAGAATATATAAAAGCTTGCTTTTCAAAAGAGAAAAGTCAAAAGAATTTTCATGTTCTGTATGGATCTGAGAGTTGGACCATAAAGAAAGCTGAGAGCCAAAGAATTGACCCTTTTGAACTGTGGTGTTGGAGAAGACTCGAGAGTCCCTTGGACTGCAAGGAGATCAAACCAGTTAATCCTAAAGGAAATCAGTTCTGAATATTCACTGGAAAGACTGATGCTAAAGTTCCAAAACTTTGGCCACCTGAGGCAAAGAACTGACTCACTGGAAAAGATCCTGATGCTGGGAAAGACTGAAGGCAGAAGGGGACAACAGAAGATGAAATGGTTGGATGGCATCACCGACTCGATGGACATGAGTCTGAGCAAGCTCCAGGAGTTGGTGATGGACAGGGAAGCCTGGCATGCTGCAGTCCATGGGGTCGCAAAGAGTCAGACACGACTGAGCAACAGAACTGAACTGAACTGAAAACCTGATACAACGATGCTATGTTTTAGTCTCTCTTGAGAAACAGGGCATCCTCACCGTTTTACCAAGATGCGGATGGGGTCGGTCATGAACTTGTTGGTCATCTCAAGGATCTCATGGGGCAGTGTGGCACTGATGAGCACCACCTGTGTGGCCGGGGGCAAGTACCTGTACACGTCGTAAATCTGCTCTTTGAAACCTGGGATGAGGAATGAGACACTTTTAAGGCCGTACACTCTGACACAAGTCGCACATCAATGGTTCATTTAATTAGATGTAGATTGTGGTTTTAAGGTATGAGATTTCACAAGGAATCTTCTTATAGAGCTGGACCAAATTCTCACATCCCCTCTTCTCTCCCTGGTGAGCTCTGGCGACCATGATCCCACCCAAGAGTCCTGGATGCCAACAGTTAAAAGCAACAGAAACCTGAGCCCATAACCCTGGGCCTCTGCCAGGTGGTCATACCTCAGATTCAGCTGTTGGTGCCCTGAGGATGTACACCCATGGTGGCCAAACCTGCCGTATTTTAAGTAAATCCAGAGATCTGGATTTTCACCAAAAAATCTTCAATTAAAAAAATCCCCCATTCAAACCAATCTCCCACAGATACTGAGTCATGCTGTACACCTGAAAATGTTAGACGTCAGTGATATCTTGACTTAAAAACCTCCCTATTAAATAATGCAATTAGTTTACATTATTTCACAGGGTACAGGATGAATAAAATCTGCTGGCAAGCAGGACCTCGCCCTCAGGTCACCACACCACCACCTCTGCAGGACGGGGTTAGGAGACAGCACATGAGAAGGGGGCAGGCAGCTGCGAGGCCCTGACTGCTGAGATCAGGGGTCCAGACACTGTATTTCCAGTGCATTCCCAGCTGACATAGATGTTGCTGGTCTAGAGACCTCACTTTGTAGTAACTGTACCTTTAACTTAGCTGACGAGCAGGACCTCCAGGTAAAGGGCCCCAGACAGACGTGGGGCGGAGGGCAGCTCCGAGGGACACCATTAGCCTCTAGGTTCTAAGAGAACTGCTCAAGGACCAGGGACCAGAAAAATACCTGGGAAGAACCCCATGAGTTACTGGTGACTCCTGAGAAGGAAACTATTCCCTCTACACTGGGCGACCAGAGTATCTAGAGATGACCCACCCGGCCCCCTGACGTGGAAGTAAGACTGCGGAGGGGTGTGTGCAGGGAACAGGGGCACGAAGACTCTGGCTGCCACTGAACCAAGGTGACAGCTGTCATTACACATTTCCCAGTCACTGTATGAAGAGCACAACTGCTGTCACAAAGGGGTCCTCACTTATTTGTCCTCATGTATTTTAGTAGAAATACATGAAATACGTCCCAAGTCTAGAAAACTCTTGTTATTCATACCTTTATTCAACATTTCATCAGCCTCATCCAAAACCAACATCTTGATAGCACGTGTCCTCAAACTCCTGCGACGAATCATATCTATAAAATTATATTTCCAAATAAGTAGAGGTCAGGTTTTAAGTAAAGAGCCAGCCATTTCAACCAGTTTTCATCACATTTCAGAGACCTTCCCTCCACTTCTTAAAAGTTACTCAAATGCAAAAAGTTATCGGGTAGCGTATCAAAATGAAAATAGTCCTCTATCACTGAAGCACTTTTTACAGACAAAAGCAATTAATCACCAAAGACACGCCCAGGTGTGCCGGCGACAACGTGCTGTCCGTAGTCCAATTTCCTGATGTCCTCCCCCACATTGGTGCCCCCGATGCAGGCATGGCACTGGACATTCATGTAGTCACCCAAAGCAAGCAGGCCCTGAATTAAAACACAGGTTCATGTCCAAGGTCTGCCCCAAGACCACCCTAAAGTCAGAAACATCTGAGTTCTCCCCAAATGAAGACTGCTTCTATTCTAATTGAAAATGACCATCAGGTTTTGTTTATGCTATTACTTCTATCATAAAACTACAGACAGCCTAAGTCTCCTCCTTCCACTCTTTTCTGTACCAGAATGAAGTTAGTTTTACTATTTTCTTATTATAAAAGCAGTATGTATTAGAAACTAAAGAAAAATAAGAAAACATACAAAATTCACAATCCTACCACCCAGAGACAATACTAACATCTTAACAAACACATTTCCATTTCCAGTGTTTATACTATAAAAACAGAATAGTTACAACTATTTTTATTAAGATGGACTTTTTTGAAAAAAATTATAATTGTAAGATTGCAAAAAACTAAGGGGAATCATACAAGCAGAACTAAAGATGACTTCATACAAACCAGTGATTTATGGCAAAACATGAGGAATCGGGGGGGAAACCCAATAGAAGAGAAAAAACAGATTCAATTAAGTCAATCAGTTGGCTTGACCAGTGTGAATGGCAGAGACGGCGGTTAGGGATGACACCTATATACTGACTCCAGACACCCCCAAATCCAAGCTTAGTCAGAAACCCACACAGACTTCAGTCAGCCCTCTCTATCCCTGGAGTCACCTAAGTTCAGATCAGGGAGTACTGTAGTACGTATTCATTTTTAAAAACTTGCATATAAATGGGATTCACGCAGTTCAAACTCATGTATTCAAGGACCAAGTGTACTTGCAAATACGACATTGCCATCTTTAACCAACTCACCTTCTGGATCTGTACAGCTAACTCTCTTGTTGGAGCCAAGATCAAAGCTTGGGTTTCACGAACCTAGGAAAATAATTTTTGTCAGAAAATAGAGAACCTCAGTATTTTTGAGAGGTGTGTGTGTTAGCTGCTCAGTTGTGTCCGACTCTTTGCATCCCCGGGCACTGTAGCCCACCAGGTTCCTCTGTCCATGGAATTCTCCAGGCAAAAATACTGGAGTGAGGTGCCATTCCCTTCTCCAGGTAGACCACACATATTCAGATGCAGATCTGTTCTGAATGTCACCTCATGTTAACCACACATCTGATCTCAGGGAAGCAAGTCTGAATATTACTTAAACCAGATAACCAGCAATAAACAGGTATACTAGTCAGGATTCTTGTTTGCAGACAAGGATTTCCACTAAAAACCTCCCAATTTACAGACATAGAAAAACAATATGGGAAAGGGTGGGGAGCGGAATAAATGAGGAGTGTGGAGATAAAATATAAACACTACTATATACATGAAATAGATAACTTATAATGGAAAAGAATCTTTAAAAGTATATATGTATGTGTGTATATATCCACACACACATTTGAAGCACTTTGCAGTACATCTGAAACTACTGTAGCACTGCAAATCAACTGCATTTCAGTAAAATTTTTAAAAACTGTTTAAATAAAAAGGAATTTCTGACAGGATATTAGCTCAGATACTAGTGTACAATTAAGATTCTCTTAAAACATGTTTATTCAGCACTAGATATATTTAAGAACTGTACTTCTTGAACACTGTAGTTACAGAAGGTAAAGGAAGTATTTCCAAGGATTAAAGTTTAAGATTACCTGAATATCCAAACACTGGAGGACAGAAATGCTGAAGGTGGCTGTTTTGCCTGTACCAGACTGAGATCTAGCAAAGAAAACACAGATGAATGGGATGTGGAATGCTGGGCTACACGCCACTGCTCCCATTCATGTAACCCCTGCTGCAGCGGTGCTCTGAGGCGGTGGGCTGCAGAAGCACTTAGGCAGCTTCTTCCGAGGAGAGTCCCCCCTTCACTGACCCCAATGCCCTAACCAACATCTTAACTACAAGGGGGTAGGACTTAGGCACAACCTTTAAATCACAGGTGGTAAGGACAGTAAAAGTGGCCTTTGCATCAGGGGGTTACAGAACTGCAGAATCTGTAGAATGGGTGTTCCAGGCAGCACAAAAGGATTACCTTTTATATAATTCTTTTCTACAGTTCCAGACTTTTTTTTTTGGTGAGTCTTTAAAAATAAGACAAATCAGAAATAAAGCTATTAAAAGAGTATTAATGTATAGTTCCATACGCCAAACAATAGGTAAGTAAATCTGGCTTAAAGAAAAACAAGAATGCTTTCTAGAGTGGAGGACACAAAAATAAACACAGCCCATAGCTGAAGTCCAGTCAAGAGCTGGTAGAGGTGTTTGAATGGAGAAGCACTGAACTACAAATTCCTGGGCTGACTAGCACCTGAATTCTACTGCATGTGCAAACTTACTGCGCAATGACATCTCTTCCTTTAATTATCTGCTTAATAGCTCGCTGCTGGATTGCTGACGGTTTTTCAAAACCTGTAAATTAAAACAAAAAAATGAGCTCTAGCCACTAGGACAGTATACTTAAAACCATAACTGGAGCTCCTTGTGGGTAAGATGGTATCTTTTTAAAATTTCCCACCCACTCCTAACCCAATGTCCGATATACTAAGCTCAGAAGAAACTGCTACTGAATGAAGATTTCATACCAACACACAATCTTATTTATACAGAAACAATCTCTAAGGAACATTGTTGCAAAACAGAGAGACCTGAGGTTAAAAAAAGAATGTCTGTGGTTACTCCTGGAGAATGGGGGTCAGGGAGGCTCACACTTTGCTCTAATTACTTGTGTATTGTTTGGCTACCTTATAATAACCTGCACTGCTGGGGGTTCTGTGACATTACTTTTTAAGGTAAAAAAGGAGGCTAAACCAATCAGTACTGTAGTCACCACTCCCAACCAGTAGTAAGTCTGCAAGTTGTTCATATCACCTAGAACTCCATTTCATCTACTGCTTGGATCACATTCCTGCTTGATGCAGCTACATGAACTACAACACCATCCCTCTATTGTGCAAGAAAATAAACATAGCATACCTCAATTTCTGGTAGTTTTCTAAAATATAATACCCTTTCCTATCTAACACAAAAGCAAATATAACAGATGAATTAAACCCCTCATGATGACCCAGCACATGGTTTGGGAAACTAAACACAGTGTTTTTAGGGCAGCGATGTCCTGGGTGCCCAGAGGCAGATAGGGCTGTCAGCCACACTACCACACCTGTTGCTATGGCTCTTCAACTCCCATTCCCTCAGCACCTTCTCTGTGCTCAACTGTCACAGTGTCAGAGACTGCTGGATAGAAAAGATGTCTGTCCCAGTCCCAGGCATTAAGCACAAGTGCTGATCACTCCCATCTGCATCCCCAACCCCACCTCTTCTCAGGCTCCCCAGCTGCCTCCTTTACATGTCCCGCAGGATCGTTCACAGGTCCCTCAAGCTCCACTCATCCAGTAAGAGTTCCCTCCAGTGGCCCCCACCAGAAGAGAGGGAATCATCACTACCCAGTTATTCAAACACCCAGGACTTTCCTCTGAGCCTCACATTCAACCCATAATCAAACCCTGTCAGCACTCCGTTTCCAACACAATACATCGCTTCCCTGGACTGAACAAAAGCCTCTTAACATTCCCTGATTCCTCTCCTGCCTCGCCTCCCCGTTTTCAGACACCCAGGACCACCTCTGTAACTGTAAATCTGATCCCACCACTTCCCTGTTTAGAACCCTCCAAAGGCCCCCACTGGATTTAGAAGTAAAATTCAAATTCTTCATCATCTGGCACCAGGCTTTGTTGGCTGTGGCCCTCCCGCGCCCCAATCTTGCCCCTAGGTTCCCAGGACAGGGGGAATTCTTTTTCTTCTTGGAATACACAAGGCTTCAGGCTGCAGGGGCCCTGGGACCAGCTTCTCTCTCTGCTCGGTTCTACCATAATCTACTCATAACGGGCTCTGTCCCAGATCTCAGGTCAGATGCCAACCTGGGAGGTCCCAAACCTAACTGCCCTATTAACTCTCTGCTCCCCGAGTCATGCTTGATTCAGTTAACTCGCTTTATTTTCTTCGTAGTCATTACCACTTTCTCCCAAATGCAACTTAAGCTCCCTAGGCCTGTCTGGCTCACTGCTAAGCCCTCAGTGCCTACAGCCGCGCACGTTCTAGCACCTGTTAGTTACAAGACAGTCATCCACTGAATGAATGACTTGGGAGTGCACAGAGGACCCTACAGCCCTCGCAGGACCCAGCACGGCGCCATGCCGAGAGAACACTTGAACAGCCGACACAAACGCGGGTAGGGCCCCCGGGCTAGGCTTCACCTCCGACCGCGAGACCCCAGGGCCGCAGGACTCCCCGTCTCGGGCCCCACCCCCAGCCGGGCCCCTGCTCTCTCCGTGGGCGCCCCCAGCCAGCGCCCCGAGCCCACCTACCGTAGGCATAGATGCCGCGCAGCAAGTCCTCCCGCAGGCCCATGGTGTCGAACGTGGGGGTCACGTCCACCTCCTCGCTAGTCTCGAATTCCACTTTGGTCATGTCTTCTTCTTTGAGCAGCCGCTTCCGCGCCGAACCCGAGGTCGCCATCGTGGCCGTAGCCGCCATGATACCGAACCGGCGGAGAGCACAGCGCGCGCCGCAGCAGAAATCGGAAGCAAGGCCCCGCGCCGCGGCCGCCAGGAAGTGACGCCATCACGCGTGCGTACGAGCGTGCGTCGGGGCCACTCCTCGGAAGGGGCGGTGTGTTCCTGGTCACGTGAAAGGGGAACTGAGGTTGGCCGCAGAGAGACCGGCGGTGCTGTGGCTCTCGCTCGGGAGGGGCTCGCGTGGGATCTCGCAGGGCCGAACTCTACTCACTCCTAAGATTAATCGGTGCGGAGGCAGCAGGACGCCGAGGAGCCTACCGCGTTGGGGCCCTGTTGGGTGGGTTCTCGGGCTGAATTGGTTTCCCTCCCGCCGCGCGTTTCCCGGATTCTCTATGCGGGACCGTAAACCTGTAGCCCCTGCAGACGGGATTGCAGGCCGCGCCAGTACGCCCGTGCTCCGGGCGAAATCCCCCTGGTGGCCCTGCTTCGAGTGGGAACTTGGGCGCACGTCCCCAACCCTGCACTGGCACACGCGTTATTACTCGTTATCGCTGCCTTCTGATGGAAATCCCCACTGTACATTGTCTGCTTTTGAAAAATCTGGAATCTGCCTGCCTGCTTGTCAGCTCTCACTTTAACCACCCCGCCCCCCAACCCCACCCCTCAGGCCGGTTTTTAACCTGCTAATGGAAAAGCTCCTACCCGGGGTCGACTGTGGGAGGGTAAGGCTTCTGAGATGGTCCCCAGCTCCACGGCCTCCAGGACTGGTCGCGTGACCTTGGACTGCATCTCCTTGTTCTTTGAGTTCCTGTATTCCGCGTGTCTGATGGCGGCGCTAATAAATCCCGTCTCGCAGAAAAGATGGCCCTGTAGGTGATGGCTTTCGGTTGCCCTGTAGAATATTACCAGTTATGGCATCTTACCCTAAACTTCTCTAAGTGCCTCTAAGAATCCGGCTCCTCAGAATCGGCTTCTGAACCATCGTCGCTACCTGCCGCGGGTTCATCTGTGTCGTGAGAGAATAGCGTCTTTAACTTCGTGAAACAAATTTCCCAGGTGCCAGCTCTGTCCTTTACCATTGTTTGCTTGCCTCACATCACTGTGATGGTTTAGTCACTAAGTCGTGACCGACTCTGCGACCCCGTGAACTGTAGCCAGCCAGATTCCTCTGCCCATTAGATTTTCCAGACAAGAATACCGGAGTGGGCTGCCATTGCCTTCTCCAGAGGATCTTCTCCCAACTCAGGGATGGAACCTGTTTGCAGGTGAATTCTTTATCGCTGAGCCAGCCAGGAAGCCCCTCCAATCACTAGCCATATCTTTAATCCACAGCCTCTTTCCAGAACTGTTTGAACTGCTGGCCTCTTGTGAATGTTGATTTAGTGAAAACTAGGTAATCATTTTATCCACTAAACCAGGCACATTAGAAAGTAGAGGTTTGCAGTATGTTGACAGCAAATGATCCCTGGGTTGGGAAGATCCCCTGGAGGAAGGCATGGCAACCCACTCCGGTATTCTTGCCTGGAGAATCTCCGTGGACAGAGGAACTTGGCGGGCTACAGTCCATGGGTTTGCAACGAGTCGGACATGACTGAGCGACTAAGCACAGCACACAGACAGCTGACAAGTAAAGGGGGTCTTCTTCTGACACTCTCGCCCTGAGGTATGAATATGTCCGTATAATTGATCTTTTAAATGTGCCTGATGAGGATGCAGTATAAGCGCAGAGTCCTAGCCACTGGACCACCAGGGAATTCCCTGAAACACACTTTGCTTTATTACCAGAAGGTGAGGATAACCTAAGCAATAGTGTGTTGGAACAAGCTTGGCTCTTCATGCTTGTTAAAATATTTGCTCTGCGTAGGCATGTTATGCTGGACTGAAGCTTCCACCCAAGTTGACCCTTGAGCAACATGGGGGTTGGGACGCCAACTCCCTGCATACTTGAAAATCTGAGTATAATCTTTGACTTACTGCAAACTTAACTACTGTTGACCAGAAGCCTTACCCATAATATAAATAGACTTAACACATATTGTATTTCTATGAATTATACACTGTATTCTTAACAATAAGGTAAGCTAGACAAAAGAAAATATTATTATAGGGGACTTTCCTGGTGGTCCAGTGGCTAAGACTCTGTGCTCCCAATGCAGGGGCCCAAGGTAGATCCCTGATCAGGGAAATAGATCCCACATGATGCAACTAAAGATCCCATGTGCTGCAACTAAGACTTGGTGCAGCCTAAATATTTTTTTTTTTAAGAAAATCATGAGAGAAAATACATTTATCAGCACTGTACTGTAATTATTGATAGCCCAAGTTTACATTGTTTACAAGGTGACTTATTGGTCTCTCGGTACCTACATCAATATTGTCATATGGCCCAAAATACTGTAGATGTTACCCACACAGTTTAAAGTTCTGTTAAGAGTAAACTGTACTTTGAAAGCAGAAATTGACAGCCCAGCTCAGCTGTCAATACATAATTTCACTGCTGAAATGTCCAGATTAATGTTTCAATTCTTATCAGAAACCTCCATCACAATTTCAACCAAGGAGTGCAGTCATATATATTGTCTTAACTGTTTTACTACTGGGAAAACTAAAGCTCAGCCTGCTAAGTTAAAGTAACCTCCAGCACAGCAAGGGGTAAAAGCTGCCCCACTCTGAGTCCCTGAAAAACTATTTATGTGGCTTACCATGCCCTTTGTCCCAGGGCTAGTGGTCACCCAGGTGGACCTGCCTGTTACGTTAGGCTTCAGCCCTCTGTCTCATTTCCCACAGTCTCCAAATTTGGGAGAGGGAGTTTATCTCACCTGATTAGACTAATCTCAAGGAGGGCTGGCCTGTGTCTATTTTGTCCCCAGGGGTCCAGCGTGGTGGGCCTGGATGTCCAGAACAAGAGGGCAGGAGGAACACAGAAACACCCAGCTCACGCTGGAGTGGTGGGCAAGACAGGAACAGCTGCACCTGAGGAGCCGACCTGCCTATTCCCTGAACCCTTGTTGGACTTAGGGTGTAGATGATCAAGGCAGCTCGTCTTGTCTGGGATAGGTGGAGGTTTGGGTGCAGTGCTCCTGGGCTGGGCTAGGTTTCCATGAGTCACCACAGGAGTTGATGTCCCAGATCCTAGGGACAGTCCCCAAAGAGCAACTTCCTACCAGAAACCACACCTATCACCTGGTATGAAATGGCAAACACTGTTCCTTTGTAGGCACAAGCATCTCTAACCCACCCAGCCAGGCAGGGCATCCTACTAAACACCTGGTCCCCACCTAGCCAGAGCTGGGACTCCACACGACTGGCATCTGACATTTTGGCCTCACCTTCCTGATGCAGGCACTGTTTCGGTGGCTGGATTGAGCAGTAAACAGGACAGATAGTGCTGCTCTCACAGAGCTTGTGTGCCAGAGAAGGGCAATAAGACAGTTATAGGTTTTTAAATTACTGTGATTCAAATAAAATGAGGCAAAGTAGCAGAGTTAGTGGGTGATGGGGTTTACCAGGTGACTGGAAGAAGGTGCCACGTGAGTTGTGAGACGAGGTGGCCACAGTAACATCCCAGGTTCCAGGAACAAGGGACAGGTAGGGTGGAGACTGCCAAGTGAACAGGGGATTGGCACAATCACGGGACAGAAAGCCAGCCTGGTTACAGTATCTAGAGTGTGGGCCAGAGGGAGAGTGACAGAAGGGGTAAGCTGAGCCAGATCATAAAAGGTCTTATAGACTATGATGTACAAGCTGGGTTTAGAAAAAGCAGAGGAACCAGAGATCAGATTGCCAATATCCATTGAATCATAGCAAAAGCAAGAGAATTCCAAAAAAACATCTGCTTCATTGACTATTTGAAAGCCTTTGACTGTGTGGATCACAACAAACTCTGGAAAATTCTTAAAGAGATGGGAATACCAAACCACCTTACCTGCCTCCTGAGAAACCTGTATACAGGTCAAGAAGCAACAGTTAGAACTGGACATGTAACAATGGACTGGTTCAAAATTGGGAAAGAAATACATCAAGGCTATATACTGTCACCCTGGTTATTTAGCTTGTATTCAAAGTACATCATGCAAAAGGCTGGGCTGGATAAATCCCAAGCTGGATTTGAAATTTCCAGGAGAAATATCAACCACCTCAGATATGCAGATGATACAACTCTAATGGCAGAAATTGAAGAGGCTCTAAAGAGCCTCTTGATGAGGGTGAGAGAGGAGATTGGAAAAGCTGGCTTAAAACTCAACATTAAAAAATAAAACTAAGATCATGGCATCTGGTCCCATCACTTCATGGCAAACAGAAGGGAGAAAAGTGGAAACTGACAGACTATTTTGTTGGGTTCTGAAATCACTGCAAATGATGTCTGCAGCCATGAGATTAAAAACACTTGCTCCTTGGAAGAAAAGCTATGACAAACCTAGGCAGCATATTAAAAAGCAGAGACATCACTTTGCCGACAAAGGTCTGTACAGTCAAAGTTATAGTCTTTCCAGTAGTCATGTATGGATGTGAGAGTTGGGCCATAAAGAAAGCTGCATGCATGGATGCTAAGTTGCTTCAGTCGTGTCTGACTTTGTACGATGCTATGGATTGTAGCCCACCAAGCCCCTCTGTCCATGGGATTCTCCAGGCAAGAATACTGGAGTGGATTGCCATGCCCTTCTCTAGGGAAGCTTCCCAACCCAGGGATTGAACCCACATCTCTTATGTCTCCTGCATTAGCAGCTGTGTTCTTTACCACTAGTGCCACCTGAAGGCTGAGTATCAAAATATTGATGCTTTCAAACTGTGGTGTTGGAGAAGACTCTTGAGTCCCTTGGACTACAAGGAGATCAAACCAGTCAATCCCAAAGGAAATCAACCCTGAATATTCATTGGGAGGACTGATGCTGAAACTGAAGCTCCAATGTTTGGCCACCTGATTTGAAGATCCGACTCATCTGAAAAGACCCTGATGCTGGGAAAGACTGAGGGTAGGAGAAGGGGGTGGCAGAGAATGAGATGGATGGATAGTATCACCAACTCAATGGACATGAGTTTGAGCAAACTCTGAGAGATAACGAAGGACAAGAAAGTTTGGTGTACTGCAGTCCATGGGGTCACAAAGAGTGAGATACAACTTACTGCCTGAATAACAGCAACAATAGATTATGAAACAGAGTTTAAATGCCTCATGGTTGCCATAGGAGCCTCTTCGGGGTGGTCATTCTTTGCCGGGAGAGGACTCATTCTGCTAATCAGTTTAGGAAGGTGAGCTGGCTTATCACTTCTCATTCTTTTGGCTAAGGTCAAGTGTAGAAAGGTGGCCTGGCTGCAGCAGGAGGTTGAGAGATTGGCGTTAAGGAGCCAGAGAAGGGCTGAGAGCTGGAGCCCCACTGGAGAGGCAGTAGTGGTGGCTGGAGCTGATGCAGTGAAGATGTGAGAGGAGGGCCCAGGTGATATTCTGGACAGGAAGTGACATATGGGATAGAGGGGGCTGTTAGGGTTTAAAGGACGAAGATGGACTCCTGGGTTTCAGGCGTGAGCATCTGGATGGGTACCATCATGAGATGGGGAAGCCATAGGCAAAACCAACAGATCAAGCAAACATATGCCCATGTGTTCATAGCCATAGGACTCACAGCAGCCAAAAGGTGGGAACAACCCAGGGTCCACAAAACATGAATGAGTAAACACAATGTGGTCCATCCACATGATGGGACATATTTTAGCCATTATGCTGTATGAAAGAAGCCAGACCTCCAAGGTCACACGTGTATGATTCCATTGATGTGAAATGTCCCAAATAGGCAAGTCCATAGAGACAAGATGACACCATCCTTATGGCAGAATTCAAAGAAGAACTAAAGAGCCTCTTGATGAAAGTGAAAGAGGAGAGTGAAAATGTTGGCTTAAAGCTCAACGTTCAGAAAACGAAGATCATGGCATCCGGTCTCATCACTTCATGGGAAATAAATGGGGAAACAGTGGAAACAGTGTCAAATTTTATTTTGGGGGGCTCCAAAATCACTGCAGATGATGACTGCAGCCATGAAATTAAAAGACGCTTACTCCTTGGAAGAAAAGTTATGACCAACCTAGATAGCATATTCAAAAGCAGAGACATTACTTTGCCGACTAAGGTCCGTCTAGTCAAGGCTATGGTTTTTCCTGTGGTCATGTATGGATGTGAGAGTTGGACTGTGAAGAAGGCTGAGCGCCGAAGAATTGATGCTTTTGAACTGTGGTGTTGGAGAAGACTCTTGAGAGTCCCCTGGACTGCAAGGAGATCCAACCAGTCCATTCTGAAGGAGATCAGCCCTAGGATTTCTTTGGAAGGAATGATGCTAAAGTGAAACTCCAGTACTTTGGCCACTTCATGCGAAGAGTTGACTCATTGGAAAAGACTCTGATGCTGGGAGGGATTTGGGGCAGGAGGAGAAGGGGACGACAGAGGATGAGATGTCTGGATGGCATCCCTGACTCGATGGACGTGAGTCTGAGTGAACTCTGGGAGTTGGTGATGGACAGGGAGGCCTGGTGTGCTGCGATTCTTGGGATCACAAAGAGTCGGACACGACTGAGCGACTGAACTGAACTGAATTGATGAAAGTGAAAGAGGAGAGTGAAAAAATTGGCTTAAAGCTCAACATTCAGAAAACTAAGATCATGGTATCTGGTCCCATCACTTTATGGCAAATAGATCGGGAAACAATGGAAACAGTGACAGACTTTATTTGAGGGGCTCCAAAAATCACTGCAGATGGTGAGTGCAGCCATAAAATTAAAAGATGTTTGCTTCTTGGAAGAAAAGTTATGACCAACCTAGTTTAGTTCAGTCTAGTCTCTTAGTCATGTCCGACTTTTTGTGACCCCATGAACTGTATATTAACCTAGACAGCATATTAAAAAGCAGAGACATTACTTTGCCAACAAAAGTCTGTCTAGTCAAAGCTATGGTTTTTCCAGTAGTCATGTATGGATGTGAGAATTGGGCTTTAAAGAAAGCTGAGTGCCAAAGAATTGCTGAAGAATTGATGCTTTTGAATTGTGGTGTTGGAGAAGACTCTTGAGAGTCACTTGGACAGCAAGGAGATCCAACCAGTCCATCCTAAAGGAAATCAGTCCTGAATATTCATTGGAAGGACTGATGCTGAAGCTGAAACTCTAATACTTGGGCCACCTGATGCAAAGAACTGACTCATTTGAAAAGACCCTGATGCTGGGAAAGATTGAAGACAGGAGGAGAAGGGGACGACAGAGGATGAGATGGTTGGATGGCATCACCGACTCAATGGGCATGAGTTTGAATAAACTCCAGGAGCTGGTGATGGCCAGGGAGGCGTGGCATGCTGCAATTCATAGGGTCGCAAATAGTTGGACACAACTGAGCAACTGAACTGAACTGAACAGAGACAGAAAGCAATGAGGGTCATGAGGGAGGAGCTGCTTAATGGACACAGGGTTTTTGTTTTTTGTTTTTTTTTGAGTGAAAAAATGTTTTAAACTCAATAGAAGAGATGGTTGCAGAGCATGGGAATGTACTAAATGCCACTAAACTGTTCACTTTATTTTTTTCTTATTTATTTATTTATTTTACAATATTGTGTTGATTTTGCCATACATCAACATGAATCTGCCACAAGTGTACATGTGTTCCCCATCCTGAACCCCCCTCCCACCTCCCTCCCAATACCTCCCTCTGGGTCATCCCAGTGCACCAGCCCCGAGCGTCCTGTATCATGCATTGAACCTGGACTGGCAATTTGTTTCACATATGATATTATACGTGTTTCAGTGCTATTCTCCCAAATCATCCCACCCTCTCCCTCTCCCTTAAAATGGTTAATTTTATGTTATGTGAATTTCACCTCAATTAACAAACATGTTAAAAAAATATATCTGTGCTTGCTCCCAGGAGTTCTGAGCTGTAACACGTTATGCCTAAATAGTGTCCACACTAAATTTGGCATCAATATCGTGACCTGGTTGCCTAAGGAGGGGTGAGTTGGCCTAGGTCAGAAACAGAGCAGGTCAAAACTCTCCTGCTGATCAGTAGTGGGACTGCACTTGTGAATAGCCATTGCACTCCAGCCTGGGCAATTTAGCATGACCCCACTCTAAGATTAAAAAAAAAAAAAAAGAATGATTTGATTTCCTTGAGTTAAATCTGAGATGCCTAGGTATCCAGGGAGTTGTTAGGTAGGTAGTTGCATGTTCAAATGTGAGAAAGAAGCAGGGAATGAGCAATGTCACCTCTTCCTGTGGAAATTGCTGCTTCCTGATTTCCCCTGGCCCACGCTTTGCATTGATGCAGGCGAGGGTGGGGGTGAGGGGTCCATGCTCCCACACATAGGCCTTTGAGCCACACCCAGCCCAGCCCTAGATGCCTGCTCAGGTGGCCGGCTCGCCTGTTGAAAACCTCTCTAGAATGCCTCAGTAGAAGTCCTGGGGTCAGGACTTCCCTGGTGGTGCAGTGGCTAAGCCTCCACACTCCCAACGCAGGGGCCTGGGTTTGATCCCTGGTCAGGGAATTGGATCCCACACACAGCCATAAAGACCTCTTGAGCCACAAGTAAGACCTGGTATAGCCAAAACCACAGAAGCCCCGGGATCCTCCTGAGTGGTAGCTTGAAGAGCAAAGAGGCATCTCTTCCCCCCACTTATGATGCCCTTGTCATCCATTTGGCTGCTACCTGTGCAGGGTATTGGGCTGGAGGTCCCCATCTTAAACCTGAACCCCTGTCCTTGAGTGCTCTATGCTGTGAACTTGCACTTTATTCTTACAGGCCCTTTCCTGTAGCACCTGGTTCCAGCATCTCCATTCCATGGCAAACCCAGAACACTCCCCACAACTCCCTATATTCTGTGGATAAGATGATGCCCAGAGGCCCTCCACAGAGCTACCAGGCCATCCACAATGTCCATCTGTTTCTCACTCTGTGCTCCTTTCTTGATCACTGCCCTGGGCCCTGCTCACCAGGTGGGGTTTTCCTGGTGCCTCCCAGCCCTTTGGAATTCCTCTGGAGATGCTCTTCCCACTGAACCAGGTTACCAAAGTGCCACCTGGTTGACCCCAGAAGTGTGGACCCAGCTAGGCTCTCATGTCGTACAGAATAACTGTATCAGTCGAATCCTGATGCCCCTGTGGTGACTAAGAAATGGTTTTTGCCTTCAGAAAGCTCACAGTCCTTGGGGGCCTGGGGCTTCCCCAACTCCGTTCTTGTAACTTGAGGAATTTCTGTTTTTAACAGTTTTAACAAGGCTTTCATTCAGTTCAGTTGCTCAGTCATGTCCGACTCTGCGACCCCATGAATTGCAGCACGCCAGGCCTCCCTGTCCATCACCAACTCCCAGAGTTCACTCAAACTCACGTCCATCGAGTCAGTGATGCCATCCAGCCATCTCATCCTCTGTTGTCCCCTTTTCCTCCTGCCCCCAATCCCTCCCAGCATCAGAATCTTTTCCAGTGAGTCAACTCTTCGCACGAGGTGGCCAAAGTACTGGAGTTTCAGCTTTAGCATCATTCCTTCCAAAGAATACCCAGGACTGATATCCTTTAGAATGGACTGGTTGGATCTCCTTGCAGTCCAAGGGACTCTCAAGAAGGCTTTAGCCACCTTAATACCATCGGCTGGCTGCCTCTTTTACTTGGAAGGACACCATTTTGACATTTTTTTTAATAGCTATCTAGAATTTTCTGTGCACCAGGCATGGAGAGAAGTGCTTTCCCACCATGAGCAGGAGCCACTGCTATTTTTCTCCACTGGAAAAATAAAAAGTTGAGACTTAGGGGTTTAAATAGCCTGGCGCAGAGGTTAGCTGATGTGCAGCAGGGTTGGGACTCTGATCCAAGAACTTGTGTCCTTGTCTGAGGTCAGATCTGTGTTCTTACCTGCTCTGCCCTGAGCTGCTGCAGTCCCAGCTCTCATACTCGCCAGGAGGAGGAGTCTTGGGTTCTGGTTGCTGTCCCTCCATCAATTAGCTGTGTGACCTTGGGGACCTGCCAAGTCAGGAGGATGATCCTCAAGATCCTTCTTACTCATATAGGCCCTGGAACTATGGTTGTCCCTTCTTTCTTGTCTATCATCTGCATCAGTGTGAACCAGGCACCCGATGTTTATTTACTCACCCAACCTGTATTCATGAACCATCATGCAGAGTGAGGACACAGCAGAAAACAAGAAAGGAAAGAATTATTGTCCTCTGGGTCAGGCTTGTCATAGAGAGTCAGGCAAAAAGCAGATAAATAATTAGAATATATAATATGTCAGGGAGCAGTGAGGCCAATAGAGAAAAATGAAACGGGGAAATGGGGAGGGGAAGTAGTGTGGGAAGTCTATGATTTTAAACAGAGTGGCTGGAAAGCCCTCTCTGGGAAGGTGGCCGTTGGGTGAAGTCCTGAAAGAGGTGAAAGAAAGAGCACTGCCGGCCAAAGGAACAGCAGGTGCAGAGGCCCTGGGGCTGACATGTGCCTGGAGCCATCCAAGACTAGCAAGGAGGTCCCATACAAGGAGCAGGTGAGTGCTAATGAGATTAGCAAGCACCAGGAAATCAGGGCCTAGCATGTGGGGTGGGGTGAGGACTTGAGGATTGGAAATTTGAGCAAAGGAAATGATACAACCTGACTCATCCTCTAGCAACACAGGAGGCTCTGCCGACTGTGTTGAGAACTCACTATGAGGGACATGGAGAAAGCAGCTAGGAGGTCATTGCAGCCGTCCTGGTAGGCACCGATCAGATCACAGCAGTACAAATGGCAAGAGTGATCAGATTCTGGATACATCTTACCATAGAAGAACCAAGACTTTCATTTAAATCTAAGCAGTAAGTATCCATGTTGATTTTAGATGGATCTATTGGGGCTGAATGGCATCACTGACTCAATGGACGCGAGTCTGAGTGAACTCCGGGAGTTGGTGATGGACAGGGAGGCCTGGTGTGCTGCGATTCATGGGGTCGCAAAGAGTCAGACACGACTGAGCGACTGAACTGAACTGATTGGGACTATTTAGATACTTCCCAGAATTGCTAATGTGAGTTTACCCTAAACTTCCTAGGATCTTTCTGGAGAATTATGGGCTGACTATTCATATATAAGATTCCATCTGCCCCAAGATTTTCCATCATCTTCTCAACCACCACCTTCTGTGGGTTGACTAGACGCACAGGCAGTTCTCAGAAGGTTCCTGTGGTTCTGGCAAAGGCAAACACACCCTTTATACCCAACCTCCCTGCTGTGGGAACGTATTGGAGTTTCAGTGATGCGTGGAGGCTTCAGTGAGGTGCTGCTTCGGTAGGCAGGGCCCAGACAGATGCACCTGTCAAACCTGCTCGTCTGCTGCTGCTGCTGCTGCTCAGGTGAGACTGTAGCCGGTCAGCTATTGCTTCTCAGGGACGACGAAGGCAAGTGTACAGAGCCTACCTCTAGGAGAGCAGGTCAGCATACCCAGGGAGGGTGGGCAGGACAGGCATGGGGTCCAAGAGCTGTTTGTGGGGCAGGGGGGAATGGGAAGCAGTTGGGGGAATGGGAAGGGCTGACTTCCTCCTTACAAGGCATGGAGGTGTGCCAGGTTTGAGGACAAGAGGAGAAATCAGCTTGTCGCATTTTGTTTGGTTAAATTACTTAAACATCTTCTGGCTGCTAAGTACCACCTAAGACAGTACAGGCCATGCTGGATGAAAGAAGTGTTCTGTTTAGTACTCTTATCTTGGCATCGCTGCCCAGGATGAAAGAAAAGGAAGGTTTCTAAGTTCAGGTGTAAAGTAAGACCAGGTCTTCCATCGTGGCTCAGTGGTAAAGGATCCTCCTGCCAATGCAGAGATGTAGGTTCAATCTCTGGGTCAGGAAGATCCCCTGGAGGAGGAAACGGCAATCCACTCCAGTAGTCTTACCTGGGAAATCCCATGGACAGAGGAACCTGGCAAGCAACAGTCCATGGGGTCATAAAAGAGTTGGACATGACTCAGCAATTAAACAACAGCAACAATAAAATAAGACCAACTGCTTCCTGTTGGTGGTAAGGGCAAAGCCAGACATTCACAACAATGCTTTGGTGTGGGATGTTAGCTGAGGGGTGCAAGGGAGCACCCCATCTGTGTTGGGCGACCTTCTGCCTCACCATGTCTGTGGGTCATCAATTCCCTTAAGCTTCCTGTAACCTACTCCCCCTATTCTGGAGTCCTGCATGTGCCTCTGTGTATGTGTGTATATGTGTGTACATGTATATGTTCACTGCTCCTTCTCCCCTACATCACAGGCAGGCAGAAATCTGTGCCCTGGGCTATGAGAAGAATATTGACATGGGGAAATAGGAGGACCCACATCTTAGAGGCTTAGGGCTCTTATGATTTAAGACTCCCTCTGGAATTACTGTAGGGTTAAAAGAGGATTTTATAGAGTTTAAACTCCTTAAGGATCTCCGGGCTAAATTTTCTTTACTGTTAGAACTAACCCCTATTTACACTGAGGCTGAGTTGCCAGGAAACTCCCACCTTTTAAATTCCCATTTGGGGACCTGTCTTAAGCTGCATGGCTTAAGGACTAGCATGGCTTCTACGCAATTATACCTACTTATACACAAGCCCTGGGGTGATTGACAGGTCCCAGGAGTCAGGAGCAGTTGCTTGAGGTTTAGAGAGTCCCAGAGAGGTCTGTCTTCAGCTGTCCTGGTAAGGCAGCTTGTCGCTTGAGCCGGCCCTGATTTTCCGAGTTCCCTTTGGTGGAAGTGGGATTCTGTGAACAGACAGACAGACAGTCCTTGGGAGTCCTCCAATGCTATGGGCATGCAGGGCCAGGAGTAGCAGTTGAGCCAGAAGGTGCTCCCAGGACAGGAGCGTGTCACCCACTATGACCCAGCCTTGGGAAGGCTTCCCAGCGAGTCCCTGTCAACAGGGCATCCATGGAGACCTGGGTATCTGGAGCTCCCAGAGTTTGAGTTGCAATCTGGAGAGGCAACACCCTGGTCCCGACCCCAACCCTTGGTGACTATATCATATAATACCAGACAGTACACCAGGGTGTAATTGGCTAAAAATAGAAGTCAATATTCCATGAGCCCAAGTTTTTTGGTCACTGTCTCCTTGGAGCTAGCTAATCCAGGCCATTGACTCCAATCAAAGGAGGGCATTTAGGGTCATTGTTCAGGGCTGGTGTATTTATCTCTCATGTTTTTGAACCTTCAGGCTCAGGCTCGATTTGTATTAAGACGGATATTTTATAAGAAATTTGTGGGGAAACACAGGATTTTATAAATGTGCCCTGCTCTTCTTTATGAAGTGCAGGTTAAGAAATCCTGTTTGGGGGTTAAGAAGCAGTTTCCTTCCCCACTGATGCAGAACTGGGCCAACCAAGTCCTCTTTCCCCATGTCCCTGCCTTTTCCAGAAGTTACTTCAGCCAGCGCCTGTCATCCTGGTCTGCTCCCGTTCTCTCTGTGCCCGGCACACAAGGGTTGGCTCTTCCTCCTAGAACTGAGGGAAAGCAAAAGAGGGGATCCCTCTGCTGGTCTCTGATCGTTGGTCACCTGAATTGTGTCATTTTGAGAGAGAAAGGGAGGGGGTTGTCATGAACAATCACGTTTAGGCAAGAAGTGTCCCGGGTGCTCTGGGGCTGATGGGCACCTTATCTGTGATAGTTTCCTTCTCTATTTGACCAACTGAATTGATTATTTTCTGAAACAATGAGTTTATGGTTTTTATTAAAGCTAGACTCACTCATTCTAACAAGTTTAATCAATTAAAAAAAAAAAACTGATTTCCTAGAATTCTACCACCACAAGTAGCATCAGTGAACAGCATTCCAAAATCCACCTGCTCTCTTTCTCTTTCTGTGTTTCTCTATTTCTGTCTCTCTCTGTGTATTTCTCTCTCTCCGTCTTTCTCTCCTACACATTCAAGTGTGTACATGCACGTGCACACATACACACACACACACCCCGAATGAGAGAAAGATGGACAGATTAGATGGATGGATGAATTAAAATATAGATTGAGGGACTGCTAGAGAGACCGACACACTGACATCATTCCATAAACGTGAGACCATGTTACACGTTTTTTTAATGTGGACCATTTTTAAAGTGTTTATTGAATTTGCTACAATATTGCTTCTGTTCTATGTTTTGTTTTTTGGGCCATGAGGCATGTGGGATCTTAGCTTCCTGACCAGGAATTGAACCTGAACCTGTTGGATTAGAAGGCAAAATCCTAACCACTGAACCACCAGGGAAGTCCCCACCTGTTTTAAAAGCAAAATTTTAGCTTTACTTACATTTAAGATTATGGTTGAATTGCTAAATGCAGTATAAACGTTTCCAAGAACCATTACTTCTTTAAAACTTCCCGCTAAAGTTAAGAGATTACGAAAACCATGACAAGGTAGAGACTTTATTTAAAATCTACATGCTTCCGTGGAGGTGCTGTTCTGCCGCTGGCAGTCCTGAGCTTCTTGGCACCACTTCATCCATTTTGGGGCTCATCTGATATTCTGACATTTCTCAAAACTTTAGGGAGAAACTTGTTTACTTTTCCATTGTTTGTATTTTGTGGCTGTGGGTTTTTTGTTGTTGTTTTGCTTGTTTGTTTACATTTTTTGACTCATTTTGCAAGGCTCTCGAAGAGAGACTCTGTGAGTTTCTTCATTTAGCACCTTTCCCATTTGGACTGGTTCTATGTGTGGAATCTGACCCAGAGCCTTTACACTGGACACGATGTGAGCTGCAGCACTCACGAGGTTGTCATCTGAAAAGGCACAAGGGGAACCCCTTGCCTAGGCACCTTGGCACCTGTGTAACACAGTCCTGGTGGTAGCGGGGTTGACTGAGGGGAACGGGATGCTGCACTGAGCCAGTGTAGGGGTGGAATTGGCGGGGGTTGGGGGGGGCGGCACTTCCTGGGTGGCGCTGGTGGTAAAGAATCTGCCAGTGCTGGAGATGCAAGAGACACAGCTTTGATCTCTGGGTCAGGAAGCTTCCCCGGAGGAGGGCATGGCAACCCGCTCCAGTATTCTTGCTTGGGAAATCCCATGGACAGAGCAGCCTGTTGGGCTACAGTCCATGGGGTCACAATGAGTTGGACACGACTAAAGCGACTAAGTATGCACACACAGGGGTGGAACGGAGGAGGCCGGCAGGGAACACAGTCAGCCGAGGGCAGAAGCACTCACTGTATCGGGGCCTCCGGGGCAGGGGGTGGGAGCTTGGCTGGGGGCACAGGGCTGTCAGGTGCCGCAGGCCCAGCCTCCTTTGGCCTAGCACTGGGGCTGGGCACCTGATATATTATTGCTGCCACACCTGGTTTCCAGAAAGACAGGCAGGGCCTGAGAAAACAAGGACTATGGCCTTTTGAGGCAGGGCTGGATGGGGCTGGGAAGGACTGCTCCTGGAATTGAGCCTCTGTCCTGGGTCCTTGGGTGGCTGACCAGTTAGAAGCCTATCCTGGCCCCAAGTCACCAGTCTGGCAGCCATGGAGAAGGTGCGTCTCATTTGGCCCTCCATCTCTTGACAAGCCCACCCACCTCTAGGTGCCAAGAAGTGAATGCTTATTCCCCCAGCGACATCTAAAAGAGAACCTCACAGAAGGGCATTGATCATCACAAGAGAATCACTTGGGTGAGATAGGAATTTAGGCATAAATTACATAATGGGGGCCTGGAGACCCCTTGATCATGCAAATCAGGGCCAGCTTCATGGATGTAACCTGTCCCTAGGATCCTGTGCTTGGTCTAAGGCTCTGCTGTCACTGTCTAGAACTTCTGGAAACTTTAAAAACTAGGGGCCCATATTTTCATTTTGTACTGGGCTCTGTGGATTGCACAGCTGGTCCTGATGCAAGGTAGGTCATCTCAATTTGAAAGGCCACACCAAAGAGATTCAGACTTCCACTGGGTAGAGATCCCAGGAGCTCGTGAGCCTTCCATTCAAGTGTGTAGTTGACTGCTTGGACATGGCCGGGCGTTCCAGGACTTGAGCCAGTTTCCAAATTCCCTTTGCACATATGTATTAATTTCCCAAGGCTGCCATAATAAATTACCACATCACATGGCTTAAAATGACCGAAATGTATTTGCCCTGAGTTCTGAAAACCAGAAATCCAAAATCCAGGTGCCAGCAGGCCCAGACTCCATCTGAAGGTCTCAGGGAGAATCTGCTCGATGCCTTTCTCTGAGCCTCAGGTGTTGCTTGCAGTCCTTGGTGACCCTTGGCTTCTATGAGCATCGCTCTGATCTCTGCCTTGGCTGTCACGTAACTTCTTCCTGTAAGTCTGTCTCTGGATCGCTTCTCTTCTGATAAGGTCACTGAGTCATAAGGGATTCAAGGCCCCACCCGAACAACTTTATCTTGATCACATCTGCCATGATTTCCAAATAAACCACATTCACAGGTGCTGGGAGTGAGGACTTCAACATATAAAACCCTGATTCATGGACACAGTTCAACCTATAAAACCCTGATTCCTAAGCATCCATCAGCTGTTCGCTGAAGAAACCAGGAATGAACCACCTAAGGGCAGGACTCCTATTCTTGGCTTGCTCCCTCTTCTTCCTCAACCAGTGAGATCCCCATGCCCGTGGTGGCACAACTGTCGGCAGATCCCTCCTTCTGAGTACAAGACTTAGGGGAAGGGTGTCAGTGGAGTCTGGCCCCATGATGACAGAGACACACCGTGTGACTTGCACCTGCGCACTCTCCTAGGTCTCCTAGGGTTCAAAGCTCACTTTCCTTCCACAAGCCTGGTTCCAAGCCCCAAGGAAGCTTTTACAGTTCCTAAGCAAATGGTAGGGATCAAAGATCTGTCTAATTGTTTCCTGGAACAGTTTGCTTTTCTCCCCCTCCTTGCATTAGTCTTTGGTGCCGAAACTCAGTTTCTGTGCAAGTCATGTGGCTCGAGATAGATATGAGATCATCTTAGCATGGGTTTTCAGGCTTTTCTCGCCCAGCCCCGTCCTGCCGGCACCACACCTGGCCTCAGAGGGGACCCGGGATCCCATCCCACTGCGAGGAGTGCCTGCAAAAACGAATTTGAGCAGTTTTTGGTGAGTCCTTGCTAAAGATGGGGCTCCTCGCATGGACTGTAGGGGGCTTTCCATGGGAATAGGACCCTCCAGGGACCATCTCCTTGTTTTCTTGGTTTACAAGGGTTGATTTGCTGTAGTTTTCAAGCATTTTTCGTATATAGACCTCTTCAAGAGGTATTTGAAGGATTACCCTGGTGGTCCAGTGGTTAAGACTCTGAGTTTCCAAGCAGGGGGACAGGTTCAATCCCTGGTCGGGAAACTAAGATCCCATGTGTCGTGTGGTACAGCCAAAAGCTTTTTTAAAAATACAGGTATTTGACTCCAGCTGCTCCACCTTGCCATTCCAAATGAAAAGAACCAAATCATAGGAATTCTCAGGTCTGAGAGAAGCTCTCCCGCCTGTGCTCAAGGTCACATACATGGACAGTCACTGTGGCATTGCGTGTGTTGGAGAAAAAGGCGAAACAACCTAAGGTCCATCTGCTGGAGCACCGACTGTGGTTTCTTAGTGTGATCGAATTCAGTACACAGTTTAAAAATAGATCAAGCTGCACGTATCCATCTGCTAAACCTCAAAAAACAGGCTGAGGGACTTCCTTGGCTATCCAGTGGTTAAGACTTCGGCTATCACTGCCATGGATCCGGATCTGATCCCTGGTGGGGGAACTAAGATCCCACAAGCCACGTGGTATGGCAAAAATAACAAAAAAATAAACAGGCTGAGTGTAGAGCCATGCCCAGTACCACACTGTTTATGGGGTTCCCGGGGGCACATGACAAGATGCCCTGTGTTATTTTAGACACACTCATATGCATCACGTGGTCCAGAAGTTACCTGAGAGAAGAGAGCAAGGGACAGGACCTCGAGACACCAGAACTGGGCTGTCTCTAACTGTGTGTCCTTAAAAAGGAGACCAGGTACAAAGTGTTAAGATGGGTTGAATCTGTGTGACTGGTATATGGATATTTTAAATCATTTGAAGGACTTTTTTTAGGATGCTTAAAACAGGCTGCAGGTTAAAAGCATCTTATTTAGATGGATCAGTGGGCTAGTGACTGTGCCAGGGCTGGAGGGAGGAGAGGGGCTCAGGTGGGGGCACACTTGTGGAGGTGACTCATTACAAAGTCAGGGAGCATCTGGGGCAGGTTCTGTGTCTGGCAGTCTGGGCAGGGTGTCCTCTGAGGTCCTCTTAATACAAGGTCTTGTGCTTGGATGTGATCGTGTCTCCCTTTTCCCCAGTCACCCTTTCATGAGATATTGACCTCACAGATATACTGTCTGTTTATGCACATCTGTGCTTTATATGGGCTTCCCAGGTGGCACTAGAGGCAAAGAACCTGCCTGCCAAAGCAAGAGACGTGAGAGACCTGGGTTCGATCCCTGGGTCAAAGGTCCCCTGTAGGAGGAAACGGCAACCCACTCTAGTACAGAGAAGAGTAAGAATTTTTGCTCAAGAATCAATTTTTGAGCCCTTGGGGGCTCTGTCACACCTACTAAGAATGCATGTTCTAGATCCATCTGGTTTGTTTTGCTTTTTCAATGAGACAGATTTTTATTTTATTTTTTATTTATTTGGCTGTACCAGGACTTAGCTGTAGCATGCAGGATCTTTGGTTGTAGCATGTGGGATCTAGTTCCCTGACCAGGGATTGAACCTGGGCCCCCTGCGCTAGGAGCACAGAGTTTTAACCACTGAACCTCCAGGGAAAGCCCCATCCATCTGGTTTGTAATGTCACCCTCATTCAGGACACCCATTCCCCAGGCCAGGGGCAGCTTCCTGAGATTTAAAGGCAAATCCAGTCTCCTGAATCCAAAAGAAACCCCGCTCTGCTTGCTCTGCTCCTGGTTGAGGGATTGACTTGATATCAACAATAAGAATGGACAACATCCTCCTGCTGGTCACAGGACACCTGGGACACATTTCCTCCCTACTGCTGACTTGGGGGAGAGGGTTTGGATGGAAAGATCTCCTGGACAGGAAGCTGTGTCTCTCTGACCCCAGCCCTCCGTGGCCACCCTTCCCATCCAGGGTGCTGAGGCCAGGCCATGGCGGAGCTGTGCCGCATGGACTCCTCGCTGACCTCCCTGGACGAGGAGGTGCTGTGGGAGATGATGGAGGACCACCGCTGCAGGATTGTACGCAGCATCTGCCCCAGCCGTCTCACCCCCTACCTGCGCCAGGCCAAAGTGCTGGACCAGCTGGACGAGGAGGAGGTGCTGCACAGCCCCAGGTTCAACAACACAGCCATGAGAGTCGGTGAGGACCTGTGTCCCAGCCCACTGCAGAGCCGGCTTGGCGCAGGTGGTGCTGGAAAGGCCTGTGTGAGGGCACGGAGTGCAGGACCTTGAGGTGACCTGAGGTCAAGTCATGGGACTGGGTTAGTGCCCCAGAAATGCCATCACAGATGACCACAAACTGGGTGGCTTAAAACTGCAGAAACGTCTTCTTTCACACTGTGGAGGCCAGAAGCCTGAAATCAAGGTGTCAGAAGTGCTGAGCTCCCTCTGAAGGCTCTAGGGGAGAAAACCTTTGCCATTTTATGCTTCTGGTGGCCCCAGAATCCTTGGTTTGTGGCTACATCTCTGCAATCTCCGCCTCTATCATCACATGTCCTTCTTTCTGTCTTTTCCTTTTTTGTCTCTTATAAGAATGTTTGTGATTGGATTATGGCCTACCTGCATAACTCAGGAAGACCTCCTCTTGAGATCCTTACCTTAATTACATCTGCAAAGCCTTTTCTGAACAAGGTCCCATTGGCAGCTTCCAAGTGGACATAACTTTGGGGGCCACAACTCAACCCACTCCAGATGTCTTTGGAGCTGATTCTGATTGTCTGACTAGCTGTGTTTATTCGTTCAAAAACAGGAAAGCTTCATCATATGAAGTTGTTAGGAGAATGGAATGAGTTACTTTTTATCAGATACTCATCTCAAAGCCTGGGCCTTCGAAAACAGGCAGTAAGTGGTAGCTATCAATGTGATACTATTTGTGCCTGTTGCCTAATGACCATTACAGGGGAGAAATTAATTCAAGCTGAGAGTGATGGGATCTAGGTGGGCTTGGAAGGCCTGAGCCTCTCTAGGACCGGACCCTGGGCACTGCTATTTGCTTCTTCCCTCCCACCTGCTTTGTACATGTGTGCCTGCATGTGTCCACAACACACCTGGGAGAGGTCTGGAGAGCAATGATTATCCTTTTGAGTCTTTTATTCTCAACTCTTAGCACTTGGGTTGTAGCAGTTCCTCAATAAATATAAGCCTGACCCCTCTCAAGTCTGACCACCATCGTGGAAGTAGTAAATCGACCCTGGAAAACTGCTTTGACCTCCTGATTCCTAGATGTGGAAGGATGACTGCCACCCCGCTGTACTCTGCTTCCTTCATGGGAAGCCCACCCAGTACCTGGCTAGCTAAGACTGTTCTCTCTCCCAAGGGTACTTGCTGGATTTGCTAAAGACTCGAGGCAAGAATGGAGCCGTTGCCTTCCTGGAGAGCCTGAAGTTCCACAACCCTGATGTCTACACCTTGGTCACTGGGCTGCAGCCCAGCGTGGACTTCACAAACTTCAGTGGTAAAATCTGGTGATATAACCAGGGGTGAGGAGGGGTCCCTCCTTGACTGTAGGCTGTTCCAGACTGGGCCGACATTCCTGTCCCTGTGCTCCAACCACACCCCCCAGACTGTGGGGAGTGAGGAGACCCCCCCACCACACACACAAACTAACCCTAGTGGGGTTGGGTAGGCAGAGCCCATGACCTTGGGTTATGAATGAAAAGCTTTTTGTCTCTATCCAACACCAAGAGCAGACCCCTCACGGGGCTGGAACCTGCATCTGAGAGGCACAGGCAAAGAGGAAGTGTGTCCTTTCCTAGAAAACCTTTACCTTGAGGTGCTTGAGGCAGAAGGGAACCGGTTCCCACTAGGTCCTGCCCAGTCCTGCCCAGCTCTGGCTCTTGGGAGGGGCCGACGGCGGGAAAAAGGAGAGGAGCTGCTAAGTAAAGATTTATACTGGCCAGGTGGGAGATGAGGTCTTGTTCATTAACTGAGTCATTTTAGGCTTCCCTGGAGGAGCTGTTTAAAGATTTAGGTATTTGAAGGGGCAGAGTGACATCACTCAAAACTGTGGATAAGAAAGTATTTCAGCCTATTTGTCATCACAGCCCCTATTTATGGGATTCAGGGTTCTGTTATACAGATTCATGTTCTCTGTTATGTTTTCCTTAGACATGAGAATGAACATCAAGCAAGGTTCAGCTGCTGGTGGCAGGGGATGGGGAGTTAGGTTTAAACAGCCAGGTCCCACAGGGAAGCCAAGAATGGGGACAAAAATCGCCGGTCATGCTATTTATTTAACCGAAATATCGAGTCCTGTTGAGCCTGGAAGCATTTACGGTGATCCACAGATTAGGGTGGGGGCCCTGCTTGAGAGTGTGGGCGCAGGAAGCAAGACCCTGCAGGACGAGGAGCCCCTGGCCTACCTCCCCTGTCCCTCAGGGCTCATGGAGACGTCCAAGCTGACCGAGTGCCTGGCCGGGGCCATCGGAAGCCTGCAGGAGGAGCTGAGCCAGGAAAAGGGGCAGAAGGAGGCACTGCTGCGGCAGTGCCAGCAGCTGCAGGAGCGCCTGGACCAGGCCGAGGCCCGCTCTGAGGGTCTGCGGCAGCTGGAGGCCGACCACGGCCGCATGAAGCGCGAGGTCAGCGCCCACTTCCACGAGGTGCTGAAGCTGAAGGACGAGATGCTGAGTCTCTCGCTGCACTACAGCAACGCGCTGCAGGAGAAGGAGCTGGCCAGCACGCGCTGCCGCAGCCTGCAGGAGGAAGTAACAGCTTGGGGTGCCCATCCTGACCTGCTGCTCCCCACTCTGGGCCTTTGCACTTGCTGGCCTATCTCCTGAAATCCCTACTCCCTGCAACACCCCTGCGGGAAACTTCTCTACCAGGGTCCCCTCATATAGGCTATGTGGTCTCAAGTCTACCCTGCCCTGTAATCACCTGGTCTGCGAAGTGCCCATGATGGGGAGCCCTCCTCTCCATCCTACCTCTGGCGGACTGTCTGGCTATTCTGGGAGTGGTGGCTGTTATGGAATAGTGGAACCACCGAGCCCTGCTCCCCTCCAACTGCATCAGTAACCAAGGGGACTTCCACTGGCTTCTCCTTTGTCTTTCTCAGCTGGTCCTGGATACAGATGGGACAACAGGAATGTTACTAGTGAGGCCCCCTCAGACCCCAACAGTCTTTTATTCATATTTCTGTTGGGAATAATTATTGTATCTTCTTATTGATCTATAAGAGTTCTTTATGGAGGATAGTCATTCCTTGTCATTTTGGCATTTGCTTTTAACTATGACATTGTTTGATTTTAGTTTTCTAAATTTTATTTAGAAAGAATTTTGAATTTACCCAAAAATATACAGATAAAAATACAAATACATCCACATACCTTTTCTTTATCACTGTGCTTTCTCTCTTTCCCTCCCCGTGCATACACACACTTTTTCCTGAACCACTTGAGTTGAACGCATCATGGCCCTTTACCCCCAAACATTTTGATGTATATTTCCTAAAAATAGGAAATTTCTCTTATATAATTGTGTTTCAGTTGTCGACTTCATAAAATTATAGTCATTGAATCCTTAAATCTACTGTATGTGTTCCAGTTTTATAGTTGACCTAAAGTACATTCTTTATGGCATTTTCCCTCCAGTCCAGGATCAGGTATTGTCCCAAAATCGCCAAAGTACTCTTACTATTACTTCCTGCAGCTGGTAAGCAATCTGGGGTATGGGAGAGGTGTTTTGCGGCCTGCAAGCACCCTAGCTTCATGTTGACACCTCCCCCTGGGCTTAGCCTGACCAGTGATTTGATTCTTGCCTGAGCACATCTTTACTCTGGTGGCTCCAAAATAATGAGCCCCATCTCCAGTGCTCCCCCTGGTGACAATTTGGCCCTCAGCATCCTGACCATGAGAGGGAGCCTTTGCTTTCCAGACTTGTGCATCTGTTATTGGCACAGATGTGTGGATTCCTATTTCCAATAATCTGTAACATGTTATTGTCTTTAGTTTGGTGCTCAAAGTGTCCTAGATTTGGCAGTGGGAACCCCTTCAATATGTTGTGTCCTGGGACATGGCATGCCGTCGAGTTTTCTTAGCACTGACTTTCTTTGCATCATCATAAGATATTCCAGGATCATCTCATACCCACCCCACCTCAGCTCCAAAGTCAACCATTTCTTCAAGGGGCCCCAGTTGCTTTTAGTGACCAAGGTCTGGGCTCTAGGTATGCTCATTGCTACTGGGGTGTCTTTGCTCCTCAGCCGTTTTAGCAGGAGGACTAGGAAACATGCATATAGATACACAGGTATACATACACCTACAGATATGCATAGGCACATCGCATGCAGGTGTGCACAGACACGCACATGCACATAGTTTAGAAGTCATGAGTTCACACCCAAACCTCTAATTCCGGTAGATCCCCCAGGGTTTCTTCTTGCTGCCCCCCACTTCACCTGACATGTTCAGTGGAATGTGGAAAGGCGGAGAAGCAGGGCCCTGCTGGAGGAGGCTCAGTGGCCATTCATCCCTGGCTGCACTGGCTGTCAGATCCAAGAGCCGATGGCAAGGGCTCCTTTCTCTGTTCCTGGGGACCCCAGCTCAGTGATTTAACCCCTACACCTCCCAGTAAGATAAAGCTAAAATGCTTTTATCATCCTACATGGACTATTCTTTAGGTAAAACCCTTTATGGATTTTGAAATCTTGGGAGCGTGACCTTTTTGAGTATGAAAAGCATCATCACTAAGGAGAAAGGCTGAGGACCACACCCGGCTCCTGGTCTAGTGGAGAAACAGCAGTGACCTTCTCCTCCTCCTTCTCCTCTCTGGCAGCTGTATCTGATGAAGCAAGAGCTGCAGCGAGAGAAGATGTCTTCTTCCTGTGAGCGGGAATTTCGAGAGCGGTCCCTGAAGATGGCCAACGACCTGGAACCTGGAGACGAGGAGCTGAGCCGCCTGAAGGAGGAGAATGAGAGGCTCCGCTCCCTGACCTTCAGCCTGGTGGGTCCTGGTGCCCCCAAGGCTCAGCTTCCTGCCCTGGTGGCCAGCAGGTAGTGTCACTGGCCTTGGCCCGTGGCCTCCAGACTGTGGGATTTCTGACAGGTGGTTCCACTGAGGTGTAGCTAAGGTCTGGGTGAGATGAAACCTAGTGACTCATCCTCACCACCCCTTCTCACATCCCTCCTTCCTGTTCTTTCCAGACCCCATATGCTGGCAAAATTGAAAGCTATTGTGCACGTATTCAAAAGTCTTAGCTCGTTTGCTGCTGCTATTTTGTTTTGGAGTAAATGGAGGCTGATTATAATTGATGAGATTAGCTTTAAGGTTGTGGAAGGGGGGGAACTTTCTGCCTGCAAAATATTCCACCAGCCCGCTCAGGCAGGCACGGGGGAGTGGGGAACTGTAAGATGCAGAGAAGTTCGTGTTGCCAGCACCCTGAAATTATGCAAATCATCTGCCTCTCCTCTCCGGTCCCTTTCGATCAATAAATATCTATTTTTTGAACTAGTCCTTCCACAGACGTTCATGGGGTGTGGGTCACCTGGCCTGAACTGTGCCATCGTTCATAAAAGTGAGCGTGAAGAGGGAATGCCTCACCCCTTGAAATTTGCCCTCCTGGAAGCCTCTGCCTTTGGATCTATTGAGGGAGCAGGCTGAAACTGCTAAAAGAAGGAGGCGCTATACTACCCTCAGAGGCTTCCAGCTTCCTGTACTTGTCTCCTAGCCATGCTCACGTGGAGCTGAAATGCATGTTCCCCATTTTGATTGCTGACATTGCCTTTTTTCCTGCCTGGCGTGCAGTAATAAAGCTAAATCCATCCCCACACCCGGACTTGAAGCTTCCTGCCTCCTGTCCTGGGGACGAGATGATGGGGATGTTTCCCCAGGGCCTTCGGGGAGGTCAGGGTCCCTGGGCTGATGTCTCTTTGTGCCAGGCGGAGAAGGACATTCTGGAGCAGAATCTGGACGAGGCCTTGGAGAGCAGGCAGGAGCTGGTGGACCGCATCCACTCTCTGAGGGAGCGGGCGGTGGCCGCTGAGAGACAGCGCAAGCAGGTGACGCTTTAGGGGCCGGGCTGCCTGGATGAGGAAGCAGATTCTTTAATCCACACTGAGCCTAAAACCAACTTTGCCCAAGAAATGCATTGGCCTGTTCGCTTATTCCTTTGTCAAGCTAGACTGGGCACCAACTCAGAATCCAATGCTAAAGGCCACGTCCACTTTGTGGAGTGATGAAAAAGTAGGTCAGGCAAACAAGCGATTAAAACACAGAGTGATTTCCAGTGCGTGGGGGCCCCAGGGTGAGAGCCAGGGATTTATTTAGTTGCTGTAAAAGGCAAGGGGAGGACGAGAGAAAGGAGACAGTGGAAGAGAATGAGGTGGGCAGAGGGAAAATAGGTATGCCCTTTGGGACATGGAATAAACAAAACACAATTTGACATGCAGGACCCATGCATATTTTGACGATCAAATTAAAATATAATCAACACAGCAACTCTAGATGCACCTGAAATCTAGCACTTAAGAAATGAGCATCAGTTCACCTTATTTCCTCGAGAGAACCACCTCTCTCACTTGTCCCCGAGGTTCCCCCACTCCCATCCTCAGCCCTACCCTCAGAGTCACTGACCTTCGTGGGCCATGTTTGTCCCCCTCTGTCCAGTACTGGGAAGAGAAGGAGCAGACTCTGCTCCAGTTCCAGAAAACCAAGGTGGACTGTGAAATCTACAAGGAGAAGATGAACGCCCTGCAGAGCCAAGTGGTCGAGCTGCAGAAGGAGCGAGACCAGGTACCCGGGAGGAGTGAGGGGCCGGCCTGGGTGCCAGGCTGAGGGGCTCCGAGGACCAAAGGTACAGTCCCTGAGGGGTCTCAGGAGGGTCGGGAAGGCCACTCTGGGTGTGGCTTATTGCTGGCCAGCCAGGTCACCTGACCTCAATGGCAGCAGGTTCCAGACTCGGGGTCTCTCTCCTTGGTCCTCAGGATGTTTCTCACCTCCCCGCCACTGTTACCTGTTGCCATGCCTGCTGTACATCATCTTCCCTCCTTTGATTTCTAGCAGGAGGTGTTTGTGTGCACCCCCTTATTGACTGTTACTGAAACTGTTCACTTTTACATGAATCATAAAGGGTGGTAAGCCACAGAATGAGCTGTGTGCATTGCACACCAGGGGAGTCCAGGGTAAACACAGGCCAGAAACAGGGGTTTCTCTGGCTGGACTCCTGCGACACAGCCTGTTTATCCTCTGGACATCGATCCTTCCTGTCTTCCATCTCGGCTCCCAGGCCTACTCGGCGAGGGATGGAGCCCAGATGGAGATTTCTCAGAACCTGACTGAGAAGGACGCCCTCCGCAGGAAGGTGTTTGAGCTGATGGACCAGGTCTGCGAGCTGCGCCAGCAGGTCCAGCGGCTGCAGGTGCAGGCCGAGTCATCACCGGGGGTGAGCGCTGCCGGGGGGAGGATACAGGGTTTCGGGGCAGACCCAAGCCAGCCACATGGGCCCACTGGCACCACCGGATTCAGCTCTGTCCACGGTGCGGGCTCCTGTGAGGTGTAGTGTGATCAAAGGTTGACGGTATCCAGTGGGGCAGGCTGAGTCTGTTTCTGCATCTCTTTTTATGCTAATACTATGCAAGTCATAGAAGGGTTAGCTTGGTGGAAGGTTCTGGAACCTGGAATGTGTGGCACTCAATGAAGAAAGCAAGCATAGGAAGCTGTGCAGGTGATCACTTGGTCTAGTGGGTGATGTCTTCCTGGGATGCTTGAAGGTAAACTACCTGAGAGCTGAGTGATAGAAACGAAGGAAGCTGCATTCTCAAAGAACTAAAATTACTGTAAAACCTCTAATTATGGTCTTGCCAGCAGCTCCAGACACCCTGCTGGGTGGGCGAGACTCTTCAGAGGTGCCCAGGGACACCTGGGAAGCACAGCCAGACCCTCCCCTCCCTAAGCAGGGGTCCCAGCCGTTCTTCCCTCCCGCACTTGCCACATCAAACATGTTAAAAAATATATACATATGCATGGAAAAGAGACTGAAGAATAGATAGCAAACTGCTTGCTGCTCTATTTCTGAGTGTGGGAAGATGGGTCAATTTTACTTTCTTCTCCCATTGGCCTATTCCTCCCCACCAATATTCTTTGTGGACTATGTATAGATATACATATAGTATCTATTATTTGTATAACCAGGAGAGAATAACATGTATTATCCAAAGGGGATAAAATGCAGTCACCAAGCTGGTTGCTGCATGTCCCATTGGTGGCCAGCTCCCACAGTGCCAGGTGTCCCAGGCTGGGAGAAGGGGACATAAATGTTTTGCCTTGAAGCCAAGGAAAGGAAACCACTCAGGAAGCTGGAGATACAGGGGTTGCGACTCAGTAGAAACTCTAAGAGAAACCTAGGATATTCCCTGAATTAACCAGCCTGTCTGGGTCTTTGGCAGCCCAAGCAGGAGGTGGGGGCCAGGGAGCCCTGTCCAAAGGGGAAGCAGCGGCTGGTGCGTATGTTTGCCCTCTGCCCGCGGGATGACAGCGATGGCAGCTCCTCTGAGGTATGGCCAGTGCCTCCATCACTGCTGGGGCTGGACCAGACCTCGTCTATCAGGACAGAAGAGGGTCTGGCACGTAGGAGATGCTTAAAGATGCTAAAGAAAGGCTTATCAAGTGAACAGGGGAGCTACACGTGGATCTGCACATTTCACCTGCATCCTCCAGGTCCACACTCTGCATCTTGCACGTTTCCACCCCGTCAGCACGTGACCCTCACTAGCCAGTAACTTAGCCTCTCTGGCCTCGGTTGCTTTATACGTAAAGTGGGACAGTGTGTGTGCTCAGATGCTCAGTCACATCTGACTCTTTGTGACTCCCATGGACTGTAGCCCACCAGACTCCTCTGTCTATGGGATTCTCCAGGCGAGAATACTGGAATGGGTTGCCATTTCCTTCTCCAGGGGATCTTCCCGACCCAGGGATCAAACCTGTATCTCTTATGTCTCCTGCGTTGGCAGGCAAATTACTTACCACTAGCACCACCTGGGACACCCCAAAGTGGGACAATGCCACCCACCAGATAGATTTATCATTAAGAACTAAGTGATACAGGTGACTCCCTTGGTGGTCCCGTGGTTAAGATTCGGCACTTCTACTGCAGGGGGGCGTGGACTCAATCCCTAGTCAGGGACTAAGATCCCATATGTGGCAGGGTGGCCAAAAAACTTAAAAAATAAAGAACTAAGCAACGTAAAATCTAGAAGTAGCTAATAGAGTACCCAGCTCATAGTAGGTGCTCAATTAATGTGGCTTGGCTCTTTGCTCCTCCTTCCCCTCCTCTTGCCTCCTCTACCCTGTCAGTGGGAGGCTATGGCTTATTATCATTACACTCTACACAGTAGAGGCAACAGGGATAGTGTCTGAGGGGATCCCCATGAGAGCCCCGTGGTGACTTCCGCTGTGTCCTCCCCCAGTCTCAGCTCTGGTCTGACCTGAGTGCCACGTCCAGCCGAGAGCTGGTGGACAGCTTCCGCTCCAGCAGCCCTGCACCTCCCAGCCAGCAATCCCTGTGCAAGCGGGCTACAGAGGACTTCTGGGAAGACCCCTGGTCTTCCAGGTAGAGTGGGGCTGTGGACAGGATCAGGTGGCTTCAGCTGCCCGTGGCTCCAGCTGCCCGAGGCTCCCTGGGACATTGAATTCCATCTTCTTGTGCTTTGCAGTGGTTGCCCAGAAATCCTGGAGGTGGAGCAGGGAGGCTCCCTGGGTGCTAAGAAGAGCAATGCAGACTTGGACTTTGAGATTGTAGACCGGGCAGGTGAGTAGACCCCCCAAACCTCTGCAGCCACCCCACAACCCCTGGCTGGGCTGGCAGAGCCAGGAAGGAGAAGACAGGGATCTTCAGGGAGGCAGGTGAGACACCCCAGGGGAGAGGCAGAGAGGAGTGAACCTGACTACTGCTCTGACCTGAGCCTCTGGGAAAGTCCACACAGCCTGGCAGTTCAAACCAGTGTCCAGATGTGCTGTGTTTACTGAGTCCCCTTTTGTCTTCACCTGGAGGCTGAAGGAGTTGCATTCACCTCCACATCCAGCTCAGCATATAGTTCAGATAGCTCCAGACACACACGTCCTCTCTCTGTCCTCCCCTGCTCTGACCCACGGACACTTGGGCCTCCCCGTGATACCAGAGGGCAGCCGGCTTCCATCCTCACTGCTCCTCGCTGAGGCGCCTGCTGGGAACATTTCTGCCGCATGCTGGCACCTGAGACATTCCCATGTCTCCTGTGGCTTATTCCTCATATTTGTCACTTAACTGGTCCTGTCTCCTTCTCAAGGCACAGGCCCCTCACGGGCCTTGCCCCCCGCCTTGGGCCTTGCACAGAGCAGGAGCTTAGCATCTTGTCTGAATTTCACCTCACGGCCACCAGGGAGTGCGCGTATCCCCACGCTGTCGCCTGGCAGCCCCTTCAGGACTGATGGCTTCAGGCTTTCTGTAGGTCACGTGACCAGAAACCTCACCTCTTACAAATTCATTGCCATTTTTATTTATAATGGAGGCTCCACCCCAGATATAACCAACCTGGATGTGAGATCACAAACAGGATGAGTCAATGCTCTTTTTTTCCCCTTTTGTCATGATTGTGCATCAAGTCCTGGTTTATTTACTTTTGACCTCAAATATATTGGAAGTGTATAATTTCACTTGGCTTTGAATGTGAGCATGAGTGTATGTTTATCTGTGAGCTGGGCACAGGCTGCCTGCAACTGGCGACCACTAGTTGTCTGAGAGCCCTCTGGTTCTCTGAGCAGCTCAGGAGGCCAGAAGGGCAGCCTTACCTGCAGGGAGGCTGACACCTGGGCTGGGGGCAGCCCATCTGCCTCACAGGCTACATATTAAAATATAGAACTTGGCGAGACTCTGAGGACATTTAGCCCTGCAGATTGCCAACTCAGAGTCCTGCTGTGGCCAGCTGGACAGCAGGGTGACCCAGGAGTCAGAAGGCAGCCGACGACCAGTGCCAGCGGTGGCTGCCACATAGAAATACAGGCCCAGAGTTATGCCAGATTTGATTTCTCAAGTGAAGACAGAAATCCAGACTCCAGATTCCCTATTTTGTAAAATGCTAGCAACTCAAATACTGCAAAAGGACACAATGTAGATTAAACCCTGACAAATGCATCTCCCACCAGCCTCCCCTATTTTAGTGGTGAATCAAGGTTCTAGGCATCGAGGACGGGAGGGGCAAGAGAAGGTTCAGCCTCAGCAAAACACAGAACAAGTAGGAGGGGTGTTTGCAGCAGGGACGGGGGTGACACTGAGGTTGCACGGGTGAGCCAAAACTCCTTCAGA
>SJYQ01104332.1:0-16163 GCA_006410935.1 Redunca redunca | reverse complement strand
TCAGTTTTCATTCCAATCCCAAAGAAAGGCAATGCCAAAGAATGCTCAAACTACCGCATACTCTCAGATCCATCCTAATACCTGCTGAACCATCAGAAGCATCACACTGAAATCTTACCACTGACTTTCCCTGAATCAGAAAAGAAAAACCAAAATATAAAAATGCCACGAGGGCTTCCCTGGTGGCTCTGTGATGAAGACTCCACCTGCCAGTGCAGGAGACGGGGGCTGGATCCCTGGTCCAGGAAGACCCCACATGCTGAGGAGCAGCTGAGCCCGTGAGCAGCTGAGCCATAGCTACTGAGCCTGCGCGCTAGAGCTCAGGAGCCGCAACGGCTAAGCCCAGCGCTGCAACTGCTCACACAGCCTGGAGCCCACGCTCGGTAACAAGACAAGCCACTGCACGGAGAAGCCCATGCACCGCAACTGGGAAAGAGCCCCCGCTCACCACAGCTAGAGACAGCCTGTGCAGCAACGGAGACCCAGCACAATTAACAATACATAAGTATGTTTAAATGCCATGGAATACCGACAGCCATCTTAGTGACAAATGGTGACTTCAAGATATCCATCTGGCCTCTTTCCACATGAGCACACCAAAGACCTCATCTGAAAATATTTCTTGGTACTAAGAAGAAAATATAATAGAGCTTTTAAGAGAAGGAGAGAGAAAGAGCCTTGCCTATTCCAAAGTCCATTTCAACACTCTATGACATTGTTGGACACACCATTTAAGGAGTTGTATTTGGATCTGAGATAAATTTATCAGAAGGCAACGACAAGTTTTACCAAGATCCCCCAGTGGCAACCATTTCAGGATAAATCAGATATAAAGAACCTGGATTTATCCTTTAAGAAACACAACACTCCTGGGCCCCCCACCCTAACCAATGTGTTGGTGCCTAAGTAGCTGAAACAAAAATCAGATTACTCACAGCCTGGCATGTCCAGAAAATACTCAAGAATAGCTACTATAAGATCTTACCGAAAACCAGAATGAAATGTTTGGCCAACCCAATGCTATAAAAGCTATCTTAGAAAATATGTAAATAAATAAGCATGACTGTGTTCCAGTGAAATTTTACATAGAAATCAGGGGCTGGCTCGATTTGGACAACATGCTGTAAGTTGCTAACTCTCATCTTATGCAATTTTCTATAATTTTCTGCTTAATTAAAGCAGAATTTCTTCTTTGGTATGCACATTGACATTTATAGAAAAAATAAAATAAAGCCAAAAAGACAAGCAAAGCTCAATAACATAAAATTGGTTGGTTTGGAATAGCAGATAGCTTGTTAATTATTTTTATATCATTTTATTTGGAAGAATGATAGAAACATGATTTTAAGTGGACTCTAGATATTTAGCTACATGTTGGAATGGGCATGACATGTAATATCCATAATTCTTGATATATTTTGGTGGGGAGCATTTTTATTCTGAACATTTGCATTCTGCACTCAACTTTGGATTTGTAACATGAAATAGATTTTCTTCTGAGTTAATCGAATTGAAGTCTGTGTTTTAATTGTAAGCATTTGATAGAATCAATGCATTAGATAACCTTTTTTTTTTTTTTTTGAGTCATAGCTCTGAAAAAGCAGCCATTGCAATGATGGTTTTGGCTCTAATGTAAGTTGATAAAATTTGAGAATATATCATATTTCTGACTTTTATTTCCACTGTAATTGTGAACAAACAAGGTTAGGAACCACCATTTTCACAAAGATGATACAGAATATAATGTGAAGGAGCTGCCTCACTTTGCATTTTATTCTTGTTTCAAAAACCATGGTAAAAGATATTTGAAATTCATAAAACCAATAAAGTATTCAGATTAAGAGTACATAAAGATACCTAGAAATCAGTAAGAAAAGCAGGCAAAGCTAGGGGTTGAGGGGGATGGGCATCTAGGAAAAAGAATTGAATAAACATCTCACAAAAGAGAAGGAAATCCAAACGACCAATAATCATGAAAAGATGCTGTGTCATTAATAACTAGACAAATTAAAGTTAAATCACAATGGAAGCCACTGCATACCAACAGATAACAAAAATTAGAATTCTTAGAGTCTTTCTTAGTATTTCTAAGGGTTTAAGAAAGTATGAAGCAAATATAAAATTGTGCCACTGATAGAATATAAATTTGTACAATCAATTTGGGAAAAAATTTGCTATTATCTATATAGTACAAGTAAAGATACAACATGGTGAGTAGAGTTAACAAGATGGTGTTGTCTATTTGAAATTTGTTATGACAATAGATTTTAAAAGTTATCACTACAAAATTGTAACTATGCATAATTTAACTAACATTATTGTGGTACTCTTTTGCAATAAATATATCTGTCAAATCACTGTGTTGTACACATTAAACAATGTTATACGGCCATTATATCTCAATGAACTGGAGATAAACAAATAAAACCCTGTGAAGGAGGATATCGTTCTGAGTCAATCAAGGGAGACCCACGCATGCTGAGACTAAGTGTTATTCCATGTAGAATGGTGGTTCTCCACCAGGAGCACTTGGCCAAGCCTGACAGACATCATCGAAAGACATTTTTTGTTGCTACAACTGGGGCGATACTGGCATCTAGCTGCCCCACAACGTGCGATGCACAGGACAGACTCCACAACAACCATCTGGCCACAGATGTCAATGTAAGTAGGCCGCTGCTCTTAGACTAGGCTCACCAGACCCAGTCCTGGCCCCATGCCTCAGGGGCCTTCCTCCAGTTCTTCCCTTCCTTGTGGAGCAAGAAGTCTAAGTCCAGATGACAGACCCTCCCAGAGCTCATGCCTCCTCTTGCACCTCTGGGTGCCCAGAGCTCCGAAACACCTCCTCAGGGTATTTGCCTGTGGGGGCCTCTCCTGCATCTTTCTCTCTTACGGCAGACCTGCATTGCAGAGTATATGCTCCTAAGTGCAGTGAGGGGCATGCCAGCTGTTGTGGGGGTGCATGATCACAAAGGCCCTCACAGTTAGGTACAGAGAGAGGAGATTTAAACACCACTATCTTAGCCCAATCACGAACTGTCTGAAGTGGTCCTGAGCAGTTTCCCTTCTGGAGAGTCTATGGCTCCATCTCACACCCCGCAGGCATCAGGGGTCTACACACCCTCATGTTTCCATGTTGTGTGTCTGTGTACTTGGTGGGTGAGGATAGGATTTGCAGGGTGTGCCAGCCCAAATGTTGTTTCAGGCCAGACTGGACCCAGAGCCACCCATTGGGCAAGACCCTGAACACTGCAGAAATCCCCAAACAGTCAAAAGCCACCAGGGTTTCTCAGAGCATCTTTGATCCAAATAACCTGACTTCTCCTGAGAGAGTTCTGAGCGTCCTGGAGTAGGCCTAAATCCCAGGACAGAGATTTGCAGAAACAAACGTGAAGACACAGCATGGGTGAGCTATAAGCCCAGTTCCCAATTCCAGTGTTCTGCTGTGGCCCTGTTCTACGTATGACTGAAGAGTCCACATTCTCCATCCTTATGATGGGTGAGCACTTTTACTACTTGCTAGTTTACACTCAGAAGAGGTGGCAAGAATACACAGAAGAACTGTACAAACAAGATCTTCACAACACAGATAATCATGATGGTGTGATCACTCACCTAGAGCCAGACATCCTGGAATGTGAAGTCAAGTGGGCCTTAGAAAGCATCACTACGAACAAAGCTAGTGGAGGTGATGGAATTCAAGTTGAGCTATTTCAAACCCTGAAAGATGATCCTCTAAAAGTGCTGCACTCAGTATGCCAGCAAATTTGGAAAACTCAGCAGTGGCCACAGGACTGGAAAAGGTCAGTTTTCATTCCAATCCCAAAGAAAGACAATGCCAAAGAGTGCTCAGACTACCGCACAATTGCACTCATCTCATACACTAGTAAAGTAATGCTCAAAATTCTCCAAGCCAGGCTTCAGCAATACGGGAACCAAGAACTTCCCAATGTTCAAGCTGGTTTTAGAAAAGGTGGAGGAACCAGAGATCAAATTGCCAACATCCACTGGATCATCAAAAAAGCAAGAGAGTTCCAGAAAAACATCTATTTCTGCTTTATTGACTATGCCAAAGCCTTTGACTGTGTGGATCACAATAAACTGTGGAAAATTCTTCAAGAGATGGGAATACCAGACCACCTGAACTGCCTCTTGAGAAACCTATATGCAGGTCAGGAAGCAACAGTTAGAACTGGACTTGGAACAACAGACTGGTTCCAAATAGGAAAAGGAGTATGTCAAGGTTGTATATTGTCACCCTGCTTATTTAACTTATATGCAGAGTACATCATGAGAAATGCTGGACTGGAGGAAACATAAGCAGGAATCAAGATTGCCAGGAGAAATATCAATAACTTCAGATATGCAAATGACACCACCCTTATTGCAGAAAGTGAAGAGAAACTAAAGAGCCTCTTGATGAAAGTGAAAGAGCTAGCGTGAAAAAAGTTGGCTTAAAGCTCAACATTCAGAAAACTAAGATCATGGCATCTGGTCCCATCACTTCATGGGAAATAGATGGGAAAACAGTGGAAACAGTGTCAGACTTTATTTTCGGGGGGCTCCAAAATCACTGCAGATGGTGATTTCAGCCATGAAATTAAAAGACGCTTACTCCTTGGAAGGAAAGTTATGACCAACCTAGAGAGCATATTCAAAAACGGACACATTACTTTGCCAACAAAGGTCCATCTAGTCGAGGCTATGGTTTTTCCAGTGATCATGTATGGATGTGAAAGTTGGACTGTGAAGAAGGCTGAGTGCCGAAGAATTGATGCTTTTGAACTGTGGTGTTGGATCAGACTCGTGAGAGTCCCTTGGACTGCTAGGGATCCAACCAGTCCATCCTAAAGGAGATCAGTCTTAGATGTTCATTGGAAGGAATGATGCTAAAGCTAAAACTCCAATACTTTGACCACCTCATGTGAAGAGTTGACTCATTGGAAAAGACCCTGATGCTGGGAGGGATTGGGGGCAGGAGGAGAAGGGGATGACAGAGGATGAGATGGCTGGATGGCATCACCGACTCGATGCACATGAGTTTGGGTGAACTCCAGAAGTTGTTGATGGACAGGGAGGCCTGGCATGCTGCAGTTCATGGGGTCGCAGAGTCAGACACGACTGAACAACTGAACTGAATTGAGTTTACATTCGAGGGTGCACTTGCCAGTTATGAATGTTAGCTTATAGGTGTGCTTTGCTGAAAGCAACAAAAGTGTTCTGAAAATATGACTTGCAATGAATTACTGTCAGTGGAATCCTATTCAGGTGCAAGTAAGAAGACTACTAGTCCAAGTAAATTACTTACTGAATATCTTGCACCCCTGGACTAATTTATCTTGTCTGGATTGTCATAGATAATGTTCATTTAAAGTGTTGTTTGATGACATCACTGACTCAATGGACATGAGTTTGAGCAAACTTTGGGAGATAGTAAAAGACAGGGAAGCCTGGCATGCAGCAATCTATGTGGTCGCAGAGAGTCAGACATGACTTAGTAATTGAACAACAAAGTATAACAGGGTTGCATTGAGGATATTTTAAAAATAAACATATATCCCTCTACTGAATCTACCTTAAAGATATTTATCTTTATTGAAGAAAAAGATATTAAATCCACAAACACACACATAAACATGTGCCTTCCATTTGTGCAGGAACATTTTCAAGTCAAAAATTCCTTTTGAGACCCCCCCGAACTACTTTTACACTAAGTGTTACAAAATGTTATTTTTTGTTATTATAAAATAGTCTCTGAGAGTGACAGGAATTTCATTCAGTATGAAAATCATCATCGATCTTCCCAAATTAACTTGTTTAATACAATTTTAATTATGTCCTACCCAGATTGTGATCCTTTGGGATCCCACGTGATGTCAGCCACATGGCCCGTAGCCTAATATCTTTGGCACACCTGCAACTCATTAGCAACATCTGGTTGAGATGTTCTGACCCAGGGGGTCTTAAAGTGCATCAAAATTACCCAGAGGGTTTGTTAAAACACAGATTGTGGGCCCTAATGCCAGATACTTTTATTCCCTAGGTCTGAGATGGGGCTGGAAATTTTGCATTCTATCAAATTCCTAGATTCAGTAGATGCTGAGTCTGCTGATCTGGGACCACCCTTTGGAAAATAACATTTGGCTTTTAGCTGGGGTCAGCAAATGTTTTCTATAATGGGCCAGATAATAAATATTTTAGGCATGGCGGGCCATATGGTTTCCGTCACTACTACTCAACTCTGCCATGGTTCTCTGAAAGCACCCATAGATCACATGTAAATAAATGGGTACAACTATATTCTAATAAACCTTTACTTACAAAAAACCAAGGGCAGGATTTGGCCCATGGGCTGTAGCTTGCTTGCCCTTGACCTGTGGGATAATGGGTCTCCAGGTCAGGTCTTTACCCTCATTTTTGATTATTCCCCACCAGAGAGGTTAGTGAGAAAAGAAGAGAATTAATAAGGAAGAAACCATTTTAACTAACTGAACTGGGCCCCAAACTAAGATACCTCCTAGTTGTAACAGACATTTAAAAGGTTTGAAAACATCTTCTCAATGTCGCCATTCCTCCAACGCTTTTTCCTACTCCTAACTTGGGGATCACACACCCTTTCCAGGATGATGGTCTTCTGGTTTAGTGCATGAACACTTTCCTAAACCTTCAGTTTTCAACCTGAATGAAAAGCTTATTGTGAGTTATATGCTGCTGCTATAACAGGAGAAAAGTGGCTCCAAAAATAAAACAGGAACATTTCATGGGGAAAAAAGGGAGGCTGTGGAGTCTCTGTTATTGATGTTGTCTTTGCAATATATCCAAAACCCTTCAGTGTTTCTGAGTTTCATCTCCTAGCCTCTCAAGAAAAGAAGGCAATTTCAGTTTTACCCTTGTCTTTATCCTTCCATTCAAACAAACCAAAAATATTTTATAGATAACTTGTATTTTTAGTTCTTGCAAACGCACTAAATCCATTGGATCAAAAGTCATTTTGTTTCTACAGTTTCATTAAAATTGTAAAGGGGAAGAAAGGTATGAGGTAGTTGAATGGATTATTCACTTCTGTGACCACAGTCTCTTACTTTAGTGCACTGTGTCTGCAGGTAAGAGTCACAAATAAAAAAAATGTTAAATTGCTGTGAATATTTTCACTATTTTTCATTTAAATCAAAAATAGAAAAAGACCAATGCTATCTTCCTAGTAGAGAACCAACTCAACAGAAGAAGAAAGGTAACAAACGTTAATAAGAATACCAAGCTGAATACAATTTTGTAATTTCCTTTTTATGATGCTGCCTCATGTTAAACTACACACTCTATAAACATATATTATATAACATCTTCTTATGGCTTCAGTTCAAATTGAATAATAATATTTCTTGAGAAAGGGCTATGAACAGCAGTTGCCTTCACTCCTTTGATCTGGAATGCCTTGCAGTTTATTGAGAGAGTTTCTATTTCCCTGAATCCGACAGACATTTGCTTAATTCAGCTGCTGACATTAGTACAAGCAATTGGAACAAATTCTGAGCCACTCAGTACAGAGCCTCGAGTAATCAATATAGTTTTAAAACAAATCAGAAATGTCCTGAAGTTAGACATAATTATAATGCACTTGATATAACGTAATTAAGAGAGTACAATGTACGGAGTGGTAGGATAGAGATGTTTAAAATGTTCAAAACCACTGTCTGAAAAATTACTTTGGAGCATGATATGATTCAAAGACAGGACTGAATGAATGCTTGATTCCTTCTAATCAGATTATCTATACTTACACAGAAGACAGAAGAAACCAGGAAACTCCACGCTTGGAAGCTTATAGAATCAATATCACTTACCTGTTTCTGCTTGCTAGTCCATTAACCTGTAGGAGTCCAGAGATTAAGCACCACTGGCAGCTCTTTGTCTTTCTTATTCACTTTGGTTTCGCTTTGTTATGAAAATCAAACATATTTGTCTTTCACTTTGTCATGAAAATCAAATTCCTCAAGAGGAAATCCTCTGGCAATTGTTCCTCAAAGGTATCACAAGGACTGAGCTTTAGTTCTACTGAAAAGTACTGGTTGGCAAAGCTCGGGGAGCTGGGCTGCTGGAGATGTCGCTTGTCTTCTGTGCTTGGATGTTGAAATGTCCTTCTAATAAGCAATATCCTTTTTCTTCATCATAACTGGGATTTTAGTTCTAAAGGGAAATCATATAAAAAGTAGGTTACCATATATCACTGTTCGTGTGAACTGTATAGGATCACCAGTCTTATTCTCTAAGTAGACAAGTAAACTTTTTCTGTTGTTTTGTTTTAGTATGCCTTTTCTTGACCCAATCTTAATTTTATATATTACCTGAAGTTTTATTTCCAGATGTGTGACTTAAAGATTTTTGAGACTGTTGATCTGCCAGATATGTTCAGATCTATATGTCCTGTGTTTCACAATAAGCCCGTGATTCCTACCACAGCTCTTGGGGCACCACAGCATTGACCCCAATTATGCAGTTATATTAGGGAATGTCTCAAAGCCCTAAGTTCATTTATTTTCTCCTAATTGAAACATGCGTGTATGTGTGTGTGTGCGCGCGCGTGCGTGTGTGTCTCCATACAGTACAATTTAAAGGCAAAAGGATGAGGAACTTTGCAAAATTCAAACCACAAACTGACATATTCTAAAGAAACTACAACTGTGCCTATGGATTTGAAGTACTACTCATTCTCAAATCAGCTATTTTAAAAACTATTCTTTAATGTCACCAGATTATATACAAAATTGGCCTGTGTGCTTCAAAAATATCAGTGTCTTGAGAGACAAAAAAAGGTTGATGATCTTTTCCAGATTAAAAGAGACTAAAAAGATACAACAATTAAACTACCTGATACTATAGTAGACACTGTAAGAGGAAAATATTGCTATTAAAGACATCAAGACCATCAGCAAAATTTGAATATATATTCTACATTGGATAATAATCTTATGTCAATGCTGTGCTTTCTGATTTTGATCATTGTACTATGGTTATGTAAGTGAACACACTTGTCTGGGCAAATACTAGCAAAAGTATTTAGGAAAGAAGATAAGGTTAGCAACTTACTCTCAAATGGTTCATAAAATATATATGTGTATATATGCATATAGACATACATATATATAAACAAACAGAGAAGAAAGAGGAACAGACAGAAAGAGAGAAAGAAAGGAAAAGTAAATGTGGCAAAAAGTTAACTGGTGAATTTAAGTGTTTAAGGGAAGGATATATGCAAGTTCCATGGTGTGGCACTTGAGTGACTGTGAGGAGACACCCAACGTTCAGAAACAAAGGAGAAGAACCTCAGAACCCAGCAAGATGGTAGGAGGGGCAAAATCACCTTTAGAATCAAACCCCATACCTACCAGAGATGCTCAGAGGGCTCAAACGAACCTTGTGCACACCAGGACCCAGAGACCCCACAGGGACTGAGACAGAACTGTGTCTGAGTGCTCCTGTGGGAGTATGAGTCAGCAGTGGACTCCCTCAGGGGCAGGGGCTCTGGGTGCAGCAGACCTGGGTGTGGCACAAGCCCTCTTGGAGGAGGTCGCCATTAACCCCACCATAGAGCTGCCAGAGCTTACAGAGGACTGGGAAACAAACTCTTGGTGGGCACAAACCTTGTGCACACCAGGACCCAGGAGAAAGGAGCACTGACCCCACAAGAGACTGACCTAGACTTGCCCGTGAATATCCAGGAGTCTCCAGCGGAGGCATGGGTCAGTGGTGGCCTGATACAGGGCTGGGGGCATGGACTGTAGCAGTGCATGCATGGGACCTTTCGAAGGAGGTCACCATTATCTTCATTACCTCCACTGTAGTTTAGTTAAGTGCCGGGAGCCAGCACAGGAGATCCCACCCATGGCAAAGGTCATGAGAAAGAGCCCTGATGGACAAAGGTGGGTCAGGACTTGAGGGACTCCCTGACTCCACCCATGACATGGTCATGCGGGGAAGGCAGATCAAGACTCAAGGGGTCCCTTAGATCTGCTCAAGCATCTACCCCTGAAACTAAAATCTGTCTGTAATACTACACTCTTCTGACATTAAGAGGGGCTATCCCCGACCACCTTTCTCTGGAAAATTAACTTAGAGCTCCAGTTAATAGTCTCCTGCATATAAAAGGAGTGTCTCAGATCAAACCTCCCTGCTGGCAGACTAGCCTGTGTGACAGGATTATCCACACTCCTGCTACTACTCACATGATTGTTTATAACCTCTCAGCCATAAACAGCACAAAGAGTTTGGAGTATTTTGAAAGCCTTAGTTAGCATAGGGCTTTTCTAAAGATAAAAATCATGTTGGTGAAGGGTTTCATTGCTGAGTTAATGATTGCTGCCAGACCTCCATATCCTCAGGCACCTGGGAGTATGTTAATCAATGTAATTTGAATGTAGAAAAAGAAGTATAGTAGTTTTGATGTTAGCAATGCTAGACTTTTCAGTTAATGAATTTTCTCTTTGTTATAAATCACTGTACTCCTCTTTCTTTGTTATAAACCGTTGTATCCTTGCTATGTAAGAATGTAACTTTATCACTATCTTAAGACTAAGTAGATCTTAAGGGAAAACAAGTTTTCCGACTGACTAACCTTTATCAATAGAAAGAAAGATGGGGCCATAAAATGTTAATCGGCCTCCAGACCAGAAGATATTGTAAACAAACTTAAGACCCTAGTAAGAACAAATATATGCAAAGAACACTCTGTCTTTGGATAAGGGTCAGAGCAGCTGACCCTGCGTGACTCTGCTTCTTACATTTATCTCTATGTACAACTTAAAGTAAAAAAGCTTCCCTCAAAGATAAAGAGACAGACCAGCACCAAGACCAGTTCCACGAAAACCTGGTTTCCCCGTGTCGTCTTTCCTTTCTTACTCTCCTTTTCAGGCTAATTCCCATTTGGAGCACAGAGGCCCGCCCTGTTTACTTATTTGCCTGGGCTTCTAAGACCTGAATGGGAAGGTGCCCTGCGCCTTCACTTCCTCGGGAGACCGGGAGGGCTCCTGTGGCTTATGTAAACAGTGCAAGTCTCTTGTCTTGAGACTTTATTGATTTTCTGTGTAAACCAAGGAATATAAACCTCTTTCTCTCCTCTATTTTCCTAACTGCTATATTCCTTCTTTATCTGTTTCTTTATCTATAAATAAATTATTCGTCTAGGTCACTGACACTGTCCCCCTGAGGATACCCTGGATCCAACCGGGGCTGGACCCTGGTAGTTAAGTACCTCAGTTGCATCTGACTTTTTGCGACCCCGTGGACTATAGCCCAACAGGCCCCTCCATCCATGAGATTCTCCAGGCAAGATACTGGAGTAGGTTGCCATTTCCTTCTCCAGGGGATCTTCCTGACCCAGGAATCAAACCCAGGTCTCCCACATTGCAGGCAGAAGCTTTAACCTCTGTTTGGCCCCAGCTTCAGCAGTACATGAACTGTGAACTTCCAGATGTTCAAGCTGGTTTTACAAAAGAGGGAAGAACCAGAGATCAAATTGCCAACATCCGCTGGATCATCAAAAAAGCAAGAGAGTTCCAGAAAAACATCTATTTCTGCTTTACTGACTATGCCAAAGCCTTTGACTGTGTAGATCACAATAAACTGTGGAAAATTCTTCAAGAGATGGGAATATCAGACCACCTGTCCTGCCTCTTGAGAAACCTATATGCAGGTTAAGAAGCACCAGTTAGAACTGGACTTGGAACAACAGACTGATTCCAAATAGGAAAAGGATTATGCCAAGGCTGTATATTGTCACACTCCTTACTTAACTTCTATGCAGAGTACATCATGAGAAACACTGGACTGGAAGAAACACAAGCTGGAATCAAGATTGCCAGGAGAAATGTCAGTAACCTCAGATATGCAGATGACACCACCCTTATGGCAGAAAGTGAAGAGGAACTCAAAAGCCTCTTGATGAGAGTGAAAAATTTGGCTTAAAGCTCAACATTCAGAAAATGAAGATCACAGCATCTGGTTCCATCACTTCATGGAAAATAGATGGGGAAACAGTGGAAACAGTGTCAGACTTTATTTTGGGGGGCTCCAAAATCACTGCAGATGGTGACTGCAGCCATGAAATTAAAAGACGCTTACTCCTTGGAAGAAAAGTATGACCAACCTACATAGCATATTAAAAAGCAGAGACATTACTTTGCCGACTAAGGTCCATCTAGTCAAGGCTATGGTTTTTGCAGTGGTCATGTACGGATGTGAGAGTTGGACTGTGAAGAAAGCTGAGCACCAAAGAATTGATGCTTTTGAACTGTGGTGTTGGAGAAGACTCTTGAGAGTCCCTTGGACTGCAAAGGAGATCAGCCCTGGGTGTTCTTTGGAAGGAATGATGCTAAAGCTGAAACTCCAGTACTTTGGCCACCTCATGCGAAGAGTTAACTCATTGGAAAAGACTCTGATGCTGAGAAGGATATGGGGCAGGAGGAGAAGGGGACGACAGAGGATGAGGTGGCTGGATGACATCACCAACTCAATGGACGTGAGTCTGAGTGAATTCCAGGAGATGGTGATGGACAGGGATCCCTGGCATGCTGCGATTCATGGGGTCACAAAGAGTTAGACATAACTGAGCTAGTGAACTGAACTGAAAATAAGGGAGGGAACACAGCTCCACCCATAAACAGAAAATTGGATTAAAGATTTATTGAACATGGCCCCGCCCATCAGGACAAGACCCAATTTCCCCCTCAGTCAGTCTCTCCCATCAGGAAGCTTCCACAAGCATCTTACCCTTCTCTATCAGAGGTAAAACAGACTGAAAACCACAATCACAGAAAACAAACCAAACTGATCACATGGACCACAGACTTGTCTAACTCAGTGAACTTATGAGTGAGCCATGCCATGGCCATCCAAGACAGACAGGTCATGCTGGAACATTCTGACAAAACATGGTCCACTGGAGAAGGGAAGGGAAAACCACTTCAGTATTCTTGCCTTGAGAACCCCATAAACAGTAGGAAAAGGCAAAAAGATAGGACACTAAAAGTTGAACTACCCAGGTCAGTAGGTGCCCAATATGCTACTGAAATCATTGCAGAAATAACTCCAGAAAGAATGAAGTGACAAAGCCAAAGCAAAAACAACACCCAGTTGTGGATGTGACTGGAGATGGAAGTAAAGTCCAATGATGTAAAGAGCGAAACTGCATAGGAACTTGGAATGCTAGTCCTTGAATCAAGGCAAATTGCAAGTGGTCAAACACTTCCACTTCCATGTGAGAGCGTAACATCGACAACTGAGGAATCAGCGAACTAAACTGGACTGGAATGGGTGAATTTAATACAGAAAACCATTATGTCTATTACTGTGGGCAGGAATCCCTTAGAAGAAATGCAGTAGCCATCACAGTCAACAAAAGAGTCTGAAATGCAGTACTTGGGTGCAATCTCAAAGATGACCGAATGATCTCTGTTCATTTCCAAGGCAAACCATTCAATATCACAGTAATCCAAGTCTATGCCCCAACCAGCAATGCTAAAGAAGCTGAAGTTAACAGTTCTATGAAGACCTATGAGAAATTCTAGAACTAACATCCCAAAAAGATGTCATTTTCATTATAAAGGACTGGAATACAAAAGTAGGAAGTCAAGAAACACCTGGAGTAACAGGCAAATTTGGCCTTGGAGTACAGAATGAAGCAGGGCAAAGGCTAATAGAGCTTTTTCAAGAGAATGCACTGATCATAGCAAACACCCTCTTCCAAGAACACAAGAGAAGACTCTACACATGGACATCACCAGATGGTTAACACCGAAATCAGATTGATTATATTCTTTGCAGCCAAAGATGGAGAAGCTCTATACAGTCAGCAAAAAGAAGCCCGGGAGCTGACTGGCTCAGATCATGAATTTCTTATTGCCAAATTCAGACTTCAATTGAAGAAAGTAGGGAAAACAACTAGAGCATTTATGTATGACCTGAATCAAATCCCTTATGATTATACAGTCCAAGTAACAAATAGATTCAAAGGATTAGATCTGATAGACAGAGTGCCTGAAGAACTATGGACAGAGGTTCATGATATTGTACAGGAGGCAGGGATCAAGACCATCACCAAGAAAAAGAAATGCAAAAAGGCAAAATGGCTGTCTGAGGAGGTCTTACAAATAGCTGAGAAAAGAAGAGAAGCTAAAGGCAAAGGAGAAAAGGAAAGATATACCCATTTGAAGGCAGAGTTCCGAAGAATAGCAAGGAGAGATAAGAAAGTCACCCTCAGTGATCAGTGAAAAGAAATAGAGGAAAACAATAGAATGGGAAAGTCTAGAGATCTCTTGAAGAAAACTAGAGATACCAAGGGAACTTTTCATGCAAAGATGGGTACAATAAAGGACAGAAATGGTATAGACCTAACAGAAGCAGATGATATTAAGAGGTGGCAAGAATACACAGAAGAGCTGTACAAAAAAGATGTTCATGACCCGGATAATCACAAACATGTGGTCATCAACCTAGAGCCAGATATCCTGGAATGCGAAGTCAAGTGGGCCTTAGAAAGTGTCACTACAAACAAAGCTAGTGGAGGTGATGAAATTTCAGTTGAGCTATTTCAAATCCTAAAAGATGATGCTGTGAAAATGCTGCACTCAGTATGCCAGCAAATTTGGAAAACTCAGCAGTGGCCACAGGACTGGGAAAGGTCAGTTTTCATTCAATTCCAAAGAAAGGCAATGCCGAAGAATGCTCAGACTACCACACAAGTGCACTCATCTCACATGCTAGTAAAGAAATGCTCAAACTTCTCCAAGCTTCAACAGTATGTGAGCTATGAACTTCCAGATGTTCAAGCTGGATTTAGAAAAGGCAGAGGAACCAGAGATCAAATTGCCAACATCCATTGGGTGATCAAGAAAGCAAGAGAGTTCCAAAAAAAATCTACTTCTTTATTGACTATGCCAAAGCCTTTGACTGTGTGAACCACAATAAACTGGAAAATTCTGAAGGAGATGGGAATACAAGACCTCCTGACCTACCTCTTGAGAAATCTGTATGCAGGTCAGGAAGCAACAGTTAGAACTGGACATGGAACAACAGACTGGTTCTAAATAGGAAAAGAAGTACATCAAGGCCATATATTGTCACCCTGTTTATTTAACTTCTCTGCAGAGTACATCATGAGAAACACTGGGCTGGAAGAAACACAAGCTGGAATCAAGATTGCCAGGAGAAATTCAATAACCTCAGTTATGCAGATGACACCACCCTTATGGCAGAAAGTGAAGAACTAAAGAGCCTCTTGATGAAAGTGAAAGAGGAGAGTGAAAAAGTTGGCCTAAAGCTCAACATTCAGAAAACTAAGATCATGGCCTCTGGTCCCATCACTTCATGGCCAAAAGTTGGGGAAACAATGGAAACAGTGGTTGACTTTATTTTGGGGGGCACCAAAATCACTGCAGATAGTGACTGCAGCCATGAAAAGACACTCGCTCCTTGGAAGAAAAGTTCCAACCAACCTAGACAGCATATTAAAAAGCAGACATTACTTTGCCAACAAAAGTCTGTCTAGTCAAAGCTATGGTTTTTCCTGTAATCATGTATGGATTTGAGTGTTGGGCTATAAAGAAAGCTGAGCATGGAAGAACTGATGCTTTTGAACTGTGGTGTTGGAAAAGACTCTCTTTGTCTCTTGAATGGCAAGGAGATCAAACCAGTCCATCCTAAAGGAAATCAGTCTTGAGTATTCATTGGAAGGACTGATGCTGAGGCTGAAACTCCAATACTTTGGCCTCCTGATGTGAAGACCTGACTCATTTGAAAAGACCTTGATACTGTGAAAGATTGAAGGTGGTAGGAGAAGGGAATGACAGAGGCTGAGATGTTTGGATGGCATCACCAACTCAATGGACATGAGTTTGAGTAAACTCCAGGAGTTGGCGATGGACAGGGAGGCCTGGTGCGCTGCAGTCCATGGAGTTGCAAAGAGTCAGATATGACTGAGTGACTGAACTGAACTGAACTGATATGCAAGTTCACTATTCCTTGAAGATTTGAATTTTTCAAAATAAAATAAAAGTTCTTAAAATATAAGCACAATCAATAATTAGTTTTGATGCTAGAAAAATGTCATCAAGCTATTTTCACATATATCTAGTTTTCTTTTAATCTTTTCTTCCCTCTACCATGATTATAAT
>SJYQ01104328.1:914053-934532 GCA_006410935.1 Redunca redunca | reverse complement strand
AAAGAGTGTTGCTTCTCAGTTATAGAGAAAATTTAAAGATGTCTTCCAAATAATTGACTACTAAAATATTGAAGTTTGCAAATATTTTAATGTTTAAGATTGTTCTTCCTGACTTTCATTGCTATATATATAACCTACACCTACTTTCTCAATGCTCTTATTGATATTGGAGAACTGTTCCTGGTATTTGAATAATTTGAAATTATATCTTAGAATAGTGTTCCACTTAATCTGAGTAATTTGGGAAAGATCCTCTCTCTAGGTATAAGGAAAGAAATGTGCTGCACTTGTGAATATTACCCATCATGAGCTTTATAAAATATGCTGAGAATGTTTACAATAAGAATAGTCTTATTGTCAATTAAGTGATAGTACTATAAGGACTATTAATCACCTAAAATCTATCTATCAACTAGAGTCTTTACGTAATAGTACTGTCAGGGCTGGGAATCATGGTTTGGTCATTTACTTTATTTGTAAGCTCTGAGTGCAAACTAAAACCTAAGCCTCCTGATAGCAGTTTATTATTTGGCTCTTTACTTCTAAGTGATTGAAAGAAGAAATGAATGGATAAAATTGAATGTTAGTTTAAACAATACATTGTATAAGGCATTGCAGTTACAATTTGGTAAGATATTTTTCTCTTTACAGAAATTNATGGATAAAATTGAATGTTAGTTTAAACAATACATTGTATAAGGCATTGCAGTTACAAATTGGTAAGATATTTTTCTCTTTACAGAAATTCTTCACTCTGTTGGGGAAGACAAACACCTAAATAGATCTTTGATACTATAGTACACTTACTGCTAACAGAAAATTATACAAAGTACTTTTGAGAGCAGAGAGAACATAACAGCTTATGTTTACAATGTTACACAGCTAGTCTTAAGGGGGAATGAGAGTTTAACAGGCTGAATAAGAGGAAAAGTAATTTCAGGTTGTGAAAATAGCATGTGTAGAAAGCACACAGTATTCAAGAAATCTGGGGATTTGAGTGTTTATCAATCATTGTGTGTGTGTGTGTGTGTGTTAGTCACTCAGTCGTGTCTCTTTGTAATCCTGTGGACTGTAGCCCTCCAGGCTCCTCTGTTCATGGAATTCTCCAGGCAAGAATACTGGAGCGAGTTGACATTTTGATCTCCAATTAATCATTATACTTGAAACCTAGTGAAATTCAACAGTGTGTTCTTGGGGCAGTTATATAGTGTGCCATATTATGCAAGTTAATGTGAAATATGTTGTTCAAACCATAGATCTAACTATATCAAAGAGTGCTCAGACGACCACACAATTGCACTTATCTCACACGCTAGTAAAGTAATGCTCAAAAGTCTCCAAGCCAGACTTCAGCAATACGTGAACGGTGAAATTCCAGATGTTCAAGCTGGTTTTAGAAAAGGCAGAGGAACCAGAGATCAAATTGCCAACATCCACTGGATCATCGAAAAAGCAAGAGAGTTCCAGAAACACATCTATTTCTGCTTTACTGACTATGCCAAAGCCTTTGTGTGGATTACAATAAACTGTGGAAAATTCTTCAAGAGATGGGAATACCAGACCACCTGACCTGCCTCTTGGGAAACCTGTATGCAGGTCAGGAAGCAACAGTTAGAACTGGACATGGAACAACAGACTGGTTCCAAATAGGAAAAGGAGTACATCAAGGCTGTATATTGTCATTCTGCTTATTTAACTTCTATGCAGAGTACATCATGAGAAACGCTGGGCTGGAGGAAGCACAGGCTGGAATCAAGATTGCCGGGAGAAATATCAATAACTTCAGGTATGCAGATGACACCACCCTTATGGCAGAAAGTGAAGAAGAGCTAAAGAGCCTCATGATGAATGTGAAAGAGGAAAGTGAAGAAGTTGGCTTAAAGCTCAACATTCAGAAAACTAAGATTATGGCATCCAGTCCTATCACTTCATGGGAAATAGGTGGGGAAACAGTGGAAACAGTGTCAAACTTTATTTTGGGGGGCTCCAAAATCACTGCAGATGGTGATTGCAGCCATGAAATTAAAAAAGACACTTGCTCCTTAGAAGGAAAGTTATGACCAACCTAGACAGCATATTGAAAAGCAGAGACATTACTTTATCAACAAAGGTCCGTCTAGTCAAGGCTATGGTTTTTCCAGTGGTCATGTATGGATGTGAGAATTGGACTAGAAAGAAAGCTGAGCACAGAAGAATTGATGCTTTTGAACTGTGGTTGGAGAAGACTCTTGAGAGTCCCTTGGACTGCAAGGAGATCCAACCAGTCCATTCTAAAGGAGATCAGTCCTGAATATTCATTGGAAGGACTGATGCTGAAGCTGAAACTCCAGTACTTTGGCCACCTGATGCGAAGAGCTGACTCATTTGAAAAGACCCTGATGCTGGAAAAGATTGAGGGCAGGAGGAAAAGAGGACGACAGAGGATGAGATGGTTGGATGGTATCACCGACTCGATGGACATGGGTTTGGATGAACTCCGGGAGTTGGTGATGGATGGGGAGGCCTGGTGTACTGCGGTTCATGGGGTCACAAAGAGTTGGACACGACTGAGCGAATGAACTGAACTATACTTAGTTCTGTTCTGAGAGTGCATTTATGAGTCCAATAAAGTTATCCTAGGTACCCAACACAATTGGCTATATAGTACTGTCCTGTAAAAGGTTTATAATACTTTCCATACAAATAATACATAAAAGACAACCAAAAAATAAAACATTTTTAATCTCATAGTATACTACCTTGAAAAGTACAGTAGTGTAGTACAGCAGCTGGCAGGCAGGGGCTGACATGCCAGGCGAGAAGAGTTACTGACTGGAGGAGGGAAAGTGGGAGATGATAGAGCTGAAGGATCGTCAACAATAGGAGATGGAGGTTAAGCTGCAGTTTCACTCTTGCCTGATGTTGATGGAACACACGTTCACATCTTTGAAAGTTTGCATCTTGAAGGCTCATATGTAGGGGACTTAATGTAATTGAGAGGCCTCAAACTGGGGACCTACACGTTTGGCCTGCACATGTTTTAAAATATATGAATTCAGGTATCAGGCTTTCAGAAGTTGAAGAATTTCAAATGGAAGTCTAGATTTGGGGCTTCTTTTTACAAATCAGAAGAATTGGCATTGTTGCCACATACTAAAGGTCTAGTGGAGTCAAATAGGAGCTCTGCCCCCTTTTATTTTCTCCTTTTTAAAAATATAACCATTTTCTCTAGTTTTATCTGTACTTTTCATGCCTTTCACCAATGCTTTTTATTATACTTTTATTAATCATAATAATACCTACCGTAATGTGAGAAGTTGTCTAGGCCAAATATTTTTAAAGCTATTGTCACTATTGTCACTCCTTAATTTGCAGGTCTAATTTGCTAGTTTATTAGAGAACCATGAGTTAAATTTTTCTCAATTGCATCATTATAAATCCATCACAGATAAGTATATCTGAATTCTGATTGATATGAGTAACTTCCCAGAGGCTCTGCTGCTTGAAAGAATACCACAAATTCTTGTGGCTCTGCTAATAATGAACTATTTCACCTTGAACTAACCACCTAAATGTATGGCTTTCTAGTTTTTCTTATTTCTTAAGTGAGGAGGTTAGGAATAGATGATCCTTAGGGAAACAAAAGTAACCTTCTATGATTCTAAGTTCCATAAATATTCTATTAATTAAGTAACGTATATCATTTTGTTTTAAACTGATTGATTTAGAATACCTGGCTTCCTAATAGTAAACATCAGGGGTCTTATGAAATACAGATTCAGATGTGTTCATTTATTGTTCATGATTTTATAAATTTTTATTATATTCTCAGTTCTTATTTTTCCAGATTGAAGAGTCCTTTTTCTAAAAAATATTTTTACTTATCAAATCTGATTTCACATTGAATCTTATTAATCGTAAGTGAATCTTTCTCTCAGACTTACTCAGCTAAGTCTTTACTCCCTCTCTTCTTCCTTTCTTCCTCTTTCTGGCGTTTCTTTGGGGCTTTCAATTATTTTTCTTTTTTTTCCCTTAGTTTGAAGCTGCGTGGGCATTAACTAATATAGCATCTGGAACTTTTCTGCATACCAAAGTAGTGATTGAAACTGGGGCTGTTCCAATTTTTATCAAACTTCTTAATTCAGAGCATGAAGATGTTCAAGAACAGGTAAGTTTCTAACATGAACTGTTTTATCTACTAGATTTTAATTTTCCCTTGAAAGTACCATTTGTGATTATGATTTGAAATTCATTTTTACCAAGTTGCCTGTGCATTACGTTTGTTAGAATATAATAATTTCTGTTTAGTGTCAAATTGGAAGAAAGAATGAACTCTTTTAGGTATAATCCTGGCTCCTTTGTACATAGATTTCAGCTATTGAGAATTACTATTCCCATTTATAGAAGAGCATACTGAGACCCAGAAAAGATAGTAATTTACCCAAAGTCACAGCGAAGGGCTGAGCCAGGTTTTAAACCTGGCTGACTTTTAAACCAGTCTGACTCCTTGTTCTTTACATGTATGTAGATTATTTTATTGTTTCTTTTTAATATGTCATGTTATTTTTAATAAACCATTTTAGATTAGACTTTATATATAAATTATCATAGTTATTGTAATAGGGAAAATTTAATCACATAAAATTTTTACCATCTAGAGAAAGTCAAATGTTTTGTTATTTTTGTTTTGATTCATGTTCATGCAAATTGATCTGTAGATCTCACTACCATTCCATTTGTTTGTTGATATATATATTTTTATATTTTTTCCCCACTTAACAATAGTATTGAGAGCTTTTTCTTATGGCATTAATTATTCTTGAAGAAAATTTTACTGATTACTCATTATCCATTAAGGTAGCTACCATAATTTATCTGTTCTTCAGTAGTTGTACAATTGAGTTATTTCTAGCTTATTGGTGTTAATATTGTGGTGAGCATCATTATATATCAATCTTGATAGTAATATGTCCTGACATTAATATATGCCTTTATTATTTCATTAGGGAAAAACGATCATACTCAAAGAAATCTTTTAAAGTGCTATTACTGTTTCAAAGTTGACTTCCAAAATATTATAAAAATTGATATGCCACAAACAAAATACTTCCTGGGGTGAAAAATGTCATCACTTTANTAAAAATATTAGTGTAAATTTTAAATGTTAAAATATAATTTTCCCAGTTGAAAAATTAACTTATGTCTACTTTTATACTTATATGAGAAACCTGAAAATATAATGATCATTTGCATTTGTGTAATTTCTTATCTAATTGAAATTTAATACATGAATAATTTGATCTTTTACTGTCATTTATTTAACCTGGACTATCTCTAAGCTTATTTTTAAGCATTGATTCAAGACAGTTCTCACATTAGCTTTACCTTAGTTCGCTGTGCTTTATCTCTCCTTCCTTTTTTTTTTTTTTTACAAGTCAGTTCCTTCTCAGTGAGTGGATTCTTTGGCATAGTAGCAAACCTCTAGCATAGGTAATTGTAAAATTCCCTAAATAGATATACAGTTGACCCTTGAACAAAACAGGTTTGAATGCGTTGGTTTACTTACACACAGTTTTTTTTTTTTTTTTGCAATAAATACATACTGCAGTACTACACAATTTGAAGTTGGTTGAGTCTGCAAGTGATCTTGGGTAAGGAGGGCCAAATTTAAAGTTACACATCGATTTTTGACTGTGCAGGGGTTGATGCCCCTCACTGCCAAATTGTTCAAAGGTCAACTATATTTTGTCTCTCCATGTAGATTCAAAGTAGACAAACTATCTCCTTCTTATAGAGAATAAACATTTCACTAGCATGTAAGAAAAAATTTTTAAATGCCCTGTGTTTTAATTTGACTAAAAATATTATTAAAGATACTTTTGAAGTTTTCCTTTCTTGTCTACTAGCATGTTTTTTTTAACATCTTGAAAACTTACCAGTTTTTTCCTTTTACAATAAAATTTCATTCTTAAGAGAGAATCTTATTTAAGATATTATCATAAAAGAATATTTTTTATTATTTCTTGAAGGCTGTTTGGGCACTTGGTAATATTGCTGGTGACAATGCAGAATGCAGAGATTTTGTTTTGAATTGTGAAATACTTCCACCTCTTTTAGAGTAAGTACTTTAAGTTTATCACAATTAAATACTATTAACTTTTGGAAAAGCAAACTATTTTGTACACTATATTTCTACATACACATTTACTTCTTCGGTGATACTTTTAAATTTTGCTTATGTTTGGCCAAGCCTGAAATAGCTTGAAATTAAATAAAACTAACAAAGAAAATTTCTGGTTGTATCATATCTATATTTTATGTTCCCTTAAGCCACACTTCACAGCATTCATTGCTTACTTGATGCCTACTGTGCTAAAACAATTATTCTAGAGAACAAGGATAAGTAGTAGTTTTTAATACACTAAAAATTTTAAAGTTACTAAAGCAGATAATATTGAGTGGATGAACAGATGATGTGTTGAACTTGTCAGATTTTCATATTTGATTTTGAAATGTTCAGAGAACAGAGAGATTTTTTCAGAATTAGAATTTTACTTAAAATGAGTCAGCTAGTGGTTTCTTTTTCTAATACTTTACACTTTTTTTTAAGAAAAGAAGCTCCCCTATAATATAGGGTTCTTTACAGAAATGACACAAAATTATTTGAAAGATAGGTTTATTTATCCAAGTTGGTTATCATTTACTGAGAGAATTTTTATTTAGGCTGAATACCATTGGCAAATAGTGAAAAAGGAAAAAGTAATTGAGGAGATATTTTGAAAGGGAAAATTTTACTCTTAACCATTTCTGTGCCATTTGCCATCCTTTCCAAGCTTAGAAATTAGAATATGTTTTTAGATACAATTTTATTTTGTTTTTAGATACAAACAGAAAGAATATGTTTTTAGATACAGTTTTGCAAAGTATATTTTTTTGTTTTAGAATGTGTAACTTTCCATGGACAAAATGAATTTCTCAGCATCATTTCACTCAACTTACACTGAATACTTAACTATGTTCAGGCCACTGAACCACTTGTGATTTCATTTACTTTGGGCTTATTCAAAATAATATCTGAGCAGTTAGTCCAATTATAAGGGAAGATACTGATTTAGGGTTCAATAAATTATTTTGATGTTCATACTACTAAAAGTATCTCTTAAATTTTCAACTTAGGGTTTTTCTGGCCTGATTTTATGGTTTGTAGATTAACTGGTAGCACTTTGTTTCTCTTTTTACTTTGTCTCTAGGCCATATTCTTTGCTCTCTGTCTTTGGGTCATTTATTATTTGTTAGTATTTAAAGTTGGTAATGGTTTATGAAATAGTAAGTAAGCATTTCTTAGTTCTAATTACTCTAAATATTCTGCTGCTGCTAAGTCATTTCAGTCGTGTCCGACTCTGTGTGACCCCATAGATGGCAGCCCACTAGGCTCCTCTGTCCGTGGGATTCTGCAGCCAAGAACACTGGAGTGGGTTGCCATTTCCTTCTCCAATGCATGAAAGTGAAAAGTGAAAGTGAAGTCACTCAGTCATGCCAGACTCTTAGCGATCTTTTAATTATGACAAAAGAAACCAAACTAAAAAACAAAGGGCTAATGAGAAACAGACAGTACCCAGCTATTTAATCATGGTTATAAACATAATAAATTTCAGAAAAAGAGTAGGTTTAGAAATTTTCAAAGTTTCATTAAAGAATTGAGAAAGGTGATAAGAAGGAAGGTTTGTCAAGATGTTCTCACCATGGCTGGTCAAAAGGAAAAATGGTATTAACTTTAAGAAGATTATGGATAATCTGTAGTTCACATTGAAGTTAAATTAACATTTAGCTAATGTGTTAAGTATGTATAAAATTTTTATTAATATAATACAGTTTTATCAGTTCTGCCTTTTGATTCTCAGTAAATGTAAAGCTTTTACTATTATGGACTTTATATACTGATATGGTGATTTAGTCACCAAGTCGTGTCTGACTCTTGCGACCCTATGGATTGTAGCCTGCCAGGCTCCTCTGTCCATGGGATTCTCCAGGCAAGAATACTGGAGTGGGTTGCCATTTCCTTCTCCAGTGGATCTTCTCAACCCAAGAATCGAACCCGGGTCTCTTGTGTATCAGGCAGATTCTTTACTGACTGAGCTACGAGGGAAGATCCCAATATACTGATATAGCTTTGTTGTTTTAATTTAATGCAACTTTAATTTATAATACAGCAAATTTGGACAAGAAAAGATTTGTAATTTCTCACAATACTCCCATTAATACAAGGAGGATAGTATGCATCACAGCTTGGCCAAGTACAGTCTTCATGCCAAATTTGGCCTGTCCTCTGTTTTTGAAAATTAAATTTTACTGGATCACATCAATTTGTTACTTAATGTCTGTGGTTGCTTTCATGTTGTATCAGCAGAGTTCAGTGGCTGCAACAGAAGAAGGCCTGTGAAGCCAAAAGTATTTACTGAAAAGTTTGTCATTTCCTGATGTAGTAAGTCAGTGTAACTAACATTTCTAAATGAGTTATGGTTTTAGGAGATTTCAAATACTCTTTATAGGAAAACTTTTAGAGCATATTTTTTGTGTGACAGAATATACACAATAAAAAATTTACCATTTAAAAGTGTACAATTTACTGCCACTCAGTATGTTCACAGTGTTTCTCAACCATAACAACTATCTAGTTATAGAACTTTCTGTCATCCCAAACAGAAACCCCAATACCCTTTTTTCCAAATACTTGGATACCTCTAATCTGTTTTCTGTCTCTGTGGATTTACCTATTCTGGATATTTTACATAAATGAAATCATATACTGTGTGACCTTTTGTGTCTGCTTCTTTCACTTAGCATATGGTTTTCAGGTTCATTCATATCATAGAATGTATCAATGCTTCATTCTTCTTATAATTAAATAATATTCCATTATATGGATATACCACATTTTGTGGTACATTCATCACGTGATGGTCATTTGGGTTATTTCCACCTTTTGGCTACTGTATATATGTAGTACTCCTGTGACATTTGTGTGCAGATTTTTGTTTGAACACCAGTGTTTTTAATTCTTCTTAGGTATATACCTACCAGTGGAATTGCTGGGTAATGTGCTAATACTGTCTTTACCTTTTACCACCAGACTTTTTCCATAGTAGCTGCACCATTCTATTTCTACCAGCAATGTATGAGAGTTCCAATTTCTCACCAACTGTCTGGTATTCTTTTTTTTTTAATTGATTTATTTATTTTAGTGGAGGCTAATTACTTTACAGTATTGTGCTGATTTTTGCCATACATTGACATGAATCAGCCATGGGGGTACATGTGTCCCCCTGACCCAAACCCCTCTCCCACCTCCCTCCCTATCCCATCCCTTTGGGTCGTCCCAGTGCACCGGCTTTGATTGCCCTGTTTCAGGCATTAAACTTGGACTGGTCATCTATTTCACATATGGTAATATACATGTTTCAATACCTTTCTCTCAAATCATCCCACCCTTGCCTTCTCCTCCAGAGTCCAAAAGTCTGTTTTTTTATCTGTGTCTCTTTTGCTGTCTCACATATAGGGTCATTGTTACCATCTTTCTAAATTCCATATATATGCATTAGAATACTGTATTGGTGTTTTTCTTTCTGACTTAACTTCACTGTGTATAATAGGCTCCAGTTTCATCCACCTCATTAGAACTGACTCAAATGTGTTCTTTTTAATAGCTGAGTAATATTCCATTGTGTATATGCACCACAACTTTCTTATCCATTCATCTGCTGGTGGATATCTAGGTTGCTCCCATTTCTTGGCTATTGTAAACAGTGCTGCAATGAACATTGGGGTACATGTGTCTCTTTCAGTTCTGATTTCCTTAGTGTGTATGCCAAGCAGTGGGATTGCTGGGTCGTGTGGCAGTTCTATTTCCATTTTTTTTAGGGAATCTCCACACTGTTCTCCATAGTGGCTGTACTAGTTTGCATTCTCACCAACAGTGTAAGAGGGTTCCCTTTTCTCTACACCCTCTCCAGCTTTTACTGTTTGTAGACTTTTTGTCAGCAGCCATTCTGACCTGTGTCAGATGGGACCTCATTGTGGTTTTTATTTGCATTTCTCTGATAATGAGTGAGTGAAGTTGAGCATCTTTTCATGTGTTTGTTAGCCATCTGTATGTCTTCTTTGGAGAAATGTCTGTTTAGTTTTTTGGCCTGTTTTTTGATTGGATCATTTATTTTTCTGGTATTGAACTGCATGAGCTGCTTATATATTTTTGCAATTAATTCTTTGTCAGTTGCTTCATTTGCTATTATTTTCTCCCATTCTGAAAGCTGTCTTTTCACCTTGCTTATAGTTTCCTTTGTTGTGCAAAAGTTTTAAAGTTTAATTTGGTCCCATTTGTTTATTTTTTCTTTTATTTCCATTACCCTGGGAGGTGGGTCATAGGTGATCTTGCCATGATTTATGTCAGGGAGTGTTTTGCCTATGTTTTCCTCTAGGAGTTTTATAGTTTCTGATCTTACATTTGGATCTTTAATCCATTTTGAGTTTATTTTTGTGCATGGTGTTAGAAAGTGTTCTAGTTTGATTCATTTACAAGTAGTTGACCAGTTTTCCCAGCACCAAGAGATTGTCTTTCTCCATTGTATATTTTTGCTTCCTTTGTCAAAGATAAGGTGTCCGTACTGCTGCTGCTCCTAAGTCACTTCAGTCATGTCCAACTCTGTGCAACCCCATAGACTGAAACCCACCAGGCTCCCCTGTCCCTGGGATTCTCCAGGCAAGAAGGCAAGAACACTGGAGTGGGTTGCCATTTTCTTCTCCAATGCATGAAAGTGAAAAGTGAAAGGGAAGTCATTCAGTTGTGTCTGACTCTTCATGAGCGCATGGACTGCAGCCTACCAGACTCCTCTGTCCATGGGATTTTCCAGGCAAGAGTACTGGAGTGGGTTGCCATTGCCTTCTTTGAAGATGTCCATAGGTTTGTGGATTTATCTCTGGGCTTTCTGTCTTGTTCTATTGATCTATATTTCTGTCTTTGTGCCAGTACCAAACTGTCCTGATGACTGTACCTTTGAAGTATAGTCTGAAGTCAGGCAGGTTGATTCCTCCAGTTCCATTCTTCTTTCTCAAGATTGCTTTGGCTATTCAAGGTTTTCCTAAGTATTTTATTCTTTTCTTCAGCAATGGTGAATGCGATTGTTTCCTTAATTTCTCTTTGTTTTCTCATTGTTAGTGTATAGAAATGCAAGGGATTTCTGTGTATTAATTTTATATCCTGATTAGCTCTAGTAATTTTCTTGCTGTGTCTTTAGGATTTTCTATGTAGAGGATCATGTCATATGGAAACAGGAAGACTTTTACTTCTTTTCCTATCTGGATTCCTTTTTTTCTTTTTCTTCTCTGATTGCTGTGGCTAAAACTTCCAAAGCTATATTGAATAGTAATGGTGTGAGTGGGCACCCTTATCTTATTCCTGACTTTAGGGGAAATGCTTTCAATTATTTGCCATTGAGGATAATGTTTGCTGTGGGTTTATCCTATATGGCCTTTATTATTTTGAGGTATGTTCCTTCTATGCCCGCTTTCTGGAGAGTTTTTATCATAAATGGATTGTTGGATTTTGTCAAAGGCTTTCTCTGCATCTATTGAGATAATCATATGGCTTTTCTTTCAATTTGTTAATGTGGTGTATCACATTGATTTGCAAATATTGAAGAATCCTTGCATCCCTAGGATAAAGCCCACTTGGTCATGATTTGTGATCTTTTTAATATGTTGTTGGATTCTGCTTGCTAGAATTTTCTTGAGTTTTGTATCTATGTTCATCAGTAATATTGGCCTGTAGTTTTCTTTTTTTGGTGACATCTTTGTCTGGTTTTGATATTAGGGTGATGGTGGCCTCATAGAATGAGGTTGGGAGTTTACCTTTGCAGTTTTCTGGAAGAATTTGAGTAGGATGGGTGTTCGCCCTTCTCTAAATTTTTGGTTGAATTCACCTGTGAAGCCATCTGGTCTTGGACTTTTGTTTGTTGGCAGCTATTTGATTACAGTTTCAATTTCCATGCTTTTGATGGGTCTGTTAAGATTTTCCTCCCTGGTTCAGTTTTGGAAGGTTATATTTTTCTAAGAATTCACCCATTTCTTCCAAGTTGTCCATTTTATTGGCATATAGTTGCTGATAGTAGCCTCTTATGATCCTTTGTATTTCTGTGTTGTCTGTTGTGATTTCTCCATTTTCATTTCTAATTTTATTGATTGGATTCTTCTCCCTTTTTTTCTTGATGAGTCTGGCTAATGGTTTGTCTATTTTATTTATCTACTCAAAGAACCACCTTTTATTAGTTTTGTTGATTTTTGCTGTATCTCCTTTATTTCTTTTTCATATATTTCTGCTCTGATTTTTGTGGTTTCTTTCCTTCTGCTAACTTTGGGGTCCTTCGTTTCTTCTTTTTCTAGTTACTTTAGGTGAAAAGTTAGGTTGTTATTTGATTTTTCTCTTTTTTCTTGAGGTAGCTTGTATTGCTATGAACCTTCCCCTTAGTACTGCTTTCGCTGAATCCCAGAGGTTTGGGATTGTCATGTTTTCATTTTCATTTGTTTCTATGCATATTTTGATTTCCTTTTTGATTTCTTCTGTGATCTGTTGTCTATTCAGAAGTGTATTATTTAGCCTCCATGTTTGTATTTTTAATAGTTTTTTTTCCTGTAGTTGACATCTAATCTTACTGCATTGTGATCAGAAGAGATGCTTGAAATGATTTCAGTTTTTTTGAATTTACCAAGGCTATATTTATGGCCCAGGATATGATCTGTCCTGGACAATGTTCTGTGTGCACTTGAGAAAAAAGGTGAAATTCATTGTTTTAGGGTGAAATGTCCCATAGATATCAATTAGGTCTAACCAGTCCATTGTATCATTTAAAACTTTTACTTCCTTGCTAATTTTCTGTTTGGTTGATCTATCCATAAGTGTGAATAAGGTATTAAAGTCTCCCACTATTATTGGGTTACTGTTAATTTCCCCTTTCATACTTGTTAGCATTTGCCTTATGTGTTGAGGTGCTCCACTGTTGGGTGCATATGTATTTATGATTGTTATATCTTCTTGAATTGATTCTTTGATCATTATGTAGTATCCTTCTTTGTCTCTTTTCATGGTCTTTATTTCAAAGTCTAGTTTATCTGATATGAGTATTGCTTCTCCTGCTTTCTTTTGGTCTCCATTTGCGTGGAATATCTTTTCCCAACCCTTCACTTTCAGTCTGTATGTGACCCTTGGTTTTAGGTGGGTTTCTTGTAGACAACATTTATAGTGGTCTTGTTTTTGTATCCATTCAGCCAGTCTTTGTCTTTTGGTTGGGGCATTCAACCCATTTAAGGTAATTATTGATAAGTCTGATCCTGTTGCCATTTTGTTGTTTTGGGTTTGATTTTATAAACCTTTTCTGTGTTTCCTGTCTAGAGAAGATCCTTTAGCATTTGTTGAAGAATTGGTTTGGTGGTGCTGAATTCTCTCAGATTTTGCTTGCCTATAAAGCTTTTGATTTCTCCTTCATATCTGAATGAGATCCTTGCTGGGTACAGTAACCTGGCTTTTTCTCTTTCATCACTTTCAGTATGTCCTGCCATTCCCTTCTGGCCTGAAGAGTTTCTGTTGAAGGATCAGCTGTTAGCCTTATGGGGATCCCCTTGTGGGTTGCTAGTTGCTTTTCCCTGGCTGCTTTTAATAGTTATTGTTTGTATTTGATCTTCCTTAGTTTAATTAATACATGTCTTTGGCTGTATCACCTTGGGTTTATCCTGTTTGGGGCTCTCTGGCTTTCTTGAACTTGGGTGCCTATTTCCTTCCCTATTTTAGGAAAGTTTTCAACTATTATCTCCTGAAGTATTTTCTCATGCCCTTTCTTTTTGTCTTTGTCTTCTGGGATACCTGTGATTTGAATGCTAGTGTGTTTAACATTGTCCCAGAGGTCTCTGAGGTTGTCCTCATTTCTTTTAATTGTTTTGCTTTTTTCCTCTCTGCTTCATTTTTCCACAATTCTATCTTTCACCTCACTTATTCTCTCTTCTGCCTCAGTTATTCTACTGTTGGTTCCATCCAGAGTGCTTTTGGTCTCAGTATTACATTATTCATTATTGACTGACTCTTCTTTATTTCTTCTAGGTCCTTATTAAACATTTCTTGCATCTTCTCAATCCTTGTCTGTAGTCTATTTATCCGTAACTCCATTTTGTTTTCAAGATTTTGGATCATCTTTAATATCATTTATTCTGAATTCTTTTTCAGGTAGACTCCTTGTCTCCTCCTCTTTTGTTTAGTTTGGTGGGTATTTATCATGTTCCTTTACCTGCTGAATATTTCTCTGCCTTTTCATTTTGTTTAGATCGCTGTGTTTGGGGTGCCCTTTCTGTAAGCTAGAAGTTCATGGTTCCTCTTTATTGTGAGGTCTGCTTCCTGTGGATGGGGTTGGACTAGTGGCTTGTCAAGGTTTCCTGGTTGGGGGAGCTTGTATCTGTGTTCTGGTGAGTGGAGCTGAATCTGTTCTCTCTGGAGTGCAATGAAATGCCCAGTAGTGAGTTTTAGGGTAGCTATGGGTTTGGCATGGCTTTGGGCAGCCTGTTTTTTAATGCTCTGGGTTTTGTTCCTGCTTTGCTGGAGAATTATCTTTGTATGTCTTGCCCTGAAACTTGTTGACTCTTGGGTGGAACTTGGTTTCAGTGTAGGTATGGAGACTTTTGGGTGAGCTGTTGTCTATAAATGTTCCCTGGAATCAGGAGTTCTCTGATGTTCTTAAGTTTTAGAGTTAAGCCTGCTGCCTCTGGCTTTCAGACCTTCTCTTACAGTAGCCTCAAGACTTCTCCATCCATAAAGCACGGATAATAAAACATCTAGGTTAATGGTGAAACAATTCTCCACAGCAAGGGACACCCAAAGAGATTCAGAGTTACATAGAGAAGAGAAGAAGTAGGAGGGTGAGGTGACCAGGAAAAGAAGAGGGGGAGTCAAAAGGGAGTGAGCAATCTAGCCAGTAATCAATTCCCTAAGTGCTCACCACAATCCAGAACACCCAGAGAGATTCACAGAGTTACACAGAGAAGAGAAGAGGGAGGGAGATAGAGGTGACCAGGAGAAGAAGATGGGGAGTCAAAATGGGAGAAACAAATCTAGCCAGTAATCAGTTCCCTAAGTGTTCTCCACAGCCCAGAACACCCAGAGAAATTCACAGAGTTAAGTAGAGAAGAGGAGAGGGAGTAAGGAGATTGAGGTGAGCTGGGAGAGAAAAGGGAGAGTCAGAAGGGGAGAGAGCAGTCAAGCCAGTAATTACATTCCTAAGTGAAAATGGATACTGAAGATTAGATTCTTAAATGTACAAAATTGATTAACAAATACCAAAAAGCAAAGATTAAAAATCTAGAATAGAGGTTAGACTTTCAAAAATACAATATAAAAATTATAAAACAAAATCAATCAAAAAATTTTAAAGAAATATGTATATATGAAATTTGCTTTAAAAATAGGGTCTTTTTTTTGCAAGGTAATAGTAGGTTATCAAAATGAAAGTTAAAGGCATAATAAAGAACTTGAAAAAAATTGAAAAGTGATAATAGTAAAAATATATCTAGGAATTTCTCTGGAGCTGTTGTGGGCAGTGTGGGTCAGTTCAGTTTCAGATAGTTCTTTGTTCAGCTTTTACTCAAGGTCAGCTTATTCTCAAGGTCTATGCTGCTGCTGCTGCTAAGTTGCTTCAGTCGTGTCCGACTCTGTGTGACCGCATAGACGGCAGCCCACCAGGCTCCCCCGTCCCTGGGATTCTCCAGGCAAGAACACTGGAGTGGGTTGCCATTTCCTTTTCCAATGCATGAAAATGAAAAGTGAAAGTGAAGTCGCTCAGCCATGTCTAACTCTTAGCAACCTCAGGGACTGCAGCCTACCAGTCTCCTCCATCCATGGGATTTTCCAGTAAGAGTACTGGAGTGGGGTGCCATTGCCTTCTCCATCTCGAGGTCTATAGGCCCCCTCCAATGCACAGTTAATGTTAACTACAGGGTTTTAATCTGTTGCACCTGTCACTTCGAGAGCAATTCCCTGTTTATTTTGGCTTCCTTTGTTTGCAAGTCTCTTTAGTGTCTAGTTTTTGCCCTAACACAAGGGGGCAAAGGTGGTCACTTATTTAGGCTCACTTGTTCAGTTGTGGGGAGGGAGGGACACTGCAAATATCTGGTGTAGGGGGAATGGTCACAGCGTATGGACCACACTGAGCTTGCCACAATCCAAAGCAGCATGTGCTTCCCGGGTCTACACTGCTCAGGCTCCAGGGCACTCTGCAAGGTCACTGTCCCAAGTGGACCCTGTGTTTCATGCACTTCCCAGGTCTAAACCACGCAGGTTCTTGGGTACTCCACAAGGGCACAGACCCAGTTGGGCATGCGTTTTGTGCCCTTCCCAGGTCCGAGCAGCTCAGGTGACCAGGTGCTTGGCGAGTGCACTGTCCCAGATGGGCCGTGCATGCATCTGAATCACCTCCCTGGTCCCAGGCAATTGGTTTCCCGGGTTCACTGCAATGGCACCGTTTCAGGTGGTCCGTGTGTCTCCTCTGGGGAGTTGATCTCAGGCTGCGATCCTCCTGGTGGATGTCAACCACCCAGGATCCCAGAAAGACGTGGTTAGCAACTGGGTCCTGCTCAGTTTGGTGGAAGATGCTGAAATGTTGGTCTCTGGGGCCGCCCCTTGCTTTCTGGCTGCCTCTCTACCTCCAGGCTGGGTAGGGGTGGGGAGGGGCCTATTCGCAGCTGTCTAGGACGTAGGCCTTAGAGCCCCTCTTGGGAAAGTTCTTTTTTTTTTTTTTTTGTCTCTCTGGAGATCCCACAGTTTTGGTTGCTATCTCATGTTAGATCCTTCAGATTGTCCTCAGGGCATTCAGGCCCGGTCTGATGATACAGCCCAGCCTCAGCAAGCCCCTGGGCTACTTCTCCACTGGCAGGAGTGGTTAGGCGCATAATGTGTGGTTTTTTGTTTTTTGGTTTTTTTCCCTCCCGGTTATGTTGCCCTTTGAGATTCCAAAACTCCCCACAGACCTGCCTCTGAGAGGGTTTCCTACTGTGGAAACTTCTCCTTCACTACTCCCTCCCCAGGACTGATATCCATCCCTAAATCTTCTCTCTTTTTTTTTTTTTTTCTTTTATGTTTTGTCCTACCTCCTTTCAAAGAGAATGAGTTGCCTTTCTGGGTGCCTAGTGTCCTCTGCCAGCATTCAGAAGTTGTTTTGTGGAAGTTGGGCAACATTCAAAGGATCTTTTGATGAATTTATGGAGGAGAAAGTGGTCTCCCCATCCTATTCCTCTGCCATCTTCTGTTGTACGTTATTCTGATTAAAGCCATCCTAGTGGGTATGAGGGGAGAAGGCAATGGCACCCCACTCCAGTACTCTTGACTGGAAAATCCCATGGATGGAGGAGCCTGGTAGGCTGCAGTCCATGGGGTCGAGAAGAGTTGGACACGACTGAGTGACTTCACCTTCACTTTTCACTTTCATGCATTGGAAAAGGAAATGGCAACCCACTCCAGTGTTCTTGCCTGGAGAATCCCAGGGACGGGGGAGCCTGGTGGGCTGCCGTCTACGGGGTTGCACAGAGTCGGACATGACTGAAGTGACTTAGCAGTAGCAGCAGTGGGTATGAGGTGGTATTTAATTTTGCTTTGATTTACATTTCCTAACAACATTGCATATCTTTTCATACATTTGTTCACTATTTGTGTATCTTCTTTGGAGAAATATCTAAGTTCTTTGCAAATTTTTAAATTCAGTTGTCATTTTGTTGTTGAGTTGTAAGAATCCTTCATGTATTCTGGATAGAATCTTATCAGGTAGATGATTTTAGACTATCTTTTGCATTCTGTGGGTTTTCTTTTCACTCTCTTGATAATTTCTTTGATTCACATAATTTCTGATTTTGATGAAGTCCAGTAGTATCTATTTTTTCTTTTGTTACTTATGTTTTCAGTGTCATATGTAAAAAACTATTGCCAAATTTAAGGTCATGAAACACTATGTTTTCTTCTAAGAGTTTTACCTCTTATATTTGCATTTTGGTCCATCTTGAGCTAATTTTTTTGTGTGACTTGAGATACATGTGGACATCCGCTTGTTCTGGCATGGTTGCTTGAAGAGACTCTTCTCTGTTATCTTGATACCTTTGGTGAAAAGGAGTTGACCATCTATGTGTGAATTGAATCTACAGGCAGATTCTTTACCCAGTGAGCCACCATAATGTTGCCTAAAAGTGGCAGCATTATGTTTTTTATCATTCATTCACCATTGAAAATGTTAGCTGTGGGTTTTCATAAATATCCTTTACTTATTGAAAATAAGATGGTTTCCTTGTCCTAGGTTGTTGAGTGTTTTTATCATGAAGAGGTGTTGGGATCTGCTAAATGCTTTTTCTGCATCAGTTGACATGATCACATGTTTTGTTTTGTTTTCCTTTATGCTGTTAATGTGGTGAATGTATTGTTTGGTCTTTGTTCATAGAACCATCTTTGTATTCCTGGGATAAATCTCAGTAGTTCATAGTATATAATTCTTCTAATATGTTCCTGGATTCAGTTTCCTAGAATTGTGTTGAAGATTTTTTTTGTATCTGTTAGTAATACACACACACACGCACAAACACACTCTTGTCATGTCGGCTTTGGTATCAGGGTAATGCTGGCATCATAAAATAAGGTAGGAATGTTCTCTTTTATTTCCTAGAAGAGTTTGAGAAGGATTTAATTCTTCTATAATGTTTAGTAGAATTTACCAGTGAAATCGTTTCGTGTTTAACTTTTCTTTATTAGGAGGGTTTTGATTACTCATTCAGCATCTTTAAGTGTTATGTATCTATTTAGATTTTCTGTTTCTTCTTGAATCAGTATGGTAGTTAATGTGTTTCTGAGAAATTGTTCATATCCTTTGCATTATCCAATTTGTTGGCTTATAGTTCATAGTATTCTCTTATAATTACTTGTGTTTCTGAAAGGTAAGTAGTAATATCCCTAACTCTTATTCCTGATTTAAGTCTTTTATTCTTTGTCAGTCTGGGTAAATGTTTATTTTGTTGATTTTTCTTTCAAAGTATCAACTCTTGATGGAGTTCATTTTCTCTAGTGTTTTTCTCTTCTCTGTTTCATTTATCTCTGCTCTTTATTATTGCCTTTTTTCTTCTAGCTTGGGGTTTAGTTTGCTGCAGATTTTTTAGTTTCTTAATTAAGATTAAGGTGTATGTTATTTATTTGATATCTTGTTTAATGTAGGTGTTTTCAGTTATAATTTTCTCTGTGAGCTTTTGGTAAATTCTGTAAGTTTTAGTATGTTGGGTTTTCATTTTCAGTTATTCTGAAATATTTCCTCATTTCCTGGTGACTTTTTTTTTTGACTTATTGGTTGTCTAAGATTATGTTACTTAATTTCCACATATTTGTGAATTTTCCAGTTTTTCTTCTTTTAGTGATTTTTAGCTTCATTCCATTGTTCTCTGTGTGATTTCAATCTTTAAAAATATATCAGATTTACCTTGTGGTCTAATATATGGTATTAGAGAATATGGATAGAGATAAGGATATCCTGGAGAATATCCCATGTGCACTGGAAAAGAATGTATGTTCTGCTGTTAATGAGAAGGGTGTTGTATGTGCTGTGCTTGGTCGTGTCCAACTCATTGTGTCCCCATAGACTGTTAGGTGTCTTACTATTAGTTGATTTATAGTGTTGAGGAAGTCCACTATTTTCTTATTGATCTTCTGTTTAAGTGTTCTAGCTATTACTGAAAACTATATTAAGGCCTTTGTGATGGTACAGCTGTCTATTTCTCCCTTCAATTCTGTCAGTTTTTGCTTTGTACAATTTGCTTTGTTGCTAAATGTTAAAACTTCATGATGGATTGTCATTCTTATCAGCATGTAATGTTATTCTTTATCTCTTAAACAATTTTTCTCTTAAGTCTATTTTTCTAATATTAATATAGCTATGCTGGCACTCTTTGGGTTATTATTTGCACAGAATATTTTTCCCATCCTTTCACTTTCAACCTATTTGTATCTTTGAATCTAAAATGAGTGTCTTATAGAATGCATTACAGATGGCTCATGAATTATTGTTTTTTTAATTTGTTTTTTAATGCATGCTGGTAGTCACTGCCTTTTAATTCTAATTCAAGAGTTCAGTCTATTTACATTCAGTGTAACTACTCATGGGAAAGTACGTCTGCCATTTTGTTGTTTTCTATGTGTCTTATGCCTTAAACCTTTTCTGTTCCTCAGTTCCTTCCTTCTTGCCTTCTCTTGCATTTATTGACTTTTAAAAAATAATATACTGTATTTATTCCCTTCTAATTTATTTTTTAGTATATGTTTTGGTTGTATTTTTAAAATCTAAGGAGTGCAATGAACATCTTAAACTTAAAATAACTTTGAATTTATACCACTTTAGTCTCAGTATGATACAAAAGCTCTGCTCCCTTATATCTCTTACAATAAGTTGCT
>SJYQ01104328.1:831237-909322 GCA_006410935.1 Redunca redunca | reverse complement strand
CAATCATATTTTATATCTGCAAGAATAGTATGTTTTGTTCTTTGATTGTTCATCTTTATATAAATTTTTGTTCTTTTATGACTTCAGCAAATTGTCTTATGTGTGGGTTTATAATTTTCTTTTTTTCTGATGTCTCCTTCATTTTGTTTATGGTCTGTTTGTTTTTATTTCTTCCCTACTAGTGGTTCTCTTATACAGCTGGTGATCCTGGACACTCTGGAAATAATCCAGAGACAGGCATTAAAAAGCTGATTGAAAGATGGGTATATAGGCTCATCATCTTATGAGCTTCACTATAGACTAAATGGGTAGCAAAACCATGTTTTCTTAATCTCTCTAGTTTACAGTCCAGTGTTTCTTTTCAGCCTCTTCTAAGAACTGTACCCCAGAGTTCAGTTTCTGTAGCTTACCAGTTGTAGTCAGGATTATTAATGCCTACTGGACTCCTCAAAGATGGGATTTGTATTTCTATTTCTTCTTTTTCTAGTTTCTGAGAAGACAAAATGTGGGGCAAAAATGTTTTTATTTTGTTTTCTTAATACTAGAACTCTGTAGGACTTCATTGTTTTTTAAATCATTGTGGGGGTGTGTGTATATGACTCAGACATAGGAGATCCCTAATACATAATTACTTCTACGAACTTTGCCAAATAACTTATTTAGTATAAACTAAATAGGAATCATAATCAGTTTCATGTTTATATGTAGTTTTCATGATCATAATTTTAAAACAGTGGAATGTCTTAATTTCTCTGATATTTTTCTAGCTTAAATTTTGTATTTAAAATTATTTTAAACTGAGTAGAAATTATTTTCCTAAAGAAACTGTTTTGGATAGAGAAAAATTTTAAATATTGGTTCTTTCTTCCCTTCCAGGTTTCACCTTGCTTAAATGTCCTGTCACGATTGTTATTTAGCAGTGACCCAGATGTATTAGCAGATGTATGTTGGGCCCTTTCTTATCTTTCCGATGGATCCAATGATAAAATTCAAGCAGTCATTGATTCTGGAGTCTGTCGAAGATTGGTGGAACTTTTGATGTAAGTATAATTTATGGTTAATAAGTATATGATTATGTTTTAAGTTTAGCAGTTAGAATAATGGTCTTCTAAACATCTCGAGTTACGAACTTAAGGAAGGATTGAAAAGCTACCGAATCCACTCTGCAGAATAGCTGAAATACTGAAAATCTGACCCTTAAGCTTAGCTTTTATATCCTCTATTTGGAACTAATCAGTTTGTTAATGAATTTTACTAGTTTAATCTCTTCATGAATGGCTGGGACTTAATTCACCAAGTAGTTATTGAATGCCTATCACCTGCTAGAGTGTTGTGCAATATGTTAATAATGTATGGAACACAGTTCTGCTCTCACAGAACCAATAATCTCGTTAACTGTTCATTACAATAATCAATTTGTGTATGTGTCCATGCAATGAAAAACATTTAGTATTTCGCTTGTATTAAAGATCATGTTTTTCTTTGCTGGGCTATTGTTGCTACTTTCATTAAAAAGAACAGATTTTCTATGAAAGAAATTAAAAACTTGTAAGAAAACTTGTTTTACAAAGATTATTTTAGCTTCCTCATCCTCTTCTTTTAATAAAAGTGTGTTATTTTTCTGCCTTTTTTCTTTTGTCAAATAGTCATCAGGTAGGCTAAAACAAGGAAGATGGTACAAAAGAGAGGTTCAGAAAGAGGTTGTGACCCTAGCTTGAAGACAGCATCTGAGGAAGAGGGGAACACAGTGCAACAGAGGGGTCGGATCAGGGCCCATACTGATGATGACACCCACTAGAGCAGAGCAGATAAGCAGACTGGAGCAGGAATTGGAACCAATACATGACAGCAGTCTAGCTGAATCAGAAACTGGTCATACATAGGGAGTTGTGATAATGGAAGCCAGCTTCTTATTCTTAGAAAATGGAGATATATGTATGGAAAGGAGAAAAGCCAGAATAATCTCATGGTGCTAGATCAGAAGTAAAGGTATCCATGTGACCTCATGGCTTTCATCATAAAGAGATAGAAATAAATATATATGTAAATATATATGTATGTGTGTATATGTGTCCTCTTAGAGGGCCTGAGAGCAGTGACAAACCTATACTAACAAGATGAGCACACCAAATGCACAAGTCTTGGTTTTTAAACACGACTCTCATCAGGTAGAGTCATGGGTTCTTGAAAAATGACTAATACCAGGGCTGGGCCTAAAAAAAAAAAAAAAAAAGGCAAGATGAACCCAATAAGTATTGAGAGCTCAAAGAAGCTGCTGCTGCTAAGTTGCTTCAGTCTTGTCCGACTCTGTGCAACACCACAGACGGCAGCCCACCAGGCTCCCCCGTCCCTGGGTTTCTCCAGGCAAGAACACTGGGGTGGATTGCCATTTCCTTCTCCAGTGCATGAAAGTGAAAAGTGAAGGTGAAGTCACTCAGTCGTGTCCAGCTCTTTGTGACCCCATAGACGGCAGCCCACCAGGCTCCCCCGTCCCTGGGTATCTCCAGGCAAGAACACTGGAGTGGGTTGCCGTTGCCTTCTCCAGCTCAAAGAAGAGGGAAATATCACAAGGACACAGAAGGCCACTTGAAGGGACTCCTACAGTTTAAACCTGGAATGATTTGAACATTGAAATAAATTGTAGTAACATATTACAACTTTTTTGAATAAAATAGCAATCCATAAGTCCACACTTAAATAAGTAGATAGATCAATAGATTAAAAAAAAGGTACATAGTGTAAGTGATAGTATTAGAAACTCATCATCGGCAACAGTAATGATTATTAATTCAGACAATAAATATCAGAATATGCTAAAGTTAGTAGTGAAAGTGGATTAAGGAATGGTATTTTACATAGTCTAAAAGTATTATTTTCTCACAAAACACTGATTATAAAGGGGAAAACAGTAGTGAAGAAATCTGGTGGACACCATCTTATTTAAGTGACAGAGGCCAGTGCCACTATGGTGGACAAAATAGATACCATATGCCATACAATACTATGTAATGAAAAGACTATAGCATTTCTAATATCTCAGCCAAAAGTATATAACGTCATCTTAATCCCTGAACAAAACCAAATAATTAGCTTTTGATTGTCACAGGGAAAACTCAGGAATTCTTTTGACTTGAAAGAGACTGGAAAGACATGGGTAGAACACATGATTCTGGGTTAGATTTCTTTGTTAGAGGAATATTACTGGGAAAATTAGTGAAACTTGAAAGGGATCTCTAGGTAGAGTATGGAGGAATTTTCTGTACTATTTTTTCAAATTTTTTGTAAATTTTAATATAGAATGTAAGTTCATATTTTTATTACTTTTAGGCACAATGATTATAAAGTTGTATCACCTGCATTAAGAGCAGTTGGTAATATTGTGACTGGTGATGATATTCAAACACAGGTGAGTTCAGACTTTAATATGATGTTAATCAAGATGTTAGCATTACCATAATTATGCAGACATCTGTTAAATGTCAGTAAGCATATTCTCAGTAATAAGTAATCCATCTCAAATACCCCTATATGAAAGCACTATCATAGACCTATATCAATGTAAAGAAGTATAGGATAGGACTTTGGCTCTTGAGGGGTTTACATTTCAATTGAGGAGAAAATATATAATGAAACAAAGCAAATTACCTAAGGTAGTATGTTTCCTGAGAACTGATTTGTCCTTAAATACTGTAAATTTTTTTTTTGATTGTTGTGCTGAGAAATCTTTGTAGATTCCATAAAGGAGTTGGAATTACTGCTGGAGAAGAATTTCAGTAGACTAGAAGAAATTTATGTGGTCATAAGGTAGAGGCACACATGTGTGAGTTATGATTAAGAGGTGTTAAACTTGGCTGGAAAAGAAACTGCTTAGGAGATGGTGATTGATTATAAACAGGTTAAAAGTTGGGTTGGAAATGCAAGGGTCTTTGTAATAGACTGAAAAACTAGATTATGAGAGTTGAAGGAAGGATAGCAAGGAAACATTTTCCCAGATTGGTAACTGTGTGTCTGTGTCTGCATGTGTGTGTGTCTACGTGTGTGTTTGCCTGTCTTGGATGATGGTGAGACTTAAAAAAAAGGTGTGATGTCAAACTGATTTCAGATCTGGAATATTCTTTCTTAAAGATACAAACTTAAACTCAGAAACATTAAATTATCCATTGCTATCATGAACTAGGGCTTCCCTTGTAGCTCAGTCGGTAAAGAATTTGCCTGCAGTGCAGGAGACCCGGGTTTGATCCCTGGGTTGGGAAGATCCCTTGGAGAAGGAAATGGCAACCCACTCCAATATCCTTGCCTGGAAAATCTCATGGACAGAGGAACCTGGTGGATTGCAGTCCATGGGGCCGCAAAGAGTCGGGCACGACTGAGCGACTGACACACATAACACACACATCATGAACTATATATTCTAATCTACATTCTTTCAGTTTTAGTCTTTTGAAGTCACATTTAGATATTTAGTTATTAAACAGTAGATCTTTAGTAATAATTATTAATTTAAAATAGCTCTTTAAAATAAAATGCACTTCCACACATACACTGTTTTCAGCAGAATTTTGGTGCACTGCTTCATATGTTCTTCACCACGTAAACTTAATGTAAATTGTTGTGGTTATTGTGAAAATGGAGCATAATTAATCTTGCTGTGAAATAAGGAATGTAAAGAGACAAAGCAAACCGTGCTGTGCTTAGTCACTCAGTCATGTCCGACTCTTTGTGACCTCATGGACTGAAGCCCACCAGGCTCCGCTGTCCTTTGAATTCTCCAGGCAAGAATACTGGAGCGGGTTGCCATGCCCTCCTCCAGGGGATCTTACCGACACAGGGATCGAACCCAGGTCTCCTGCATTACAGGCAGATTCTTTGCTGTCTGAGCCACTAGGGAAACTCCTAAGAATACTTGAGTGGGTGGTCTTTCCCGTCTCGAAGGGATCTTCTGACCCAGGAATTGAACCAGAGTCTCCTGCATTGCAGGCAGATTCTTTACCAGCTGAGCTACCAGGGAAGCAAACTGTACTTACTTACAAAAGGAAAAAAGGACAGTATAAATTTTAATGAAAAAAATAGACTTAATATACNGGAAAAAAGGACAGTATAAATTTTAATGAAACAAATAGACTTAATATACACATTTCTTAACAGTTTCTTAATAGATACTATTTCTTAACAGTTATGGAATTGGATACATTCAAACTGTTTGAGGTATAAATATAGATATATTTTCCCCATTAATTTATTTGGCAAAACTTAAGTGGTTGGATCCTGACCAATCACTAAATCTCTGTTCAAATAGTTGTGTCAGTTGAGCTTTGAATGTATTTGTAAACTTGAAGGGCATACCTCTGTATTCTGCATATTTGCAAATGAGTGGATTGAGAACAGGTCACTTCACTATACCAAGTTTTGGCAAATTGGGAGAGTAGAAGACAGCAAGTGTGTAACTAAGTTTTACTTTGAGAGAAATTTCTTTTTTCTTAATACGTTTTCCAGAATTATTATTGTGTTTCTAAATAGTATGTTTTTGTATAGTTCTTTTCCAATAAAACTTCATTTTGTTATTATTGTTTTAGGTAATTTTGAATTGCTCTGCTTTACCCTGTCTTTTACACTTATTGAGTAGCTCAAAGGAGTCAATCAGAAAAGAAGCCTGCTGGACTGTTTCAAATATCACTGCTGGAAACAGAGCTCAGATTCAGGTAAATGGCTTTCATATCTGAAAAAACAGGAGATCTCAGGAGTTATTTTGGACAAAAGTCAGCATTTTATCAGTGATATTTTTTTAGTGAGTTACTAAAAACATTTTCTTAAAAGGTCCTTGAAAAGTTTTTTTATAGAAACTGAATTTTCCTCCTCTAAAATAATGACATTTACTTGTTGTAGGTATTCTAGTATAGTGCCTGACACATAACAGTTAGTCATTAAGAAGAGCTTGAATTTCATTAGGTTTCAATATCAGCAATGATCAGGCTTCCCTGGTGGGTCAAATGGTAAAGAATCTGCCTGCAAGAGACCCAGGTTTGATCCCTGGGTTGGAAAGATTGGCTACCCACTCCAGTGTTCTTGCCTGGAAAATCCCATGGATAGAGGAGCCTGATGGGCTACTGTCCATGGGGCTACAAAGAATCAGACATGACGGAACAACTAACACACTAGGCAATAATCTTCCTCTCAGTGCTTTTAAATAATGATGTATTAGTGTCCCATCAAGCTGCTTGAGTCATTAATACTAATTTCATCTTGATCAATGACCAGCCTGTGCTTTATCATCTTTAAAATTTATATTCTGCTAATATATTTTCCAGTCTTTAAAGGAAAGTATGTGAAAGTTTGTTGAAAATTTAGAAATAAAGTACTTCTAAAGGTGTTTCCAAAAAGTCTGATGTTTTAAAGCCAACAAGTTTCAAGATTCTTCTACTTCATAAAATTTATAAGACACTATTTGCATTGATTATGCTATTTAATTTTTTCTCCTCAGGCTGTTATAGATGCAAATATTTTTCCTGTTTTAATTGAGATTCTTCAGAAAGCAGAGTTTCGCACTAGGAAAGAAGCAGCTTGGGCTATAACTAATGCAACATCAGGAGGCACTCCAGAACAGATCAGGTGAAAAAAATTTTTTAATTGTTTTTTAAATATAAATAGGACAAAATTTGGAATAATACATACTTTTTATTTGTTGATAAAACTAAAACATTATTTCTAAGTTTTATAAGCATTTCTAATGTGAAATGATAGCATTTGTTACATCTTTTATTCATTCACAGTGGTTCATTTTTGTCAAAGTATAATTGATATTCTCCTGGGCAAACTATGAAAAATCAGAGATTAAAAATCTGAAAAAGAAGTATATGTTAATTTGAAAACTATACTATTATGGGCATTAAGTATTTTTTTGACCATTAAAATCTCATGCATGTAACTTTATAGAATGGCTAATAAATCTGAATATCCACTTATTTTAAATAAAATTGAAATAGATATTCCTAGTTGGTTGTTAGCCTTACCTGTGTATATTATCTCACTTTTATTCTTTCATAAATAAAATTTTTTTTTTAGGGTACTTGTTTGATTCTAGGCTTTTTATTGTTTTTGTTTCTTTTCCTAACAATGTAAATAGTAGGTATATGGACTTTGAAGCTAGCCTGCTTTCAAATCCTATTCAGTAAAAGATGCATGACCTTCCAAAGTCATTTAGTCTCTCTAATCCATGATTGTCTTCATTTTTTTAAATGGATTGAATGATGGATAGTACGTTATGGTAGTATACTGACAATTAAATTTTGTACACTTACAGTCTTACAGTGCTTTAGCATGGTGCCTAAACATTAAGCTCTACTAAGATTCGCTATTATCATTATTATTTGTAATCATCGTAATTTCTATTATCAGTAGTCTCTTTTCTGCTGTCACCTTTTTTTTTTTCCTGCATTGTGTGGTTTGCGGGATCTTAGTTCCTGGACAGGGATCAAATCCATATCCCCTGCAGTGGAAACACAGAATTGTAACCGCTTGACTGCCAGAGAATTCCCTGCTTTCACTCTTTTTTCCTCCATAGCAAAGTTCTACTTTGCTGTTCTAGAAAAGCCTGACTTTCTACAGAATCTTCTTGTTCTGAGGATCACTTCTTGAAACTCGAGACTTCTTTGGGTTCTTGAAGTGCTTATTTAGGAAATATTTTCTAATACATATTTGATTTAATTCTTAATTTATACAAAAGAAGGTAGGCTGCTATGCCAGTTTACAAATCACTAGGAGGATTTTGAAATCTACTTTTTGGGAGATCATTGTCTATTATTGCCTTCATTTCTGCTGTTATTTTCTTTTCTCAGATATGTTGATACCATTTGTCTCTGCCTTTTATTTTTCATTCCTCCTCTTTGATTTAATCCGTATTATTTTCATTTCATTTGTGTCATGAATAACTAATAAAATAAGATCTTTCATTTGTTCTAACTTGTATTTTTTTGATGCTGATGTTATTTTTGTCTGTTTTGGGGCCCAAAGTTTGTAAACAGTTTATAAACAGTTGTATTTTATTTGTCAATTTATTTTCATCTTTGTGTCTGTTCCTTAAAATGTATTAGTATGAATCAGGTGTCCAAATTGAGATAATTATTTTTCTAGCCATTGCCATCATTTCATTAACTCTACATATAGGGGAAGAAGACTTGATCTCAGATAAGGTTCAGCATTCATATCACTAATGTTTATTGACTGCTAATTGTTATGCTAAGTCATTTCAGTTGTTGAGCATCAGTAGTACATCAGATGCTTTCGTGTATTTTATTTCCATTAACTCTGTAACTATGAGATAGTTATTCATTCAGCAATTATATTTGATCAGTCACAGGTTAGTGTATGGCGAGTATTCCAGTGAAGATATGCACATTTAAAAGAGGTGGGGATGAAAAACTAACTTCTACTGAATATTTGCAGTATTCTCACAGCAACATTCTAGTTTAGTACTATTATTATTTCCACTTTTGATGTGGAAACTGAGGCACAGAGAGGTTACACAAAATCACACAACTAACAAGGAGTGGGATTAGGACTTGAAACCATGCAGTTTGGCTTCAGAGCATGTTTAATATGGACTTTAGAGCATGCTTAATATGGACTTTTTGCCAGGTGAATAAATTAGCTATTTTAAAGATCTAATAACAACTAGAAAAGGAAAAAGCATTAGGAAATGAGTAGAACAATTTTTGTGATCATTATTTATTAAGATTATTCACAACATGGCCTGTTTTGCTTCTAGAAGCCTTCTGTGCTTCTGAAACACAGCCTATATTTTAGAACATTAACACGATTGTTTCTGTGGAAAATTTCTTTCAGTTTGATTTAGGTGTCTCTTTTCCATCTTCATTTCTACCTACCCCGATATGGCTTCATGTGTTACATGGGCTAACTAACCTTTAAAACAAAAACAAACCTTGAGCCAACTATTCTTTGCACTCATATGCTATGCAAAAACAACTATAAGTACCAATTTGCTTATATGTATTTTTTGTAATTTTTGTAATACCATTAACTGCTAATTATGTTAAATTATGAAAATAAGAGTAAGAATTTTCAGGTTCCTATATAAGTAAAAATTTAAGTATTTTTAACCATACTTAAATGTTTATGTAACATTTCACTGAAGAATGTTTTCATGTCATTGCTATAAATATTTAAGTCTTTTAAAATGTTTCTCCCCCACATTTTTTTTTTTAATTATTCTGAAGGTATTTGGTAGCCTTAGGCTGCATTAAACCACTTTGTGATCTATTGACTGTTATGGACTCTAAAATAGTTCAAGTGGCTTTAAATGGACTTGAAAATATTTTACGGCTTGGGGAACAAGAATCTAAGCAGAATGGAATAGGCATTAATCCATACTGTGCCCTCATTGAAGAAGCATATGGTGAGCATTCAGTAAAATTTATATTGCTATCAATGTTTTAATTGAGATCCAAGTGACATATTGGTTTCATGTATATAACATAATGATTCAATATTTGTGTATACTGCAAAATGAATGTAATAATTATAGTTCATATCACCATAGTTAAAATTTTTTTTCTTGTAGTAAGAACTCTTCAGATTTACTCTTAGCGGCTTTCATATATATATTACAGTATTATTAAATGTGGTCCCCATCACTGTATATTACTTCCCCAAAGTTTATACAGAATTTTGTGCCTTTTGATAGCCCCTTTCACCCATTTAATTCACCCCCTCACCTCCTGTCTCTGACAACAGTCAGTCTGTACCCTGTATCAATGCACTTACTCTGAGCTCTTTGGTTTTATTTGTTTAGATTCTGCATATAAGTGAGATTATAAGGTATTTGTCTGTATCTGTGACTTGTTTCACTGAGTGTAATGCCCCCAAGGTCCATCCAGGTTGTTGTAGATGGCAAAGTTTTCTTCTTTTTTAAAAAAACTGAGTAATATTCCTCTGTATGTGTTGTGTGTATATGTACCACAGTTTCTTTATCAATTTATTCTTTGATAGATAAGATTGCTCCCATGTCTGGGCTGTTGTAAATAATGTTGACGTGAACACAGGGGTTCATAGTATCTTTGAGTTCATATATATTTTTTTCATTTTCTTGAGATAAATATCAAGAAGTGAAATTGCTGAATTATATTTTAAAAAATAAATGTGAAAAGTTAAAACTAGAACTGCCCTATAATCCATGTTGTTATCCATAGGGATTGCACCAGTTTACATTCCCACCAATAGTGCACAAGGGTTTCCTTTTCCCACATCCTTACCAACACTTCCTGTCTCATCTTTTTGACAGTGGTCATTCTAACAGGTGTAAGGTGATATCTTATTGTGGTTTTGATGTCCATTTTCCTAATGATTAATAATGTTGAGCATCTTGTCATATACCTGTTGGGCATCTGTGTATCTCCCTTGAAAAAATGTTCATTCAGATCGTCTGCCCATTTTTTAATCAGATAGTTTGGTTTTGGGGTATTGAGTTATATGAGTTCTTTATATATTTTGGATATTAACCCCCTACTAGATATATGATTCGCAAATACTTTCTCTCATTTCCTAGGTTATCTTTTCATATTGCTGATGTTTTCCTTTGCTGTGCAGAAGTTTTTTAGTTTAATGTGGTCCTACTTGTTAGTTTTTGCTTTTTTGTCCTTTGTGTTTGGCATCAGATCCAGAATTCAAACAACTGTAACCAAGACCATGGAATTTATTTCCAGATGAGGCATGAATCTAAGTCAGTTCTTTTTCCTCTCAGTATATTTCCATTAAATATTCACTTTCTGTCTTAAGTCCTATTATATCCATTCAACCACACCTGGGAGACCACTTTGCCTTTATTTCAAATTACATAATGTCACTGGTTAAGACATCATATAAATGAAAGATATTAATCGCTGATTTAAGAATATTTCCTGCTACAATCATTATTTTGGCCCCAAGTTATACTAGAGTTTGAGCTATTCTATGAGTGTATATAGATATGATTAATTGATATTTATGTCCTGCAACAAATTGAAGAGGTTTATCTGTAATTAAGTGCAAAATACTTTTAGCATCACCCAGACTTACATGTGGATTATTTTCTTATGAGCAGTAAAATAAAACACTGTAGATTCTCCTTACACTATGCAAATGTTTTTTTTTCAGTTTCACTTATAAACTGTATTGGATTTACAAATAGTATTCATTTATTCCTTATTGATACACTTTGGCTTATTCTGTGAGAGAACTTATTGTTAGTTTGCTCATTAATTTTAGGTTTTTTGTTGTTGTTGTTGTTTTGTTGTTTTCCCTCTTTGTGCTTTTTATTTAACATGGTTACTCTGGAAACAACTTGTGGAGTTTACATGATCTAAAACTGTCATTTTAAAATTCAGAAACTGAAATACAGAGGAATCCAACTTATTTGGGAAAAATCATACAACCAGAAGGGTGGATTCTATGATCTTCCTACTGCCCAGCCTATGCTTACTCTTCATACCCTATTGCCCAGTATTTTTATTTGTGAACTATAAAGCATATGTATTGACTATAATTATATGCAAAAATCAGATAAAAGCTACAGAATCGCTTAAATGTATAATCTAAAAAATGCTACAAACTAGTGACTATAACAGAAGAGAAGTAGACTCATATAAACTAGTGGTTACCAGTGCAACCAGTGGGGGTGGAGTGCAAATTATTGGGTAAGATAGGCTCAAGGATGTGTTGTACAACAGAGGGAATATAGCCAATGTTTTGTAAAAACTGTAAATGGAATACAACCTTTAAAAATTATGTTTTAATTTTTTAAATTAGATTAAAAATAACAGTTCCATTGACAGTGGACTGGTGATCCATTGATTCATTATTTTGATTTAAATATATGTTGAGATCTGAGTAATAACTTTGATTTTATATATATGCTTATATAATAGGTCTAGATAAAATTGAATTTCTGCAAAGCCATGAAAATCAGGAAATTTACCAAAAGGCTTTTGATCTGATTGAACATTACTTTGGTGTAGAAGATGACGATCCCAGTATTGTACCTCAAGTGGATGAAAATCAGCAACAGTTTGTATTTCAGCAGCAGGAAGCACCAATGGAAGGGTTCCAACTTTAACTTGGTAGGAGGTAAATTAATGGCTAAGAAGGGTAGCTTTACATATCTCCCCTTTCTTGCATTGTCAGTAGGAATATTTGATGTGTTTTTTGTGTAGAACAAAAAAAAGAAAGAAGATGCACTTTTAGAAAGCAAAACAAAAATTTCCATTCGTATGCAACCTTTTATTATAGTTTTGTTGTTATGTTGATCTGCCTGTATATATGTCTTTCATTGTTTTATCTTTTTTTGTATCTATTTGAGAACAGTTAAATACATTATTTAATAATTTAAGCCTGAGAAGGAGAATTTTGGTAAAGTATTACAATAATGGTTCTGAATTTTTCTAGCACTCTTGGAAACTGCACATTAACAGTACAGCTGTTGATAATTGCATTTTGGCAGTGTTTGACATTCCCGTTCTTTACTAAATCTACCTCTCAAAGCAAAAACAAAACAAAAAAGCTTCAGAAGCGTGAAATAGAGAAAAGGCTAAATTGGAATGTAAAGATAGATGTTACCAGAAATTATAAATCACTGTGCTGTAGGTTATACTTTGCAAAAAAAAAAAAAAAAGGTTTAACAAAAGCTGTAAAAGTTACTTATAAAATATAGGAAAAATATTGTACTGATAATCAATTAAAATGTAGCAATTGTGAAGAGAGAAGCTGTTCTTCATATTGAACACATTAAAATAATTACACAACATTTAAATATTTGTGTTTTTAACATATAAATGCTATATTTTATATTTTGACCAAATATGCTAACATTTTTGAAATAGTGTTTTTTTATTTTTTCACTGCTCATTTTAGAGAGCATCATGATAGAGATGCCATTATGAATCTAAAGTAATGCTGCATAGCAAAAATAATACTGTATTCCTTTCTCTGATTTTTCAGAGCAGTAATTGAGAAGTTTCACTTTCTGTGTAATAATGAACTTAGGTACATGAATGGCAAAATTGTCCTGAAGAAATCACCTTGTTATGTATTAAATTTTATTAAATGTACTTAATGTTTGGACACAAAAGTATGATATTAATGAAAATTACTAAGGCTTCTTTAATTGGTTGAAACCTATATTAGGATTTTTTTCCCCTTTGGTAATACTCAAAGGGTCATACTGCTGCTTATCAATGTACCATTGTATTAGATTACATTTGTATCAGATTGGTTAATATAATGTAAGTGTTTTATGTATTAACAGCAAAAACCTCTTCATATTGTGAAACTTAAAAAAGTTTCAGTAGAAAATTATATATATATTTATTTATAGATCCATATATATGCATGTGTCTTATGTGTTTTTTTTCATGGTATTACACTCGGTAGTTTTCTAAGCAGATATGGTACTGTTGAGCTCAGTCTTTTCATTTATAGTTACATACAGCCTATTTACATTTCCAGTTATATATCTAAAATACTTATTTAAAAATTAGTTTATTGCTGTTTTAAGATAGAAACTAAAAGCATTTTTGATATGACTCATAGTCTATTCTGTAAAGAAAGATTTCATTTATGGTATCATTTATAATGTTTCTGCTGGAAATCAGAGGCATGTTAACAAGAAGAAAATGTATACAGAAGTACTTTTAAATAGTATGACACTTTGTAAAATTATATATCATGAAACTTAAGCTTTTGGCAAGACACTTAAAACCTACAGGCTGTAGACTACAGGTTTAAATGGTGTCCATAATGCTGACTGCATCTGCCAAACCTCTTTTATATTGTTAAGTATTGTATCTGTGCCCTTTTTATTGTAGTAGAAGTTATGAAGTTCAGTATATATAGATTCAAAAGAACAGGGTAGTTATATTAAAGATTACCAAATTGATGGTGAATTTATCAGATCAACACTTTTTTGTGATGCTGATAGTATAAGTATCAGGTGACAGGGTATTCCACTCTTTCTAATCAGTTGAACTTGATAATGCAGCATAATTCATAAACTAACCAGCTGTGCCTGCTTTTATTTTGAGGACCCTGTAGTCAGTTTAGGAGGTTTAGATTAATAAATCTCTAAGCCACGTCTTTCAAACAAAATAGTTCTTACAGAAGGAAAAATAATGGAAATAATAGAATGGCCTTTAATTTTAAATTTCTGCCAGTAAAGCAAGCATTATACCTCTTAAGTATAGAATTTGACCATATTTTAGGCATTTATATACAAAAATTATATTTAATTCATTGGATCTGTTACTAGGATAATTGATTTGATTAGATTTGAATGCAAGGGGCAATATGTAATTGTTGGGACCAGCTATTGGTATGGTAATAACTTTATTGAACCAATACTAGCAAATACTTGTTTCTAAATTTTTTCTTAATATGACTACTCTTTTCAAATATGCTATTTTAAATGCTCCAAATGTATTTTCCTTAATCTTCACTGGCCCTTGTGGGAAATTTTTTTCTTTTTTCAACTTGCTTTCCTAAGCTTTATTAAATCTGAGAGAAACTGTGCCAAAAAAAAGAAAAGAAAACATGTTCTAAAGGGCAATGCATGCAACATTAATGCAGAAATAAAAAAAAAATACTTGAAAGAGTCCTTTACGTTTAATTAAATTTGGTGTTTTAGTTTTGTCTGAATTTGAATTTTTACTAGCTAATCTATGCAATTATGCTTACTTGTTTTATATTTGTAAGTACTTGACTCAATGACCTGGGTGTTCTTACTATCAAGTTTTATTTTGAAAACTGTTTCTAGAACTTAATTTTTAGTGTCATTTTGTTCACTTATTGNGAACTAGAACAGGAAAGCAAAAAATAAAAACAAAAAAAATGTAATAAAATCTGCTGGCACAGAAACAGCATATCATTCGGTAACTGTAAAACCTATTTGCAGATAAAGATTGATTTGTTGATAAAGGACTTTTGTTGGAAAAAACATTACCTTTGCCTTCATATTTTTTCTTCTCTTAAGAAGGAGCATTATGGAAAAAGTAATTACAATACAAAGTCTTAGTGGATTTTTGTTGCTGTTCTAAATTCAGCAGTCTACTTGCTGCTTTGTGAAACTGTGAAATCAAAGTAATTGTTAACCTTTACTCATTTTAGTTCATAGCATTACTGTTTTACAGAATGTAACATATTAGGAGCCCATATGATAGAGCTCTAGAAGGATAATGTGTCTTTAAGTTCTGATTGGGAAGTGGGATGGGGAAGATGTTCTTGACTAACTAAAAGAAATCAACATTTGAGTAATATGCAATATTATGAAATGTTACAGCACTATATTAAAAACAATAAAATGCTATTTTACAATTGGATTTATATAAGCGTGTCTGTTTCATTTGTTCTCACTTACGATTGTGTATTCCTAACAGAGCAAAAATAGATACCCTCGATTAAAATTCCATCCCCTTTCTAAAACCAGTAAGATTTCTTTGGTAGGACTATCTGATAAAGTAGTATGTTGCTTTATTTTAGAACTTATATATTCAACTGTAATGGAGGATGTATCTAATTTATGATCTCATGCCTTGGCAATTAATGGGACATTCACGTTTCAGCTGAGATTATTTTTCCTTTTCTATTATTTTAATGTAATACATTGCATTTATTTAAGGCTTAGAGTTTTAAACCTAATATATGGAAATAGAAGGGAATATCTGATTTAACTTTCTTAGTGTGCTGTGAAACACAAAATCACACAGTAGCCAAACTTAGCCTCCGCCCCTAGTTTAGTGTTTTTATTTTCTTATTCTACTACCATTTTTTTTCTGTTTTTGCTTCATCTGGCCTCATTTCCTTCAGTATTTGAAACTTTGTTAATCACAGAGTAGTAAAAGTAGTTATGTCAGTTATTTTTAGGGTTTCTTGCTCCCAATAAAGCAGTCTGCAATTTTAAGAGACACATACATCATATCATTATTATTCACTTTAACATTTCAATTTTCCATTCTTATGAAATAAAATTTTCAAATAGTTGCACTTGCAAGCTTTACTTTTGAGGGATCCCTCTTGTCCCCTTTCAGTCATGGTTGTTTTTTTAAACTGTTGTCTAAAAAAGTATGGCAAAATTTTAGGGGTTTAACTTGAATCATTATTTTCTGGGCATTCTACCTTCTAAATTGTTTTATTATAAAATACACAAAGAGAATAATGTGTAAGAAGACAGTTGAATAATAAAACACCTGTGTATTCACCATCCAATTTAATTATTATCAGTCCCTTGTAACTATTACTCTGGATTTTATTAATAATCCCTGTGCTTTTCTTCATTGTTTCATCTCATGTATATGTATCCCTAAGAAATATAGCCTCACTTATCTGTTTTCTAAATGTGTAAACTGGAAGTTTACATAGATTTTCTATATCTGGGAGTTTTGGGTTTTGGCTCAGTGTTAACATTTTTTGAGATTCATATTGATGCATGTATGTGTGGTTTGTTCATTCTCTTTGCTGTTTACTATTCTGTTTTGTGACTACATCGTGATGTCTGGTAGGGGAAGTCTGTTTTACTTTAGTTCCCGAGGCATGTGGGATCTTAGTTTCCCAACCAGGGATGAAACCTGTGCCCTGTGCGGTGGAAGCGCAGTCTCAACCACTGGACCACCAAGGAAGTCCCCAGGATGCTCATTTTAGCATTATCTCTAGTGGCTAAAAACTGGACCAAATAACCAGATAAACTGGCATATTCATACAATGGAATACTATAACAATGAAAATGAATGACTTCCTGCTACTCACAGTCTGTTGATGAATCTCACAGTATAATACTGAGTATAAGAATTTACACAAGTGTATATTATATAATTCTAAGTATATAAAGTTAAAACGGGCAAAACTAGTCTACGGTGATATAACAACATCTTTTTTTATCTGTGTGGTAATGACTGACTGAGGGCAGAAATGAGGCAGAAAGGAGATGTTTTACATCTTGACCTGAACAGTTATACAGGTGTGTTCACTAAAATTCTATCAAACCGTGTACACTTTTGTGTACTTTCTAAATGTATGTTATACTTCAGCAAAAATTTACTAAAAGTAGAAATAAAAAAAAGACTTTGCCATTCTTGTTACCAAAATAAAGCCTTGACAAGTACTTTGTTAAGTATTCTCTTTTACCTATCATTTATTGTTGCTGGTAATAGTGATGATATTCTGAACACTTTGTCAGTTAGAATATCATTTAGCCTTGGCCTGTGCAGCCAGCGCCGCTTCTTCACGCCATTTTGCCTTCTTTGCCAGGTTCCAACTTGTTAAAGATTCATGTCGTTCTACAGCCTGCAGAAGCAAAAGGCAAAGCATTTTGACACTCTGGAAAAATTTGTATTTTAGAGATACATAGCAGACTCCATGAAAGAAGAAAAATAACAAAGCATCAATTACATGTAGCATTTAAGAAAAACGATCCTTTGATACAGAAAAAATCTGCCTAAGTTATTAGACTTCTAGACAAGAGTACCGCTGTATCAGAAATCTGCCCCCACCTCCTCTTGGCACACAAAGATATAGTTGTTGAACAAAAAATAAATCACTTTCAAATAGTTAAAATCAAGAAAGGGAAATCCTCAGGTACCTTTTATGAAAAGAATGCAAAAGGCATAAGTTGATGGGGAATGAGAAGGACAAAAGCCAGGATAGACAGAAATGGCTTTATTAGGGGGAAATAATGGCTTTAACAGCTGTGGGCTAGAAGTTGAATTGCTATACCAATAGGCAAGTTCAGGATTTAGATCATGGGCATGGAGCTGAGGTATTCCTGTGAAATGACTAAAGCTCTTAACCGCCTAAGAACTGGCAAGGAAACTAGGCATTTACCTGGGGGAGAAAAACTTACTTGTAAAAAGAGAAGATAATTAGCATTGTGTTCAGGAGGAAAGAACTCTAGCTAGAAAATGGATCAGAGGAAATAATCTAAATGCGGCACAGAGACATAAGTACAAAAAGATAGAGAAGTTAAGAGACATGGATAATAGAAATTCCAACATATATTCCCAACAGGTGAGTTATTAGAATGAGGGAAGAGGTCATATTTGAAGTAATAACAGCTTACACTTTTTCAGAAGTGAGCAAAGCTATAAATCCCTCAGACTGAAGAACATACAAAGTCCTTTGCAGGAAAAAAAGAAAATCTAATAGATATTGATGGAAGTCTGTTATGCGTTTCACACTTAACATATCCAAAATAGAGGACTTGATATATTTTGTCTGTCAGGCCTACCAGTTCTTTCCCCAATTGTACACATGGGGAATGGCAACACCATCCATCTTAGATTCTCAAGGCAGAAATCCAGGCTTTTTTGATGTCATTCTTCCATTTTGTTTCCTCTTCCCGCACTGAACTTACCAAAAAGGTCTATCCTTTTTACCTTTCCAAACACATCTCAAATTGCTAACCATTTCTCCATCTCTATCTGACAGCATCTTAGATAAGGTAACATTAATTATTCAAAGTGACAGGTAAATTGGAGAGAAGGAAGATGGATACAGTTCAGTTCAGTCACTCAGTCATGTCCGACTCTGCAACCCATGAACTGCAGCATGCCAGGTCTCCCTGTCCATCACCAACTCAAGGAGCCTACCCAACGCAAACCATTGAGTTGGTGACGCCATCCTCCTCCCGCCCTCAATCTTTCCAGGCATCAGGGTCTTTTCATCAGAGTCAGCTCTTCGCATCAGGTAGCCAAAGTACTGGAGTTTCAGCTTCAACATCAGACCTTCCAATGAACACCCAGGACTGATCTCCCTTAGGATGGACTGGTTGGATCTCCTTGCGATCCAGGGGGGATCTCAAGAGTCCTCTCCAACACCACAGTTCAAAAGCATCAATTCTTTGGAGCTCAGCTTTCTTTATAGTCCAGCTCTCACATCCACATGTGACTACTGGGAAAACAATAGCCTAGGAATCCCTTAGAAGAAATGGAGTAGACATCATGGTCAACAAAAGAGTCCGAAATGCAGTACTTGGATGCAGTCTCAAAAACAACAGAATGATCTTTGTTCGTTTCCAAGCAAATCATTAAATATCACAGTAATCCAAGTCTATGCCCTGACCAATCACGGCTGAAGAAGCTGAAGTTGAACAGTTCTAAGAAGACCTACAAGACCTTCTACAATTAACACCCAAAAAAAGATGTCCTTTTCATTATAGGGGACTAGAATGCAAAAGTAGGAAGTCAAGAAACACCTGGAGTAATAGGCAAGATTGGCCTTGGAGTACAGAATGAAGCAGGGCAAAGGCTAATAGAGTTCTGCCAAGAGTATGCACTGGTCATAGCAAACACCCTCTCCCAACAACACAAGAGAAGACTCTACACATGGACATCACCAGATGGTCAACACCAGAATCAGATTGATTATATTCTTTGCAGCCAAAGCTGGAGAAGCTCTATACAGTCAGCAAAAACAAGACCAGGAACTGACTGTGGCTCAGATCATGAACTCCTTATTGCCAAATTCAGACTGATATTGAAGAAAGTGGAGAAAACCACTACACCATTCAGATATGACCTAAATCAAATCCTTTATGACTATACAGTGGAAGTAAGAAATAGATTTAAGGGACTAGATCTGATAGACAGTGCCTGATGACCTATGGACAGAGCTTCATGACATTGTACAGGAGACAGGAATCAAGACTATCCCGAGGAAAAAGAAATGCAAAAAAGCAAATGGCTGTCTGAGAAGGCCTTACAAATAGCTGTGAAAAGAAGGAAAGTGAAAAGCAAAGGAGAAAAGGAAAGATATTCCCATTTGAATCCAGAGTTCCAACGAATAGGAAGGAGAAATAAGAAAGCCTTCCTCAGTGATCAATGCAAAGAAATAGAAGAAAACAATAGAATGGGAAAGACTAGAGATCTCTTCAAGAAAATTAGAGATACCAAGGGAACATTTCATGCAAAGATGGGCTCCGTAAAGGAGAGAGAGATGGTATGGACCTAACAGAAGCAGAAGATATTAAGAAGAGGTGGCAAGAATACACAGAAGAACTGTGCAAAAAAGATCTTCACAACCCAGATAATCATGATGGTGTGATCACTCACCTAGAGCCAGACATCCTGGAATGTGAAGTCAAGTGGGCCTTAGAAAGCATCACTACGAACAAAGTTAGTAGAGGTGATGGAATTCCAGTTGAGCTGTTTCAAATCCTAAAAGATGATGCTGTGAAAATACTGCACTCAATATGTTAGCAAATTTTGAAAACTCGGCAGTGGCCACAGGACTGGAAAAGGTCAGTTTTCATTCCAATCCCAAAGAAAGGCAGCGCCAAAGATGCTCACACTACCATACAACTGCACTCATCTCACACACTAGTAAAGTCACGCACAAAATTCTCCAAGCCAGGCTTTAGCAATATGTGAACTATGAACTTCCAGATGTTCAAGCTGGTTTTAGAAAAGGCAGAGGAACCAGAGATCAAATTGCCAACATCCGCTGGATCATGGAAAAAGCAAGAGAGTTCCAGAAAAATCTATTTCTGCTTTATGACTATAAAGAAGCCTTGGACTATGTGGATCACAGTAAACTGGAATATTCTGAAAGAGATGGGAATACCAGACCACCTCTTGAGAAACCTACATGCAGGTCAGGATGCAACAGTTAGAACTGGACATGGAACAACAGACTGGTTCCAAATAGGAAAAGGAGTACGTCAGGGCTGCATATTGTTGCCCTGCTTATCTAACTTATATGCAGAGTACATCATGAGAAATGCTGGGCTGGAAGAAGCACAAGCTGGAATCAAGATTGCTGGGAGAAATATCAATAACCTCACATATGCAGATGACACCACCTTTATGGCAGAAAGTGAAGAGGAACTAAAGAGCCTCTTGATGAAAGTGAAAGAGGAGAGTGAAAAAGTTGGCTTAAAGCTCAACATTCAGAAAACGAAGATCATGGCATCCGGTCCCATCACTTCATGGCAAATAATGGGGAATCAGTGGAAACAGTGGCTGACTTTATTTTTCTGGGCTCCAAAATCACTGCAGATGGTGATTGCAGCCATGAAATTAAAGGACGCTTGCTTCTTGGAAGAAAAGTTATGACTAACCTAGACAGCATATTAAAAAGCAGAGACATTACTTTGTCAACAAAGGTCCGTCTAGTGAAGGCTATGGTTTTTCCAGTGGTCATGGATGGATGTGAGAGTTGGACTATAAAGAAAGCTGAGCACCGAAGAATTGATGCTTTTGAACTGCGGTGTTGGAGAAGACTCTTGAGAGTCCCTTGGACTGCAAGGAGATCCAACCAGTCCATCCTAAAGGAGATCATTCCTGGGTGTTCATTGGAAGGACTGATGCTAGAGCTGAAACTCCAATACTTTGGCCACTTGATGAGAAGAGCTGACTCATTTGAAAAGATCCTGATGCTGGGAAAGATTGAGGGCAGGAGGAGAAGGGGATGACAGAGGATGAGATTGTTGGATGGCATCACCAACTCATGGGCTTGGGTGGACTCCAGGAGTTGGTGATGGACAGGAAGGCCTGGTGTGCTGCAGTTCATGGGGTCACAAAGAGTCAGACACAACTGAGCAACTGAACTGAACTGAACTGACTAGATGGACCTTTGTTGACAAAGTAATGTCTCTGCTTTTTAATATGCTGTCTAGGTTAGTCATAACTTTTCTTCCAAGAAGCAAGCGTCCTTTAATTTCATGGCTGCAATCACCATCTGCAGTGATTTTGGAGCCCAGAAAAATAAAGTCAGCCACTGTTTCCACTGATTCCCCATCTATCTGCCATGAAGTGATAGGATCAGATGCCATGATCTTCGTTTTCTGAATGTTGAGCTTTAAGCCAACTTTTTCACTCTCCTCTTTCACTTTCATCAAGAGGCTCTTTAGTTCCTCTTCTTTCTGCCATAAAGGTGGTGTCATCTGCATATGTGAGGTTATTGATATTTCTCCCAGCAATCTTGATTCCAGCTTGTGCTTCTTCCAGCCCAGCATTTCTCATGATGTACTCTGCATATAAGTTAGATAAGCAGGGCAACAATATACAGCTTTGACGTACTCCTTTTCCTATTTGGAACCGGTCTGTTGTTCCATGTCCAGTTCTAACTGTTGCTTCCTGACCTGCATATAGGTTTCTCAAGAGGTGGTCTAGTATTCCCATCTCTTTCAGAATTTTCCACAGTTCATTGTGATCCACACAGTCAAAGGCTTCTTTATAGTCATAAAGCAGAAATAGATGTTTTTCTGGAACTCTCTTGATTTTTTGATGATCCAGCGGATGTTGGCAATTTGATCTCTCATTCCTCTGCCTTTTTGAGAACCAACTTGAACATCTGGAAGTTCATAGTTCACATATTGCTGAAGCCTGGCTTGGATAATTTTAAGCACTTTGCTAGCATGTGAGATGAGTGCAATTGTATGGTAGTGTGAGCATGTTTGTCATTGCCTTCCTTTGGGATTGGAATGAAAACTGACCTTTTCCAGTCCTGTGGCCATTGCTGATTTTTCCAAATTTGCTGACATTTTGAGTGCAGCACTTTCACAGCATCATCTTTTAGGATTTGAAATAGCTCAACTGGAATTCCATCACTTCCACTAACTTTGTTCATAGTGATGCTTCCTAAGGCCCACCTGACTTCACATTCCAGGATGTCTATGGCATAGAATCATGAAATAGTTAGAAGAGCAAAATTTGGGAGTGATGACCACGGAGTCTAGTTTGCCTGTGTCCTGTATATGAGCCCTTTTCCTTGCCATCTCTAATATGTATTTCCTGAAGGGAAATTATGAGGTAATAACTCTCTAATTTTGCTTCTTGCTTTTCCCTTGTTCTTGCCTCTGCTGATCAGTTTTTACCATGAAATGCAGCCCCACAAATATTGATATCTCTGTGAATCATCTTTTCTCTAGTCTGAATTTCTCCATCCCTAACAACTTTCCTCTGTGTTGAACTCTCCTCTGGACACACATCCAGTTTATCAGTGTTCTTCATCGTGGCACCTACAACTGAGCCCATTAGAGTGTGATTATAACTTCGTTTTGGAACTGTGTTTTAGTAACACATCCAGGGGTGGAACTGGATTTTGGTAGCCTCATCACACAGAATAGTTTGCCTGGAACCGACCAAGCATCTTTGACTCTCTGTGATGCTATGGACTGTAGCCTGCCAGGCTCCTCGGTCCCTGAGATTCTCCAGGAAAGAATACTGGAGTGGGTTACCACGCCCTCCTCTAGGGGATGATCTCGACCCAAGGATTGAACCCCCGTCCCCTGTTTCCTATATGTGTCTTATGTCTCCTGCACTGTCATGCGGGTTCTTTATCTAGTGCCATCTAGGAAGCCCTAATGTATCTATATGTCTATTCTGTTATTTTGGCCATGCCATGTGGCATGTGGGGATCTTAGTTCTCAGACCAGGGATGGAAGGCTCGCCCCTGCAGTGGAAAGATGGTCTTAACCACTGGACCATCAGGGATATCCTTATACATATCTATTTCTTTCTGTTGTCTTGGCAAAGAACTTAGCCTTTGAAATTATTCTTATCAAATGGAAATTTTAGTAAACGTTTATTGGGATGAACACTTAAACATAGAAATAAAGAAGTTCAGTCATCTCTAGTTTTTAACCTACTTAGTAACCTGCCTATCCAGTTGGTGATTCTCTAGCTCCTAAATTACAGATTGAATTTCAATACTGCCTGGACCGTTCATGTTTCAAACTGTCTTCCCTTTATACTTCAGCCACATTAGTTCTGTGTTTTGTTTTGTTTTGTTTTGTTTTAATACACCGGACACTTTACTCTCTATAGGCTTTCTTCACTTCTCTTGGCCTTACCCTGATGACTTATTCTTCTCAGAGTGAGCTTCCCTGACCACCACATCTGAAACACTCTCACTCAGGTACTATTTTATTATCTTCCCAGCTACTCATAAGTAAGTCATTATACACCAGCAATCCTGTTGGCTCTGTTTAAAAATATATCCCATTTGGACCACTCCACATCATCTCTCCTGCTATCACCCTTGTCTAAGATAACCATCTGTTGCCTAGTTTATTGCAATATCTTTTACATAGTCTCAAGGCTATGGTTTTTCCAGTAGTCATGTGTGGATGTGAGAGTTGGTAAAGAAAGCTGAGCGCCAAAGAATTGATGCTTTTGAACTGTGGTGTTGAAGAAGACTCTTGAGAGTCCCTTGGACTGCAAGGAGATCCAACCAGTCCATCCTAAAGGAGATCAGTCCTGAATATTCATTGGAAGGACTGATGCTGAAGCTGAAACACCGATACTTTGGCCACCTGATGCAGACTGACTCATTTGAAAAGACCCTGAGGTTGGGAAAGATTGAAGGTGGGAGGAGAATGGAACGACAGAGGGTGAGATGATTGGATGGCATCACCGACTCAATGGACATGAGTGTAAGCTCCAGGAGTTGGTGATGGACAGGGAAGCCTCGTGTGCTGCGGTTCATGGGGTCGCAAAGAGTCGGACATGACTAAGCAACTGAAGTGAACTGATGCGATAGCTAAACAGTTCATGATTTAAGGAAGGGTGTAGTTCGGATAACTTTCATACAAAAAAGTTATTCCTTTGCCTATTTTAACCAGGTTATAAACTGTAATTTCTCATTTTTCTTTGTCTTATAAATGGAAACAAGCTTCTGTCCCTTCTGTCCAAATAGTTAATTTGTTGACTTAAATTTCCATGAACAGTGTTGTTTTCAGTACAATTAATATAAGAGGATGGCTCAAGATGTCTGAGACGAGACTGTTCTTACATTGGAAAACTAGCAATAATCCCCCAAATGAGACCAAAGCTCATAATCCTTCTTAAAATTCACAAGTCTATTTTTACTTTAAAGAGGTACTCACCCTTTTGGCTGATGCTATCACTGCAAAGCAGGCAATGATTGTGAGTCCAATCATTATGTAACAAGCTTTCACCCGAGCTTTGTTTCTTGCAGCATCTATCATTTCTGGCCTAAACCAAGATGTGTATTCTGTTAATTACATTAAAGCAATATGATTTCCTGACTGGCATAATAGACAATGCTTTTTACATAAATATTCCAAAAATTTCCCTGAATGCAACTGGCAGATGTGAACGCCTTACACATTCTAGTACATTATCTTACTAATTTCAAATTAACAGGTATTTATTATTTATATTGCTGCAGTAATATGAAGTGGCAGCTTATATAGACGTAAGTAAAGAATGATTTTTGAGAAAGTATTCAGCAGTATTTTTTTAATCTATGTCATTTGAATAGAATGCAATAACATAAAAAAAAGAATTCTAGGAAGCAATTCCTCTTAAAAAATATATCTTTAACTTTCCACTAGTTGAAAGAACACAGAAAACCAATATCTAGTCTGTTTTCCTCAGGTTTTAGGCAGATTAATGTTAAGTTTTAAGATATTAGTTGCAAACAGGTGAATATTAGCACATTATTAGATTACACTTGTTGTTGATTTTTGTTCCAGATGGAACCTGAAAGATCTGATTTTTTTTACCCATCCATCTGTCTTTGAACTGCTATACCAAATTAGTTTAACACTAAAAAGAAAGGGAAAAGTACAGTCATTATTAAATATCATTAGTGTATGGTACAAAAATTATAGGTCACTTGTTAATTATATGTCCATTAAAAGCATAAAAGTGAAAGCTGTTTACATTGTAAATCTAACACTTAGCTTAGGAAGCATAACTCTCCTAAATAGCAATGATTTGAAAATTATAGAAAATAATAAAAAATATTCAAATACTTTCATGTCTCCAGCCCAAAACTACAATACTTTTCCTAGGCACCTTGCTCAAAGTTAATTTAACAGAATTTCTCCTTTTTACGATATTTCTTTGACTGTGATCCTGGGGAAGAATTATTTCTGTAAAATGGGTCTCTTCACATATACAGCTATATTGCTATAATATTGGGTCTAGAATCTCTAGACATGCGTTAATTTACAATAATGCAGGTTCTTTACATTTTTGATTACTCTGTCATATAGCCCTAGAATTCAAAATCCAAAAACACTGAGGATGGTCTTTTTAAGCTTTTCTGGGGCTAATTTCTGCTCTGGGCTAAATTATAGATCTCAAGGAAAACAACATTTGTTTTATAATATTAGAAAAAAGATCTCCGTGGTGAATAAGTGCTGAAAACAGAGTTCAAATTCCATGTCCATTCCTCATTAAATCACTTAATCCAAGAAAGAGATAAAAATGCTTGAGAATTCATTACTGAACATTTCCCACCGTATTTTTCCCATTTGAAATGTTTTGATGACTAATAAATTAACAATCAATAAAAAGTGTGCACAATATGCACAGAACAAGGTGTAGACCCAGTTTCCATCATCTGTTCTAACAGGCATTGATCCCATCATATAAAATAATATTTGAACATCTGAAACACTTATTTGATTTTATAGTCCTAGTCTCACTTCTTTTTTGAGATCAGTTTAAAAAGTGGTAGATTGGCTTTATGTTTAGTTTCCTTCCTTCCCCTTTTAACCACTCCCTTGTAAAGTGCTGGGAAGATTTCTGGGCTTTGCATAAACTGAAGCTGTAAAAAAGTTTTTTACCGGAGACCTTTACTTTATTTTTGTTTTCGTAAAAGATTACATTTACCCTGGTGTTAAAGTTGTCAACTTAGGTTTTATCAAGCTAACGTCTGTCTTGGGTATGGGATGAGGAGGCCGGAGACACAGATGCGCCCTGGCTCCTAGTCCTAGAAAACCCGCGCTCAGAGGTCTGCAGAACCGCGTACACCAGGCATATCCCGCCCCAGAAGATGTGGCTTCTTCCCAGAGACTCTCCGGCCACCCCACGAGTCATGATCCTTCCTTGGGTGGATCAGGGAGCCGCAACTCCCCTCCCCAGCCCAGGCCAGGGCCCCTCCGCCTCTCAGCCAGCCGGGCGAATGCGAGGACCTTGGTTTTTGTTTGGCTTAAGGGCTCCACTGCCTCCCGGCCCCGGAGCTCGCCGGGGGCGGGTATCTGAGCAACCGTGGAAGTACCCACTGAACTTCGGGATTTTCACCCGATTTCAACAATCTCCCCATAAGCTTAGCTTGTCTCTCACAGTCCAGTGAAGGAGCTTGGCATTTAACCGCACTAGGGGCGCGTAATTCCCTTAGAGTGGTAAGTAGTACTGTGAAGACCCTTGTGGCTCTGCACACCTCTCTCGACCTCTGTGCGCCCAGGTCGGGAAGTGGGTGGACCCCGAGCCTTCCAGGCCTGGGGCGGACCCTCCAGGGCGCCCTCAACCCGGCCCGGCACACTTACGGAATCCGAGGCGGGATATCCTCCATCGCTTTGAAACGCCCGGTCCACAGCAGGATTCTCTTGTCGAATTGCGACGGCTTGTGCTCGGCGGGGACCCTATGGACCTTCTCGGCTGCGAAAGCGACAGGGACGTACAGAGTGACGGAGAGACCGACGGCCCAGTGATCGGGGCGCACTCACGCCTCCATCCCCCAGCCTCAGCGCTCCACGGACCCGTCCCTCCCTGGTCGTTCCCAGCCCCTGCTCACCAGAACCTGGGGGCTCCGAGCCGCCGAGGCTCCCGCCACTGGAGTACTGGAGGTGACCCCGGGGCCAGAGAGACGCGACCGGCCGCCGCTCGACTTCTGGGGGCGCTCCCGGGGCGCAGCAGGGGATGCGCCCTAGGCGGAGGCGCAGGAGGCTCCCGACCGTGGCCAGCATGCTGCTGAGCTCTGGTCCGGCGCCCTCAGCCCAGCCAGGGCCGGAGCTCCCGGGACCCCTGCCGCCCCGCCCCGCGCCGCTCCCAGGGGAGCCCCGGATGCGCAGCTGGAGTCTGACGTGCGCGCCCTGGGCTCCGGGTCCCCGCCCCCAGCCTGCGACCCCCGATCCGGGCGTCTCGACCCTGCGGCTGAGTCGGTCCCCTGGCGCGCCGCGGACGACTTTCTTCCCAAAACAGCTCCATGCCTTTTAAAGGCAATTCTTGGTGTTGATTAGAAACGTGTTTCCATCACATGTATATATATGTATTTTTTAATTTCACTGTTTGGTGCTTGAGAGAATGAATTTAACCTCTCTTCCAGGGAAAGCCAACAGTCAGGCCTTCTAGTGCAGTTCGTTTCAGTTGTTTACCAAGTGAGTGTAAGGGCTTTCAACAAACTTCCAACTTTCCAATCAGGCGATTTTTTGAAGTTAGCTCTTCACCTCACCCTCCACTCCCATACTTTTCTCTTTTCCAGACAAAACAACCTCAGTTCCTACAGTTTTTGTCCACCTCTTCATTTCTTAGACCGAAAACTCTCCAATCTTCAAAATGAGCTTTTCTACATTTCTACCATCTTCCCTCTCAAAAAGAGGGGAGAATCCTCTATTCTTTGGCATCTAAATGAGGATAGGAACTCAGAAAAAAAAGGCTTGTAGGAAAACTGTCAACTCTAAAGAAATATACTTATTCTATGTCCTCATGTTCCCTGGTGGCTCAGAGGAAAAAGAATCTGCCTGCTATGAGGAGACCTGGGTTCCCTGGGTCCGGGAGAGGCCCTGGAGAAGGGAATGGGAACCCACTCCAGTATTCTTGCCTGGAGAATTCCATGGATAGAGGAGGCTGGAGGGCTACAGTTCATGGGATTGCAAAGAGCCAACAGGACTGAGTGGCTAACATAACAACACACAACTTCCTCAGATTCAAGGGACCACAGACCCCATCCAAGTTAAAGTGCTCCCCTGGAGGGAGCCCTAGGCCAGCTCACCCTCCCTGTTTCTGTCTCTGAGGTTTTCTGGAACCCAGACAGGAGCTACTTTTAGTTGCATCTCCAGATACTTCTTTCCTTCCTAACTAGAAGTGTCCAGCTCTTGAGGGCAATATCTCTGTAACTTTGCATCTTTCATGTAATGTGTTCAACAAAAGAAAACATTTATATCTCCGTAAAGAAACATGCATTGAGAGATGTGACAATGGAAAGTACCATGAGCTTTGTGGTCACACCAAGGTTTAAACCCCTAATTTGTGATTTAAGAGTTGCACAATTATTAGCAAATCATTTAAGTAATTAGTCTTGGTCTCATTTGTAAAATAAGAGTGGCTTCCTTTCAAGTTCATTCATGCAACAGCTATAAAAAAATTTAAAAAACCCTGCTCTATGCCAGCTCCTCCTCAGAGCTGGACATAGAGCAGTGAACAATGTCCAGTGAGGATTAGCATATGAAGAGGGAGAAAAAGACCAGGATGAGAAAAAGTAAGCAGACATGAGGTAGAAACTATTTAGAGAGGATAGTTAAGGATACCCTTCTAAATGTCCCTGGCACGTTAATAACCTTTCAGAGATGTTTCTTTCCCTTCACATTCTCTAACTAGTTCCCAAGCACAAGTGCATTTTAATTCATGAAATCCCTTGTAGGGAACTGTAGGTGGCTATGAGCTCTCTGAGGGTATAGCCCAAACACTGGCTCTTAATAGATACTTAATTTTAATCTTACACAAATGAAAAAATTACTGTGAATCTTCAATAATAAAATAGACTGCATCTGGGCGAGTTTAAGAAGAGACTGGACACTTAGAACATGCTATGTGATAAACAGAATGAATTCCTACCTGAAAAATTATGTTGCCATAGGTAATATTTGATGGTTGCAGGTATATGCCACTTGAAAATTCTCCCATCATTCAAATGTGTTGTTTTTTCCTTTATTATTTTAATTTTCTACACGTCACCGAGAATATCCATAGAGCTAGAGAAAAACATCTCTGTGAATCAGCCAGTCATTAATAGTTCACCAAGAAATATTAAACTAGTTAAATGAATTTATTTCCCTGGAGAGAACCAAATGTCAGGCATCTACACATGGTTTTCTATCTCAGGCTTCTCTAGCATTGCAGAACCTCAGGGCAAAGAGAATCATGGCTTACGTCATGAGAGAAAGAACAGTTTGCATTCTGTTCTCTGTTCCTGATGGGATTAAAATACCACTATTTGGCAGTGTTCTCCATTTTTAAAAAGTTACAGCTGCATGAGAGATATTTTCTTTAGCTCTAGAATTGGGACAACCAAACAAAAACATAAACAAACAAACTCAAAACAACTCCTAATAGAAAAAAAAAAAAGCCAATTATATTTCTTTCTTTCTTTTAAACCAGGACAGTTCATTTCTTCATTCCACAGATGTTCATTGAGTGTCTCCTGTGCACTGAGTGCTGTTCTGGGCTTTGAGGTCATGGCATAGCAGGTAAACGTACACAATTTTTTGTTTCTCATAGAGTTTATTATTAATCCATGGTGCTTTCAGTTTACCCATTCCATACAATATTATTTCTCAGTCCAATGGTTCATCTAATTTGCATGTACTGTTTTCAGTTTTGCTCCTTCAAAGCTTGTTTGAATTAGTATAGTTTACTTTCCCATTTCCTACAGTTAATTTACTTACTTGTGTTAGAGATATATAACTTTTTAGAATAAAGTTATTACATAAAGTAAGTGGAAAGTGTAGGTAATTTTAAATTATTATCATTTTTTATTATTGGAAGCTAGTGTGTGCTCAGTACAGGGCTAAGGCAGGAAATGCAAAGACTGCCACAGTCCCAGAGAAGTTCCCAGTTTGGCTGGGATGATATTCCCTCATCAGGAAATGCCTTGCTCCCAAAGGAGGAGCTGGGAGGGATTTTAACTAATCTGTTTCCAATCCCCTACTAGTCCCTCTGTAGGGAAAGTTCTAAAGTGGCAGTTTCCTGGCAGACCCAGGTTACAGTGATCTCCAGTGGTTCAGGCAGCCTTACCAAGTGGGTGGTCCAGGTAAGTGTCGGATTACCTGCTCTGTACTACGTGTGTGCTGAGGACACCAGCCAAAGTTCAAAATGATATCTCGAAAACCGAAAAGATCTATGTACTTCTCTTCATGTTATTCCTTTTAATTCCCATTTTCATTGCTGCAGTTCAGTCTTTTATTCTCTTTCAATCATCCTATTGTAAGGACCTCCAAAGTATCTTCCCCATCTCTGGTCAGTTCCATCTCCAGTCCTTTCTCTGCCTAGTTGCCAGAAATAGTTTTCTAAAACGTGGATGTTATCGTGTAAAACTTTCATGGTTGGTGCCAGTCTCTTCCCTATTCCTTTTCTAATCCTGCTCCCCACATTCCGACCCCCAGACTACAAAAAGGACCCTGAAAAAACTTATAGCGAGGCAGGGAGGACTCTTTTAAAGTCTTCTGCATTGATATTTTGCCTAGTTTGATTCAAATCTATGCCCTTGGCATATCCCTAGACATTTAAAATGTCACTAAGCACAGGTAGGTAGATTACATTGAATTACTCTGTGCTAATAGTGATGCACAACAGCAACCAACTAACATCACGGTTTAGTTCTGGCTTATATAGCTGGGTAGGCACAGTACTTATCAGGGCACGCTGAGTTCTGATTGACTGAGTTGCTTGTTGTCCCATTGTTCTAAACATTAGTCTGAGAAATACATTCAGAAGAAACCAGGCTGCATTAGCTGCTTCTGCACCAATCAAAGCCTTTTATATTTTCAGTAATACATAGCTTGCATTTTTTTCTAGAAATAGCAAGTCTGAGATGTAAGCATATTTATGAAGTACTGCTTATGCAAACTGTCCCCTAGGACAGTGAAGAGGCATCTGTAGTGGTCCTGTCTCTCACTTTCTTTGGCTGAAAGGTTATTTTTGTAGCCTGCTTGAATGTCTATAAAGACACATAGATGTCAGATTTTATGTAATTGCTAATCATTGTTGGCGGAGTAGCCTCTGGCACCCATGATCAATTTCAAACTCCAGAATTCCTAATAACAATCTTTTATGACAAAAATGAGGATTTTATGATCCCCAACCCTGAATTTGCTACAGACTTTACACCCTTGAGGCACAGTCATGCCTTTATGTGGTTCAAACCTGTATCTTGCAATAGAAATTTATAATGACTTGCTAGTACTTCTCCAGCTCCGAGTCCCACATCATCCTCCTTACACATGGATAGGAAAGTGGTCTTGGAAAAGTTAATGATGTCCATTATAAATGTGTGATATAATACCTTACTTATACCGTTACAATTGAAGAAGGTGTTGGTTGTTTTTTTTTTTTTCATAATCATGATGTGAATGATGCCATCTCATGTTCTCTTAAAACAGCTGCCTCTTTCCCTACATGCATCTATTCAGTTCTTCAGCTTCTCTCGGCTGCTTTTCTCTCTCTTGGTTCATGTGATCATATTTTCTAGGAAATGGGGAATTGGCCTATTTGAATGTTTCCCCTATTCAGGGATAAAGAGATCAGCTTATCAGAATAATTTTCTTTTTGCTATTGTGAACCTTTTTTCTTGGGGCTACTTATACCGATTTCTAATTTCCAATGTGAAGTCTAATAATATCTAGGCACAGCTAATTAAAAGGGTAGAGTCTCAAGGTTTTTTTTTTCATATTTCTCCTTACACTACCATCTACAAATTCACACTAAATTATTATTTACTATTTATGATTGTGATAATGAAGATTAACAACAGAATTTGTTAAAGATAATTGACAGGACACTAATACCACAAGTCATTTAAATTATCAGAGCTCTCCTACAAGAGAGCTATGTAAAAATAATCAAAATCTAAGGAAATATTTTAAGGTCAAAACTAGATGGCCCAGGATACAGAATGTTATATAGGTTAAAAATCAGCTATTATTAGTTTATTATTCCTTCATTCTTTCACTATTCTCAAAAGCTTAATACTACTAAACATCCAAGAGTCAACCCCACTAGACTATCCAAAAATAAAACATTAATAATATTAAAAAAGCTATCTCCTTGAATACATACTTGTTATTGGAATTTCCATGTGTATTTTGACTAAATGGCAGTTATAAAACAAAAAAAATTATGACACTGAGAGGCTGAAACATTGATTCAATAACAAAGTTTTGTGTAAATAATGCAAAAAAAAAAAGTTAAATGGAAACAGAGACAGAGGTACCTGAGTGTTAAATACTCTTTACTTCTATTACAAACATCATGTTCTGAGTTTGAAATGTTTCCTGACTTCCTCTAGTAGTCATCTAAAATCTTGAAAGCTGGTTCATAAAAAGCTAGACTACTCTAAGAGGCCATTAAAGTACTTACTGGTTGTGTAAGCATTGTATTTAAAAATTGAGTTATAAGGTCAGAAGGGAGTGGCATGATATATTTAAAGTACTCAAAGGGCAGGGCGGGGACTATAATCCTATGATCTAGGATTCTTTACCCAGGATGGTTGTAATTCAGAATTGAAGGGGAGAGAAAGCTTCTCAGACAGAAAAAAGTAGTGTTCATCAATCCTGAACCAACTTTCAGTTCAGTTCAGCTCAGTCGTGTCCAACTCTTTGCGACCCCATCAGCATGCCAGGCCTCCCTGTGGATCACCAACTCCCGGAGTTCACTCAAACTCATGTGCATTGAGTCACTAATGCCATCCAGCCATCTCATCCCTGTCGTCCCCTTCTCCGCCTGCCCCCAATCCCTCCCAGCATCAGGGTCTTTTCCAACGAGTCAACTCTTCACATGAAGTGGCCAAAGTACTGGAGTTTCAGCCTCAGCATCAGTCCTTCCAATGAATACCCAAGACTGATCTCCTTTAGGATGGACTGGCTGATTCTCCTTGCAGTCCAAGGGACACTCAACAGTCTTCTCCAACACCACAGTTCAAAAGCATCAATTCTTTGGCACTCAGCTTTCTTTATAGTCCAACTCTCACATCCATACATGACCACTGGAAAAACCATAGCCTTGACTAGACGGACCTTTGTTGGCAAAGTAATATCTCTGCTTTTGAATATGCTATCTAGGTTGGTCATAATTTTCCTTCCAAGGAGTTAGCATCTTTTAATTTCATGGCTACAATCATCATCTGCAGTGATTCTGGAGCCCCCCAAAATAAAGTCTGACACTGTTTCCACTGTTTCCCCATCTATTTCCCATGAAGTGATGGGACCAGATGCCATGATCTTAGTTTTCTGAATGTTGAGCTTTAAGCCAACTTTTTCACTCTCCTCTTTCACTTTCATCAAGGGGCTCTTTAGTTCCTCTTCACTTTCTGCCATAAAGGTGGTGTCATCTACATAGCTGAGGTTATTGATATTTCTCCCGGCAATCTTGATTCCAGCTTGTGTTTCTTCCAGTCCAGCGTTTCTCATGATATACTCTGCATAGAAGTTAAATAAGCAGGGTGACAATATACAGCCTTGTCGTACTCCTTTTCCTATTTGGAACCAGTCTGTTGTTCCATGTCCAGTTCTGACTGTTGCTTCCTGACCTGCATATAGATTTCTCAAGAGGCAGGTCAGGTGGTCTGGTATTCCCATCTCTTTCAGAATTTTCCACAGTTTATTGTGATCCACACAGTCAAAGGCTTTGGCATAGTCAAGAAAGCAGAAATAGATGTTTTTCTGGAACTCTCTTGCTTTTTCCATGATCCAGCAGATGTTGGCAATTTGATCTCTGTTTCCTCTGCCTTTTCTAAAACCAGCTTGAACATCAGGGAGTTCACGGTTCACGTATTGCTGAAGCCTGGCATGGAGAATTTAGAGCATTACTTTACTAGCATGTGAGATGAGTGCAATTGTGCAGTAGTTTGAGCATTCTTTGGCATTGGTTTTCTTTGGGATTGGAATGAAAACTGACCTTTTCCAGTCCTGTGGCCACTGCTGAGTTTTCCAAAGTTGCTGGCATATTGAGTGCAGCACTTTCACAGCATCATCTTTCAGGATTTGAAATAGCTCAGCTGGAATTCCATCACCTCCACGAGCTTTGCTTTCTAAGGCCCACTTGACTTCACATTCTAGGATGTCTGGCTCTAGGTGAATGATCACACCATCATGATTATCTGGGTTGTGAAGATCTTTTTTGTACAGTTCTTCTGTGTATTCTTGCCACCTCTTCTTAAACATCTTCTGCCTCTGTTAGGTCCCTGCCATTTCTGTCCTTTATTGAGCCCATCTTTGCATGAAATGTTCCCTTGGTATCTCTAATTTTCTTGAAGAGATCTCTAGTCTTCCCTGTTCTGTTGTTTTCCTCTATTTCTTTGCATTGATCGCTGAAGAAGGCCTTCTTATCTCTCCTTGCTATTTTTTGGAACTCTGCATTCAGATGGGAATATCTTTCCTTTTCTCCTTTGTTTTTCACTTCTCTTCTTTTCACAGCTATTTGTAAGGCCTCCTCGGACAGCCATTTTGCTTTTTTGTATTTCTTTTCCATGGGGATGGTCTTGATTCCTGTCTCCTGTACAATGTCACGAACCTCCATCCATAGTTCATCAGGTACTCTATCAAATCTAGTCTCTTAAATCTATTTCTCACTTCCACTGTGTAATCATAAGGGATTTGATTTAGGTCATACCTGAATGGTCTAGTGGTTTTCCCTACTTTCTTCAACTGAAGTCTGAATTTGGCAATAAGGAGTTCATGATCTGAGCGACAGTTAGCTCCCGGTCTCTTTTTGCTGACTGTATAGAGCTTCTCCATCTTTGGCTGCAAAGAATGTAGTCAGTCTGATTTCGGTGTTGACCATCTGGTGATGTCCATGTGTAGAGTCTTCTCTTGTGTTGTTGGAAGAGAGTGTTTGCTGTGACCAGTGTGTTCTCTTGGCAAAACTCTATTAGCCATTGCCCATTTCTTAAATACTTTATCTTGTAAACTAACAAAATGTATATTTTCATTTAATGCTTATTAGTATTGAATTAAACAGAAACATAAATACAAGTTTTTATATGAAGTTGTTCTAAAATCATTCCATAAGCGTCCTAGTTCCTATTATGCTATTGGCCATAAATAGTAAAAATATGATTGCCCACTAGGTGGCAGCGGAATTCCAAATTGTTCCAGGCTCCTCTGTCCATGGGATTTTCCCGGCAAGAGTACTGGAGTGAGTTCCCATTGGCTTCTCAGGTTCTAGGAGTACACACCTACAAAATAGTCTTCCTAAATTCTCATGAAAGGTATGAAAAGGATAAGTTCTGTCCCTGCCCTCAGCTAGCTCACAGTCTGAATTCCACAGCTGTATATGTACTTTCTGTTTTTTTCCTTTTCCCTTTTTGTAGCTAAAAATTCTAAATACAGACTATTGTCAAATATCAGAAAAGAAACTGAGTTTACTGTAGTCTTTTTTCGCCAGTGTGGATTCTGAGCAACCAAGCGCTTATGTGAGGTGCTTGGAAGCAAATATGAGATTTGTGTGCCATAAACCCAGCTCCCCAAAGGTTAATCTAATAGACATTCTTTGATAGCTTTTCCACTAAAAATGTATTTGGTTTCAGGCATTGCTTTTTTTTCATGATTTTTCTCAGCCTCCAGACAATTAAAACTAGTATTTATAATTAGAAAGCAGCTGTGCTTTAGGGCATTCAGTTCACGATTATTATATTTACTTCATAGTCTAATTTTGCTCTAACTAGTGGCAATAGAATTGCAAGTTGATGGGAACAATCTCATTCTTTTCATCTGTAAATTTCACTGTACTCCATTACATTATTTACATTATATATTATTAAAGTCATATTAAAAGTAACATAAAATTTCCACATTCTCACATCCTGAACACAAATATTTTCTATTTCTTATAACCCACTCCAGTGTTCTTGCCTGGAGAATCCCAAGGACGGCGGAGCCAGGTGGGCTGCCGTCTATGGGGCTGCATAGAGTCGGACACGACTGAAGTGACTTAGCAGGATGCTTCCTTAAAGTGCTGTGCTCAGCCGCTTAGTCATATCTGGCTCTTTGTAACCCCATGGACCATAGCCTGCCAGGCTCCTCTGTCCATAGAATTCTCCAGGCAAGAATACTGGAGTGGGTTGCCATTTTCTTTTTCCAGGGGATCTTCCTGACCCAGAGATTGAAGCCGTGTCTCTTATGTCTCCTTCATCAGCAAGCAGATCTACATTTATACAGTTCTAATTGCAGTGTCCATAATATCTAAATTTTTTCACTTATTAGATGATAAATCATTTCCATTTTACAGCTTAATCTTTATATTTATCTTTTTATGCAGCCTCTTAATATTTAGCTATACAGATATATTATAATTTATTTTAATTTATATGGTAGACATAGGTTGTTTCTAACTTTCGGTTCAGTTCAGATCAGTCACTCAGTCATGTCCGACTCTTTGTGACTCTGTGAACCACAGCACGCCAGGCCTCCCTGTCCATCACCAACTCCCGGAGTTCACCCAAACTCATGTCTGCAGTTCACACAAATGAAAATGTCCAAGTAATACAATGTTATGATATTTCTTCAGACCTCACTTAAATTCTGTGAATTTTATCATAACTTTATTTTTTATAAGTAATGCTTTACTTTTTTGGTCACTTTTCTATAATCAAATAGTTGACAGAGAGTTCATTTGGAGTGTACATTTTAGATCTAAATTAATTTTCTCTAAACTGTACTTCAATATCTCTCTCTGTTTGTTACATAATAATCACTTTCCTGGAATTATGTTATTCTTATTTTACTGACTGCTTAACTATAATATATAAATGGGTTAATTTGGATTTTAAAGTTCTGTTTTACTTATGTTTGTTTTTGTTTCAATATTGCATCATTTAATTGATGTTACTTTGTCTGGAAGCGCTACTGACTCCTGCTACTTTTCCCACCTTTATCATTCTTATTCTCTTTTAGAATATTCTGTGCCACTTATTTTCCATTTTTATTATATAAAACAGCTTTTTATGATTTTCATTGTGATAACACAAAAAATGTGAATGGGCTAAATTGAAAAATTATTTTCATTAAAATTTTTATTCTGAAATGAAACATGCTCATTGTAATGAAAATTTAAACAGTAATGAAACATAGCAAATGAAAGTCTACTCGACCAAGTATTCTTTAGGGAAAACTAGTGTTTTCAGTTAGATTCTTATCTTTCTTATCTTTATATATATTATATATGCAAAAAATTTACTATTCTGCAACTGATTTTCAACATTCAGAATGGAAGGCAGGGCTTTCAATACCTGTTCATATAAACTTACTTCACTTTTTCAAGTGGCTGAACAGTCATTTATTGAACAAATGTGCCATAATTTATTTAGTGAATTCTTTATAGACATTTAACTTATTTGAAATTTAAAAAATTTTTATTTTATTTTTTGGTATTAAATTGATATTTTTAAAATAAATTTATCCTGATATGGTTTTTTACAAGGAATATCTTGTAAATAAATATATTTCTGTGTAGTTGAGAATTTATTTCTGAGGTATGAATGTTCTAGCGGGAGAATTGCTAAGTCAGAGACTGTTCTTTAATTGTGATAAATACTGACAAATTGACCTTCAAAAAGTTGTCCTGAATTACTGTTTCATCTACAGTATATAATAATTCCTATTTCCAAACTAGTAAATTTAACACTGTGTTCAACACACACTTTCCTCTTGTTCTGTATCTGGTTTTGATTGACTCACTGGAGAAACAGGTTTATGATTCTAACCTGATACTTGGATGTCTGTAAAGTCATCTGATGTATCCCCTTAAGTTTAAACATTTTTAGGTCAAAGGCATGAAAAATGTGTTCATAGACAACTCTGGAAGCCTTTTCTGCTTGAAATTTGCAGAGTACATGGATTTGTATGGTCTAGCAACAAATTGGAGTGTCTGAATTCACATCTGTTTGGACACTAAATAGCTGTAGACTTCAGGCAAGATGCTTAATCTTACTGTTCCATAATTTCGTCCTTGGTAATAGTTACCAACTTCACAAGATTGTTGTGAAAACTAGTAATAACAGTGATGAGGATAATAATAATATTTTTGAATAGTGATTTGTAGCTTTCAAAACACATTAAAGGTGCATTACTCTTTAGATCTTTATGCTGTGCTGTGCTTAGTCGCTCAGTCATGTCCAGCTCTTTGCAACCCCATGGGCTGTAGCCCACCAGTCTCCTCTGTCCATGGGGACTCTCCAGGCAAGAATACTGGAGTGGGTTGCCATGGCTTCCTCCAGGGGATCTTCCCAACCCAGGGATTGAACCCAGGTCTCCCACACTGCAGGTGGATTTTTTACCATCTGAGCCACTAGGAAAGCCCCAAAATACTGGAATGGGTAGCCTATCCCTTATCCAGGGGAACTTCCCAACCCAAGGATCGAACTAGGGTCTCCTGAACTGCAGGCAGAGTCTTTACCAGCTGAGCTGCCAGGGAAGATCGTTATAGTAATCCTATATGGCAGGTGGAATACACATTTTATCATCATGTTTTTACATAAGAAAACTAAGGCACAGTTAAGATGTGGTAATAGTATCAAGGAATGTTTCTTTGAGAAGCTAATCTTACTACACAAAGGTAATACCAAGGACAAGAACACTTACATAAATATTCCTAGCAAAGCGTTTCAGGGGTTCCTGTGTGTATATGATGTTTCTTCCAATGTTCCTAAGGATGTTTACTATGAGAAGACCAGTCTGTGACCAACAGGTCTCCCTCTGCTTTTCCCACCAAAACTCTTTGAATATAGTTATGGAGAAAAGTTTAATTACTAGAAAATAGAAATGTGTGTGTTATTTATAAATTTATAAAAGTATGAATTATTAGACAGCCATTGCTTTTGTATAGCAATTCACTCACCTATGCCCACTGGAAATAGAATAGGCAAGTTTCCTCTTGTTTCTTCCCCTGCTGGAAGCCTTGGTTCTGCATATAATTTGCACCTTTTGTTTTCTCAGCTTCCACTAGAGCTTCATTACAAGCACTGATTTGCAGCCTTCCACACACTAGGTTAGTAGGAATAGCCCCTGAACAAAATACACACTGGCTGTTAGAGGTGAACCAGAAAAGGACCCTCTCTCATGTGGCTTAGCAGAGTGATTTGTCATCTTCTTCCCTATCCTGGAGGACGTGTATGTAAATGTGCATTTTTATTTCTTTCTGAGGAGTAGGAGTAGATACTTGAAAGAAAAGAAAGTCTTGACATTAACAGATTCGTGAGCTAGAGTTCCAAAATTTGGCTTCTACTTTTAAAAACTACTGATCCAGTAAATGCATTTATACTCCCTCTGATTCAAATCTTAGAAGTTTGTTATGAGTGGAATGACTAATAATTTTTCTCCCTAACTTGAGCTATGTCATTAATAAATAACTCTCTTGGAATATTATATTTCCCATGAAATCAGACTTATAGTTCAATGTGTATTTCTCACTTGGGTTGTAAACACATTCAGTGATTTAGCTGCATTATTTAGCTCTTTTTCCAGGAATGAGAACCTATGAGCATATATCTGATACTGCTTTATTTGGGGATACAGATGGGGAATAAGTCAGCAAAATTAGAGCTAAATAATTATAGCATAGGTTTGAAGAGTGGCCCACCTATTTTTTTTCAACTGATTCCCAGACATAGCTATTGAGAGTCTTCTAAGTGGCACAAATTCTTGATACCAAAGTTGATGAGATAATATCCTTGTGCTGAAGGAATTCACATATTAATCTAGTCAGAACTATGGAATTTTAGATTGGAAAGGGAAGTTTGAAATCAATTTATTCCATGTCTTTCATTTTACAGATGAGAACATGTAACCAGTGATGTGAGACACAAGTGTTTGTCACGATTCTTTAATTTCAAATAGTAGACATCCAAGAAAAATAAACTGAGGAAAACGGGAAAATTATTTGCTTTCATGGCCGATAGTCTAAAGAGAGTTCAGCTTTAGTTACTGCTGTATCGAGATGTTCAAATGTTGGTCTCCCTCCCCTCTTCTTCTTCCCCTCTACCCGCTTCCCTCTTCTGTATTACTTGGCTCAGTTTCACTTTTCATTTTGAACTCATTATCTTCTGTCTCAAACAAGTTTCCTTCATGTGACAGGAAAGGTGAAGGTATGATAGCCCTATCGTTCACAACCTGAAATCCAGGAGGGTCTTTCTGTCTGCTTCCTAGTGCAGAGAGGACCCAGGGCTCTGTGGCTGGCTCGGTCACAGGTGCTTTCCACCCTTGTCGTGCTCCAGGATTAACAGTCCTTTCAGTGTCACATGGAGCGGACAGTTTCTCAAAGAATTATAAAGAGGGATGGAGACTTGGAACACAGCAAATGCAGAAGGAGCTGAGACCAGAAAACAAGCTTCGGAGACTATGAACTTCCCAACAGCACTGCAGGTTATGCCTGCTGAGGGCGCTGGTGTCCACTTCCCTTGTCTGCCGAGATGCCCAGAGCTAAGTTTAGCACAAAAGCAATCACTACTCCTGGCTTCAATTTCAGTTATTATTTGCCTTTCTAGAATGCCTTTCTATTATTTGCCTTCTAGAATGTTTATTTTAAGAATTCTATTATATGTATTTTCCTTTTAAAAAATACACTTCAGATGTCTTTTTGGAAATAGGTGGTTGCAAATATAATAATAACTTGCACCCTTCAACACTTCACTTTTCTTGTGCTTTTTACCAACATGGGCATCTCTTACTATCAGTTCTTATGTCTATACAGTGGCACGTAAGGACTAATATCCTGGATTCCATTAGTTTTACACTGGTAACTTGCAGAATTTGACCTCCAGGTTTTGTTTATCTAAAGTATTTACAATTGATAGCTCTTTAGATGGGAAATAATCTAACACAGGCCCACTGGTTAACTGCTGACTAGATTTCACACTGTCAGCTTGTACATCGTATAGTCCTGCCTTCTATTTCTAACAAGCAAGAAACAGATCAAGTTCACATGTTTATAGATGTGAAGGAATGGCTGTTTGCAAAAATGAGAAGATCTTTGATTAATTTGCTTTAGGTCTGGCATTCTCAAAATTTTCTTTTCCTATAATCTGATTTTGGCTGGAAACATAATACCAGGTACCAGAAAAATTATCTAAGAGCAGAAATTATGAAATGCAAGAAATGTCAATTGAGATTTTCCTCCAAAGACCTTTTGATGTATACATCTGTTTGTGTGTTTTGTCTTCCAGTACTTGACATTGATTTTGTAGTTGGCCACTCATTAAAGCAGACAAGCAGCCCATACATGAATTTATCAGGCTGTTTGTGTTTCTTACATATTCTCTAAGCATAAGTAATCCAGGGATGAAAAAGCGGTGATAGAGTGTTGGGGACCAAGTCTTCCTCTGGTTTGTTGCTCTGCTCTCTTCACCTTGCAGATTCTGTCTCACGATCTGAGATCATAGCTCCATTGCTCCACAGAAGCAGCAAGAAGGGAAAAGAAGCTGGGAGAGGGCATAGCCTTTCCCTTTAGCATCACAGTGGAAGTGTGACTTACCTCCATGTTTCATTGCTCACATGCTTATTCTCCACCTTATTTTAAGCCATCTTTTGAAGGTTATGCAATCCATTGTTTTCTGCTCTGAAAGTCTAATTTTGTTGACCATGGCAGTGAAGGGCTTATCTAAAGGATTGGTTTAAAGATAGCTCAAGAACTGTGGAGAAAGTTGGGAACACGAACATTGAGTTATTGTGCTGACCAAGATGTAAGGAAAATTGGTGAGAACATTAAAATCGCTCATTTAACATGTATTGAATGCCAGTTTCAGAGGTGGCCTTATACCAAACCCAGAGTGCACAATTACACGTGGACCTTGCACTTGAGATCCTCACGACCTGGGCTGATAGGCTTCTGATTTCATCCTGCCAATAAAAGTGGTGGCACGATGTGTGTTATTTCCCCACCCCTGCATTCTAGCAATAAAATATATTAGTGTGTCTCCACAAGCAGAGGAAGGAGATGACTATATGGGTCCTTTTTTGAGTGTTCATTTGCTTGAATGTAGTAGTAGTCACTCAGTCATGTCCAACTCTTTCCAACCCCAAGGACTGTAGCCCACCCGGCTCCCCTGTCCATGGGATTCTCCAGGCTAGAATACTGGAGTGGGTAGCCATTCCCTTCTCCAGGGGAATCTTCCCAACCCAGGGATCAAACCCAAGTCTCTTGCATTGCAGGCAGATTCTTTACAGTCCAAGCTACCAGGGAAAAAATAATAAATTTATGTTTTCATTTTTATAATATTTGTATACTGTCTTTATAATAAAAAATAAGCCCTTTATGACAAAATAGTAAGAAAATCATTGAATTTATACCTTGTTGAATTCAGAAACCTCAAAAGTTAACAGAAAAATGAAAGGTACAATAGTCATTCATTTAGTCGTTCGTTTTACATGGAAGCAGGTAGCTTTGGGTTTAAAGGATTCAGAACTTAATTTCATAGGCTGAGTAGCATTTTCTTGTGGAATAACTGTTGAAAGCTTTGTAACTGTAGTAAAACTCACAATTCCTATGAAACAATATTTCTTTTATCGTTCTGTTGGCACAACAGTGCTGGGATTTCTGTTTTGTGTGATTATACTTGAGAATCTGAAAGTGTTCCCACAGCTTTGCTCCCATGTCAACAGGAGAAACTGTTTCATGTCAACAGCACAATGAGTCAATGGAATGACAAACAGAATACTCATTTCTTAACACTTTCATGTACATCAGAACATTTTATACCCTTAACAATTTTATGAAATATTATCACCTTATTGTATGTAAATACATTTAAGCTAAGCAGTCACCTAGGATTAATATCTTTGTTCTTTTCATTTGCTTTTTTATTTTTTTATCTTACTGTTTAGTCCATGCTGAGATAAGACTGGTGGAAGGTCTTACTTAGCAAGGTGGGATAATTTAATTCTGAAGGCAATAGGAAGTTATTCAATTTTCTGAATAGGAAAATGATAGTATTGGAACAAACTTGTTAGAGGTTGATCTGTAATGATGTATTCTGTGTATCAGAAGGGGACTTTTGGGGTAGGTAACTAGTATGGAATTTTCCAACAAGAGAGAGATAAAGTCATAAGGGCTTAAATTGTGATGCCGGCAGTAGTAATAGCAGAGAGGAAAGGGCAGTTGAAAGAGCTCTTTCTAAAGGAGAATTGACTGCTCACTGCAAAATGATGGAAACACTAGAATGTAAACTCCTCAAGAGGTGAGAACTTGTTTGTCTTGTATCATTTCTATATTCCCCTTGCATAGAAGGGGTGTGTATAGTATATGCCTGTGTATAGTAAAACATTTGGTAAATGTTAGTAGAATAAATTAGAATAAAAACAGATGAATGCAGTAAAATGTAATATGTGCTTTGACAGAAGCAGAAAGAAAATCTTGGTAGAAGAGGAGATGGTTGAATTGTATCTGATGGACCAGTGAGGAGGACAGAGGGGAGGAGAGGACATTAAGGCCGGGGGAAGAGGTGGGCTCTGAGGGGTGGGAACAGACAATCTCCAGCAGTTGGCCATTTCCCAAGGCACTAGACATTGCCTACATGTTGGAGCTGGACTTGCAGAATCTGAGCATCTGGATAAGGAGTTTTGACTAATTGCAGGTTTAAAAACAAATGCGTAAAGCAAAGAGGTTTTTAATATAGGAATATGTGTATCAGAAATGAGTGGAAAGTTTAGTGAGTCCTTCTCTATGTTTAGAATAAAACATTGAGAGACCAGAGTCAATTTGAAGCCTATTGCAATCATCTATGTAAGAAGTGATGGAGGCCTAGGTTAAGGAACTAAAGACAGGGGTAAGGATCTTGGCAAGATTTTGAGAAAATGCAGGAATTAGAAAATAAAAGACAGGAACTTCCCTGGCTATCCAGTACTTAAGACTTTGCCTTCTGGTGGCTCAGACAGTAAAGAATCTGCCTGCAGTGCAGGAGACCCGGGTTAGATCCCTGAGCCAGGAAGATTCCCTTGGAGAAGGGAATGGCAACCCACTCCTGTATTCTCACCTGGTGAATTCCATGGGCAGAGCAGCCTGGTGAGTCACAGTCCGTAGGGTGGCAACAAGTCGGGCACAGCTGAGCAGCTAACACTTCCTTCTTTCCTTCCAATGCAGGGTGTGTGGGTTCATTCCCTGGTCGTGGAGATAGTAGTCCAACCTGCTTCACAGCCAAAAAACCAAAATATAAAACAGAAATGATATTGTAACAAATTCAATAAAGACTTAAAAATATATAGGTGATGAATTAAAAATGGAGAAGAATGAAGGAAATAGTGAAGTTAAAGGTAACTAGGATGAATTCCAGGGTTCCACCTAGTCCAGTGGTAGTACAACAAGCTGAGAAATGGAAAACACCAGAAGGAGGAGTGAGAAGGAGGAAATAATGGAATAAATTTTAGGCATACTGACTTTAAAGTGTTAGAGCGACAAGCAGGTGGTTTGATTAGAGAATGACCTGGACCAGAGAGTTTGGTGAGTTATCTGCATCAAAGTTAAGACATGAAGATGGGATAATATTGTGGTGAGAAAGGGTGTTGAAAGAAGCGAGACTCATATCGATGGAGGAACTCTGGGGAACGATCACATTTAGAGTCAAAAGGAGGAAGACATATCAGCAATGGAGACCAAATCTGAATGGTCAGGGATGTCAGAGTAGAACCAAAGGAGCCTCTGCATTAGATTGAGGAATAATTGAAAGCTTTAAAAAAAAAACTATGGCGGTAATGAAGAAAGAGAATTTCAAGGAGGCGGAATTATACTACAAATGCCATTTAGATTCAAAGGAGATGCTTAAAAATGACCATTGAATTTGATAGATTAAAAAGCCTCATTTTTCTGAGATCTTTTTTGTAGACTGGTGCAACTAGAAGCCAAATTTTAGTGGTCTCAGAGTAAATAGATCACAAGTCATTTATGACACTATTCCCTCAAGCATTCAGTTAGGAAAAGGAGGGAGACATTATTTTGTCATTTATCTATTTTATAAGGATAGAAATGATATGAACATGTATCCAAATCCTTATCACCAGCCCGACTATTCCCTGAGCTCAGAGTCTTATATCCATGTAAATGCCTGTTACATCTTGAGATGACTCTAGGCACCTCCAATGTTAGACTCCAGGCAAGTCCAATATTCTTCGTTTACTTTAGTCTTTCTCCTGTATTCTATACCACCCTTCAATGAAGCAAGCTAGAAGCCTGTTACCTTAACCTTCAACAACTACTTCAAAATAAATTCCCACCTCCTATGTAGCTTGAATACACACACACACAAACATGCACGTAAACACACACACACACACATAAACACACACACACAGCCCACACCCTTCTTTCTGGTCCCTGGCATAGATCTTAATCCTCTGTTAACTAGACTCCATCCATCGCCTGTGTCAGAGTGATCTGCCTTAAATAGGACTCTTTTTGCATACTTTTTTTTTCTATTGTAATAAAATATATATAACATAAATTTGAGCTTCCCTGGAGGCTCAATCAGTAAGGAATCTGCCTGCAATCCAGGAGACCCAGGTTCGAGCCCTGGGTTGGGAAGATCCCCTGGAGAAGGAAATGGCAACCTACTCCAGTAATTTTGCCTGAAGAATTCCAAGGACAAAGGAGCCTGGCGGGCTACAGTCCAGGGGGTCACAAAGAGTCAGACACGACTTAGTGACTAAACCACCGACATAAATTTACTGTTTGGACAATTTTAAGTACACTGTTCAATGGCATGAAGTACATTCAAATCGCTAGAACAGGACTTTGAACCTGTTATCTTTCTTTGATGGTTACCTTCTACCCATAAGATAAAGACCTAAGGTTTTCATTGAAGAACTCTGGTCTGCGACATTCATTTATAATTTCATCTTTACACACGGCTGAAGACTTCTCTCTGGTCATACAAAATGACTGTCCTTCCCTGGGTACGTACCCTTGATACATTTTCTGCTGCTGTTTTCCGGCTTTATCTGGAATAGCTTTCTGTACTTTCTTTGATTAGCCATGACTCTTACTCATTTTTCAGGACTTCAGCTAAATATCACATTCTTTATTTGACTTTCTTTAAAACCCTCCCATTATTCCCTTGGTGGCTAAGTGCTACTTCACTATATGATTATAGTGCCCTACTCACATTACAACCATCAATCACAGCTGCTTTGAATTGATTGATGCTTTCTAAAAGACTCTTAAGAGTCCCTTGGATGCAAGGAGTGTAAATCAATCGGTCCTAAAGGAATTGAACTCTGAATATTCATTGGAAGGACTGATGCTGAAGCTGAAGCTCCACTACTTTGGCCTGCTGATGCAAAGAGCCTATTCATTAGAAAAGACCCTGATGCTGGGAAAGGTTGAAGGCAGGAAGAGAAGGGGTCGACAGAGGACAAGATGGTTGGATGGCATCACCAACTCAATGGACATGAGTTTGAGCAGGCTCCAGAAGATGGTGAAGGACAGGGAAGCCTGGCATGGTGCAGTCCATGGGGTCACAAAGAGTCAGACACGACTGAGTGACTGAACAATGATTTTGTGACTGTTTTCCCCAGGATTTTGAGCTTTTTAAAGTCAGAAATGATGTCTCAATCCTTTTTGTACCTTTTTATTTAGCATATCACCTGAACATGGTTAACTGCTCAACTTCTTGTTTAACTGACCTTAATTGATCAACTGCTTGTTCAGCAGACAAGGCTAGAAGGTAAAGATGCTCAAGAGAGGAGGAGAACCCATACAAAGAAGTTTGAGGAGAGGTTATAGAGAATGGAATAAGCATGATGCATTACGGATTGATTTCGATAGAAAAGATACCTTGGACTCTGTGCCTAAAAAGAAGTAGGTAAAGGTGGAGGCTGATGGGCGTGGCTAAGGAATGAAAGGAGTTTCAGGTTGAGGGCTCTATTTTCTTTGTTACACAGGTGGTTGAACAGGGGGAAATTTGGTGCAGGTAGTAGTAGTGAAGAAACATAGTGTATATTTGTTCAGGAAGTAAATGCACATCTTAAATGCAAAGACCCTGGAAAACATTTCATTCTGAAACGTATCATGTCTTAAGGACTCATTCATGTACTTGAGGTTCTTTTTCGAGGCAAAGCTTTAGATCTGCATGTAGCATTTTCTCTGCATATGTGTGCAAAGCCTTGTACCTGAAGATCTCTGCTTTTCTGCTGGATTGCAGACCCACCAGCAGAGCTGGGCTTGGTTATTGTGATATAGTTATGGCTCATGGCAAGGCTGCCTGCACTGTGGGAAGAGTAACTGTATATCATCTTGAGAAAGACAGATTTTGTGTTAGTCTCTTGCTTAGAAAGTGTAACATAGCATTTGGGGAAGAACATGCAACGTAGGATCTCGTAGTTAGATATTAAAATAATGATGATCTCCACAACCAGCATATATTTGCCAAATGTGATAAATGGGGATGAAGGTGATCCAAGCTATGAAGCAAATGAGCATGCCAAATGTTATGAATTTGGCCTCATTGTAATTCTCAGGTAATTTCTTGCCTATGAAGGCACAAATGAAGCACTTGAAGGCCAGGATGGCAGTATAGCCCAGCATGGAGCCAAATGCAAGAATGGACCCCTCCTCACATTCAAAGATAATGACTCTGGGCAAGGAGACATTCTGTCCCACAGCAGAGGCTGCAAGGATGAGCTAGAGGGTGCAAGCGACAACTGGGATGCTGTGCAAGTGAAAATGATGGGGATGGGTTTATAGAAGCACTTCGGGAAGTTCTGCAGCTTGGGATCACAGCTGAAGTCCAGCAGAATTTTCAAGGACTTCATCAGAATGTAGGAGATGCAGAAAGTAAAAAGCTCGTGCCAAATAGTGTCTGCCTGGTTTTACGTGTGAAGCTTTGTGGTTCTCTAATGAAAAAGTCCGTGCCGGCAAAGTTGAGGAAATGACAGAAGAGGATTATGTAGCAGACCATCAATTCCCCGGATGATTTCACAACGGGTGTGTTCAGGTTTCTTGTCAATATTATGCCAATGGCCAGAGCAAACAGGATTCCCAGCAGAGAGAGGGCCAGGAGCAAGACAGCCAAGGAGTCAAGGTACTCCATTTCCTTTTCAAAGCACATTGTGCTCCCTACAGGGGCCCAGTGAGTTTCGTTGTTGCATAAAAGGCAATGATCCGTATCTAAAAGACACAGCAGATTTGGTTACCTTGCAAATATTTAAACCGGGTTATTGTCCCCAGTGCTACAGATGAGACTCCTCAGTGAGAGTTCTGACTGGAAAATGGATATAGATAATTGTTACATCGGTTACTTATTAAAATAAAGCATGCGCATGACCCAGGACGGTGAGAAAGAAAGGGTGACAGTGAGGGAACAGGAAGAGTGGGAGAGAAAAAGGGAAAAGAGAAAAATTCATCCCGGCCATGAGTCTTTAGAAAATTAATATACTCAAGATAGATGCTAGCCTCTCATGAACTTGCTATGACAGGTGGCAGTTCAGGGACTGTCAAGAATAAGAGCTTTGGTACTAGACATATTTCCAGCACTTTCTCTATCCCTATGGGTCCTGTAATCTTGAACAAGCTGACTGAACTAGTGCCTGTTGGTAGGAATAATGAGATCTCTAGGGTATGCACACCTCTGGGTTTTCATCACGCTCAGTTTAGTTAGTTCAGCATTTATTTATCTATAGTTACTGTGTCTCAGTTACAAATCAGACGTGTCTGTGTGGGGTACATAGACAAAAACTGACAGAGAACTTGCATTATTTTAAGAGGTGCTGCGAGAGGAAGTCCAGTAGAGGAACATCTTCCCTTGGAAGTGAAGTTACTTTTACATCTATTAGGTATTGAGTGTTCATCTGCTGCAGAAGCATAAAACACTTTTTATTTTTTGAAATGAAAAAAATAAACCAAAGAGAATTCATGTTAAAAACTCAGCTTAAAGAGAAATGGTTCAGGTGTATCACTATGCATGTTGTAGGGAGAGTAATTAATTACCTGTCTGATTATTATAGTGATTTTCAGGACAGGTCACACATTCATAGCAGCAAATATCTTGACTTTTTGTGGTTTTCTTCATTTGCCCAGGACTTCATTCCTTGGAGAATTTAGATTGAATTTTCTGCAAAGTGAAAAGAAATTCTAAATAAGTTTTTAAGAAGACTTATCCTAACTATAATATCTCTGATTTAATTTAAAGATTTATTTACAAAATAGTATTTTGGTCTTTTCTTCTTCATGGTGTAAAAGAATTCTTTTGTCATCTGGAGGAATCTCAACAACCTTAAAAAAATAGAAAGTATTTCAGATAGTTAAACTGCTCAGGAAGAATACAGTTTTTGTCACATTAATAAATTTTGTAAGCAAATAAAGATATTAACTCTTTCAAAAAGTCACTCAGTTCAGTTCAGTAGCTCAGTCGTGTCCCACTCTTTGCGACCCCATGAATTGCAGCACTCTAGGCCTCCCTGTCCATCACCAACTCCCGGAGTTCACTCAAACTCACGTCCATCGAGTCCGTGATGCCATCCAGCCATCTTCATCCTCTATTGTTCCCTTCTCCTCCTGCCCCCAACCCCTCCCAGCATCAGAGTCTTTTCCAATGAGTCAACTCATCGCATGAGGTGGCCAAAGTATTGGAGTTTCAGCTTTAACATCATTCCTTCCAAAGTACACCCAGGACTGATCTTTAGAATGGACTGGTTGGATCTCCTTGCAGTCCAAGGGACTCTCAAGAGTCTTCTCCAACACCACAGTTCAAAAGCATCAATTCTTCAGTGCTCAGCCTTCTTCACAGTCCAACTTTCACAACCCATACATGACCACTGGAAAAACCATAGCCTTGACTAGATGGACCTTTGTTGGCAAAGTAATGTCTCTGCTTTTGAATATGCTATCTAGGTTGGTCATAACTTTCCTTCCAAGGAGTAAGCGTCTTTTAATTTCACTAGCAGACATAAAAATGTGTAGTGGTGGAACTAATGGAGGAATGATGTTTTGGAAAATTTCAATCCTGTGCTATATAAAGAGCTCAACTATATATAAGAATCATTGGACTTTTATATACTTTAGATGAAGGTTATTAATAATGGCATCCAAGGAGCATGCTTAGCCTAATCTTGAAAAACAAAATAATGGAAAAATTATAATTTAAAACCATTAAAGTATTAGTTTAAAAGATAACCCTTGATATATAAATAAAATTTAATATTTAATTCATCTTGAGAATTTCAGTTTTAATTCTGCATGTCATGATGTGAGTCACACATACTATTCTACTTTTTTGGAACCATCTCTTTTCAATATAGCTAGTAACTCTTTGCATTTCAGCTTTTTTTTTTTTTTTTTCATTCCTAATCTCTTTCTCATGGCACACCTTGTGAGATAAATTTTTTTTTGGTCTCACTCTTACCCTTGGGAAGCCAAAGCTGAACAAGTAAATGAGACTTTCTCTAGAGTGTCTTAACAGCTATTCCTAGCCTGGAAAATGAAGCCCTTAGCTAACTAGTCTTTTCTTTGGGACATGAAAATGATCTAAGTGAGAGAGAAAAGGAACCAAGTTTAGTAGCTCTTCATTCGCAGATGCTGGCTTTCTTGTCTTCACAGCTATGTCTGATCTGAGTTATCAGCAGGCAGGATATCTGCCCTGTGGATTCCCCAGGGAAAACTTAGTCCAGAGTATCCACACTCCTAAAGGATGCTCAGAAGACACAAAAGGAATGAACTATGAGATAAAGCTGAACATCATTATGGGGATAAAAGTAAAACCTTTCTTTCCAGCTGTACAGTTTTTTTCTCTCTGCCCACATAAAAGATAGCAATAAGAAAATGAATCTGAGTGAGAGGTGATTTGAGCTTGGATTAGGGTGGTGGTAGCAGTGGAGTAGAGGACAAAAGTGTAGACTGTGTATTTTGAAAGTGTAACCTAGAATGGCTATGAAGTGTGAGAGAAAGAGAAGTGACAAGGATCCCACTAGGAATTTTTCATAAGCAGCTAGGAGAAATGAGTTACCATTTATTGGGATGGAGGTAGGTTTTGGAGGTCAGTCTTGGAGATAATCAGTTAAGATGAAAAACTATTAGACACCCAGGTAGAGATGTCAGATAGACAATTGTATATTTACTTGAGTTGAAATTCAGAAGATAAACGTGTGGGAGTCATCTGCCTTCTATATAATGACATTGTCTAAGTGCATGGATGAGATCACTAAGGAAAAGTGCAGATAGAAAAGAAGAACAGGGAACTTCCCTGGTGGTCCAGTGGTTAAGACTATACACTCTCAGTTTATAGGGCACAGGTTTGATCCCTGGTCTGGGAACTAAGATCCCACATGTCACAGGGTGTAGTCAAAATAAAAAAAAAATTTTTAAAGGAGCAGTTCTGAATTCTGAGTCTATCAGTATTCAGAGGGAGCAGGAATGGTAAGGAAAGGGCAAAGGAGGCTGAGAAGCTGTGGCCAGACATAGAAGAAGAAACCCAGGGAGTGTGCTGTCATGGAAGCAAATAAAGAAAGCGTGTCACGGAGGGGAGAATAATTAGCCAGTAAGCGAAGTAAGGTGATGTTTGTATTTATTAACCAGAGAGAAATAATTTTGACGGACTGAAAAGAATTTAAAAGAATTATGGGAGGAGAGAAATTGAGGCCAGTGAATATATTCAACTTTTTCAAGGAGTTTTGCTGTAAAGGGAAATGGGCTGTATACGAAGGAGGAAGATGGGGATCAATATAGTTCTTTGGATTTTTTTCCCTTAAGATGGAAGGAAGAACAACTTATTTGTGTCACCATTTAGATAACACAGAAGAGAAAATAACTGAGGGTGCAGAAGAGAGTGGAGAATTGCCAGAGAAACATCTTTGAGCAAGTAAAAGGCACTGGGATTCAGAGGAGCTGACCTTGGCTCTGACCACGGACAGCCCACGCACAGTCCCAGATGGAAAGCAGTGACGCAGCACAGATGTGGTGGAGGCCGTCAGTCCCTTTTGATTGTCTCAGTTTTGTCAGTCAAATAGGAAGCAGGGTCCACTGAAGGTGAAGATGGGAAAGGTGTGCTGGAGTAAAAGGACACAAAAGAAAGTATAAATAACCATCTAGGATGGTAGACAAACGAATGGGCTAGGATAATAGTCTGATTTCCCAACAGCATTTAGAACCCAATGGAAGTTAGAGATCATGAATTTTAAGTGAGAACAGTTAGCAAAGTAGGTGGGTTTTTTTGTTTGTTTGTTTTTGCCAAGATCAGCTATATTGGTTAGACAAAGTTTAATATAATCAGGATTATACTTTGGTCCAATGAATGATGAATAGAGTGATGGGCAAGGAAACTGAGAGTGTGTACAAGGCAGTAATATACAAGTTGACCATGGAATTTAAGGAAGGAAGTTGGGAACAGTGAATAGGCAGTAGGGCCACTGAAGGGTCTGGTGTGGACAAGGACTTTTGCAGTTGAAGTATCAATTGATTTGAATGCTACAAAGCAGCCAATACAAAATTACCTTAAGATTCTTGTGCTCATTTTTTGTTTCTTGATTTGTGACAATGAAGACATCATTCTTCAGGTCATATTGTGCCATCTGGTGATAGTCATGTGGCCATTGATCTCCCTCCAGAGCACAATATTGTATCCAGTATTCATAGCTCCATGGGCATCAAAATGAAATGAACTCCCTCCATCCATGAATTGGAGAAGGCAATGGCAACCCACTGCAGTACTCTTGCCTGGAAAATCCCATGGATGGAGGAATCTGGTAGGCTGCAGTCCATGGGGTCGATAAAAGTCAGACTAGACTGAGTGACTTCAATTTCACTTTTCACTTTCATGCATTCAGTTCAGTTCAGTTCGGTCACTCAGTTGTGTCCAACTCTTTGTGACCCCAGGAACCGCAGCACGCCAGGCCTCCCTGTCCATCAACAAACTCCCGGAGTCCATCCGAACCCATGTCCATCAAGTCGATAATGCCATCCAACGATCTCTTCCTCTGTTGTCCCCTTCTCCTCCTGCCCTCAATCTTTCCCAGCATCAGGGTCTTTTCAAACGAGTCAGCTCTTCGCATCAAGTGGCCAAAATATTGGAGTTTCAGATTCAACATCAGTCCTTCCAGTGAACACCCAGGACTGATCTCCTTTAGGATGGACTGGTTGGATCTCCTTGCAGTCCAAGGGACTCTCAAGAGTCTTCTCCAACACCACAGTTCAAAAGCATCAATTCTTCGGTGCTCAGCTTTCTTCACAGTCCAACTCTCACATCCATACATGACCACTGGAAACATTGGAGAAGGAAATGGCAACCCACTCCAGTGTTCTTGCCTGGAGAATCCCAGGGACAGGGGAGCCTGGTGGGCTTCTGTCTCTGGGGTTGCACAGAGTCAGACACAATTGAAGGAACTTAGCAGCAGCAGCCCTCCATGAATGTGACATTTTTCAGTACAGTAAATAACTATGAAAAATAAAAACAGAAATAAAGAAATATTTTAAGTGTATCCATTATCCCAATTATAACACTGCCTTGCAAGGAATATCACTTAAAAATGAAAAAAAAAGGATATTCTGGATCAACGAGTGTGAAAACTCCTTGAAGACTAGTAGTTCTTATCTACTAGGCAACAATTTGAGAATTGTTGAGAATTTCTGATGTCTTGCTCTGTGAATTTGAGAAAGCAAGTTAATGTTCATGGAGGTAGATTCTCTTACTTACAGAACTGAAATCTGAGCACCTTTACATATTCCACTTTGCATAATTTCAGAATGGGTCCTCTAGAGCAGATGCCACTCTAATTCTGGTTCCAAATTTCATTAGTGGCATGATCTTGACATTAACAACTTCTTTCTAGGTCTCCGTTGAGATAAACGGAACCTATTATACTTAATATGATTGTTGTAAGAATTAAATGTAATTATTCCTAGGTGGCTACAGCATAAGGAGTCTGCCTGCCAATGCAGGAGATGCAAGAGATTCAGGTTCAATCCCTGGATTGAGTGGTTCCCCTGGGGAAGGAGATGGCAACCCACTCCAGTATTCTTGCCTGGAAAATCCCATGGACAGAGGAGCCTGGCAGGCTACAGTCCATAGGGTCGCAAAAGAGTTGGACACAACTGAGCAACTGAGCACACACACACATGAGTATGAACACTTTAGCCTGGCATCAGGAACAGATTAAGGGTTAATAGAGATTAGCTTAATACTTTTAAATACCTATAATTAGCTAACAGGGGATGATGTGCAAATAAATGAAGATGCTTTGAATCTATCAAGTAATAAAGTCACCTGACATTCATATGCTACTTTCTAATACTCAAATCTGTGATGCCCTTTTGCTCCATAACAACTCAGTGAAACACACTTAGCGGGGATCATCTTCCTCTTTTCTCAGAGGAGGACCCCAGCCAAGGAGTGAAGGACCTCCTCTGAAGAGACACATCTTCTCTGAAGATACACATCTTGACTTTCGTATGGGGTCTTTCTGTTGCACCTAATGATATATTAGTTTAAATTCTCCTCACTGTGTTTTTCTTTTTTTTCCTTCTGATTATGGCACCCATAATCAAGGTGCCATTTGGAAGCAGGAAAATTCATCCTTTCCTTCTAGAGTTACACTCAGCCTGGGTCTTTGACCCAAGTCTCAGCAGGTGATCCAAGCCAGGAGTTGTCATGCTCACCAGGCCCAAAATGTAGGCTGAGGCAACAGATCTGCAAAGCCAGACAGAGTTCAGTAACAAATGCGCCCTGTTCTCAGGTGTATCCCTACCTGAGAAGTTTAACTGGTGGACCTAATGTAACTTCTAGGGCTTCTCAGATGTCTTCCTGGTAAAGAATCCACCTGCAAAGCAGGAGACTTGGGTTCAGGCCCTGGGTCAAGAAAGCGCCCTTGAAGAAGGAAATGACAACCTGCTCCATTCTTGCCTGAAAAATCCCATGGACAGAGGAGTCAGGCAGGTTACAGTCCATGGGGTCACAGAAGTGTCAGACACAACTGAGCACAGAGCAACTGCTAGTGACCTCCCTTTGAGTCCATACTCATTTGGTGGAAGGTGGGGAATCTTACTATCACCAATGGTTTTTAAGTCTGTTTCAGTAACAGAGCGTATAGTAATTGTTGTTTAGCTGCTAAGTTGTGTCTGACTCTTTTGCAACCCTATGGACTGTAGCCCGCCAAGCTCCTCTGTCCATGGAATTTTCCAGGCAAGAATGCCAGAGTGGGTTGCCATTTCCTCCTCTAGAGGATCTTCCCAGCCCAGGGGTCAAACCCATGTCTCCCGCATTGCAGGTGAATTCTTTAGCACTGAACCACTGGGGAAGCCCCAGGGCATAACAAAGAGACCTCTAAATTCTATTTCCAGTTTAGTTCAGAAAATGATGTTTTTAACCTGAGAAGAAAGAAATATAATGGAAAATTACTCTTCTTATTACTCAGTTTGTACAGTGAGAACTTGTATGCAGTACAGCTAGAACAGAAAATGTTTTACTGACAAATGAGGCAGCCATATTGAACTTGTGGTGCAGGAGACTCAGTCTAGACTGAGAAGGAGGAGAACATTTGAGTTCTGGCTCCACCATTAATGTGATATAGAATCATGGCTAAGCAAATACCATCACATCTGTATCTGTGATGCTCCTGTGGTTCTTGTTGGGTGCAAAATCTATGGAACAAGGCAGAAGTTATTCTACTTGAATAGAGTTATTCTTCCTCTGTTTCTTTCTCAGTTAATCTTTTATGAATATTTCCTTCCTTCAGTTTTTTTCCCCCTTTGGCAAATACAATGTAAGAAAATCAAGTTGTATTTTAAGTGAATATATTAGCTACAATAGTCAGGTCAATGACCAAATATAACTTTAGCAAAATCTTTAAGCATGTGTATTGATTTTATTATATGTCTTCGCAGACTTCTAGTTCTTTTAATTAATTCAAATTTAATTAGTATTACTTTAAAGAAGCAGAATACCAGATCTAACATGGTGGAATTAACCAAAAAAATCTTATTGCAGCAGTTGCCTGGAAGAAAAAAAAATGGAGGGAACAAAAATAGGCAAAAAGAAATCCCAGCTTTCAGTGTTCCCAACTCTATCTGTGTACTGATTTTTCTTCCGTTCCTTCCTTAAGCAATACACACATGTAAGCCCTAGTATCTTAGTTCTTTAGGGAGCAAATCCTCTTGCATTCTCTTGTTTGAACTATAATTTCCACCAGCTTTTTTCCTGTATTTAATTAGGTTTTACAGGGTAAATTTCTGACACATATATGTTCTGTAAATAATGATAACACTGAATGATGTAAATAAAATGGCACGATTCCATGTTTGTTCTTTTTTTTTTTTTGCCAAACATTGACAATAATTTCCACGTTTGTTCTTACAGGAAAGAGGATGGAAACAAACCAGTGTATTCATTACTGGTTAAATATTCTTTTGAATGTTTGCTCTGGATTAAATTCTGAACACTAATGCTACAATTATTAAGCTGTTAAAGACTTCTTCCATCCATTATTTATTTGTTTTTCATCAAGACTCTGACCCTCATGATAAGTTGACCCCAAAATATTTAGAGAGTAGGATTTGCATTTCCCTGATTATATAATTCACCTCAGTATGGTAATGACCTATTTCTGAGAACACAAGGTCAGGAGGCCACTCCCATTAAGCTGCTGTGGTCGATGTTGTTTTCCATGTTCTCAGCCGCTCTGCTGCTCACTGCAACTCTGTAAGTGAGCTGTGCTTGGGAAAAGAGCTATCTATGTGAGGCAAGCAGAGACTAGCAGAGGAAGCACCCTTGCTCTCTATCTGGTACCCAGCCTATGTCTTTTACTTTTGTAAAGTTTTCCATGGTGTAGCAAAAGCACATAATTAAGACTGGGAAAGTTTTGCTGCTAACTCTATGGCTATTGATGGGCCCCAGATCCTTACAATTGAGGTTCCCCCATCTCTAAACTGCTGCAAGTCTCAGTCACCAGTAAAACCTCCTCTTGCCAGTTCTTTAGGATGAAGTGTAGTGAACATGAATCTGTGGATCTACCATAATATTTAAAGATTAGAGATGAGGTATGTTAATGCTTAGTTTGTGAAGTGAAGTGAAAGTCGCTCAGTTGTGTTCGACTCTTTGCGACCCCATGGACTGTATAGTCCATGGGATTCTCCAGGCCGGAATACTGGAGTGGGTAGCCTTTCCCTTCTCCAGGGGATCTTCCCAACCCAAGGATTGAACCCAGGTCTCCCGCATTGCAGGCGGATTCTTTACCAGCTGAGCCACAAGGGAAGCCCAAGAATACTGGAGTGGTAGCCTATCCCTTCTCCAGCGGATCTTCCTGACCCAGGAATTAAACTGGGGTCTCCTGCATTGCAAGTGGATTCTTTACCAAGTGAGCTATGAGGGAAGCCCTAAGGCTTGGTTTAGTAAGCCTTAAAAATTATTAGTTATTATTGTCCTCATCACTTCACAATCTTTCCCTTCTAGTCCCAATGTCTCCTCTGACTTCCAGACCATTACACTTGAATGTGTTATAAGTTCTTCAAATTCAACATGTCCAAAATGGAATGCTTAATACTTCTCTCTACCAGACCTTCACTTTTCTCTGCATTTTCAACTCAATAAGTGGCACCAGTTGCCAAAATTTAGAATCATTTGCAGCATCTTTCTTTTCTCTGTCATTCTTTACATCCAATCTATCTCCAAAGACTCTTCATCTTTTTTCTTAAGTGTATATCACTCCTTCCTCATTGTCACATTCTTAGTACCTGTAGTACTTATACCTGAAGTATAAGGCATACTTACTGTATTCCTGGGTTAACAAACTTTCTCTGGCTAGTCTTGTGTTCATCTAATCAATGCACATTGCAGTAAAAATACAATTTCTACAATGGTAGGTCACATCACTTCTGTCTAAAAATAGCTCTAAATGGCTCCCCTTTGCTTCTCAAGTCCAAACCTTTAAACATAGCTTGCAGACTTCTCATTGAAAGGGTGGTCTTTGTACCAGCAATAATCAGAATCATCTGAGAGGTTGTTAGAAGTGCAGACTTTCAGGTCCCCCTCACTGGAACTACTGAATTAGCATCGACATGATAATAAGATTACCAGGTAATTAACACAGAGCAAAGTTTGAGATGCTCTGATTGTCAAGCCCTAATGATGAATGCTTCACTAACCCTCCACTCTGTAATTTCCACAAAAGACTCCAATTCTGTGGTGCTACTTTCTGATCCCTGAAGATGCCATGCTTTCTCTCTCTGTGACATTGCTGGAGTGTTTCTGTCCTGCCTAGCACCCAGTCATCTATCATATTCACCAGGGATGTCATGATCTCTGGAGAATATTCTTGGCCATCTTGTATTTATTTGAAACATTGTAATGCATTATTCTGCACTGTAATCAGCTCCTTAATTCTTTGACTGCTTACTCCTCTAGACACATGACTCCTTCAGCGAGAGAATTATCTCGTTGCCCACAATATTTTCAAAATTCAACACCATGGCTGGAACACTGAGACATCCAATAAATATTTGGCAAATAATTGTGTGAATAGTAGTTTGACTCTTATACATTCTCTGGTCCCACATACATCACTCACTACCTTGTACCTGATCCAGAATAAAGGAAAACAAACAAGGAAACCAGAATCACTATTCAGGACAAGGAGGTAATAGTCCTCACACACATCTGAGGAACATAAAAAAAATATCCATTGCAGTAAAACAAATATGGTTGCAGTCTCCCTGAATACTGCTCACAGATATCACCAAATGTGGAGCCAAAGTAAGGATTATCCTCGATACTGGAGAAAACTAACTCCTTTGATGTTATTTGAATCTAAAATCGCTCAGAAAGTATTATTTAAGTATTAGTGAATTTTGCCAGTGGACAAAATAATTTTGAGGACGATATCCTTGTTTAGTGACCCTAAATATTGCTGATCTGTTCAATTTAATATCTATATGGAGATTTCTTCCTAAAAAGACAATCGTTTGCATTATTGTATTTGTCCTATTGGGTCTGGCAGGGACATGGCTCACTGGTGATCAAAGGAACAAGACACTCCTCTACTCCTCATTTCCAGGCTGTTTCTGTCTGTTTCTGGATTACCATGTCCCAGGGGGTGAATAAAGAATGACCCCAGGCTCCCAGTGTTTAAATAAAACATTTTAGAAGAGCTGCTTCGATTTTACTTTCTCAAGATCTTTTCTCAGAATGTTTGAGACTTATTCCTGATTTAAAATACTTTCCCAGAGGATGAGTAACTATCGCTATTTGTATTTCTTTTTTCTTATGAGTCTCTTTATAGCTCCTCCCCTTTATCCCATCTGTCTCCAATTGTCTGTTTTCTCTCCATTACTGGCTCTCACCTCTCATTCTTAAAAATTTCATCTAGTAGGTTTTATTATGTTGGTCCACTTAATGTATGGGTTGTTTTTTTTTTAACTAATCCATCGTTAAAGGTTTATACTACACAGAGTATGCTTTCAAATAGCCACCTTAAAATAACTAGACATATAAATATGCATGTGTGTGTGTATAGTGATATATATTTTAAAGAGACTTTTAATTAAAAATAAAAACCCTAATCTTGTCTTACCTCTTCATTAGTTTTTTTTTTTTTTGCCTTGCATTTACAAACTGAAAACTAGTTTTAATATGAGCAACTTAAAACACCCTCTGCCCAACACATGATTCACCCAAATGTAAGCTGATCACCTCAAACCTTGGAGCTTGTGGTTGTGGATGTTTAAAGTAAAAATGACACAAGTAGAAACAGCCCTGGACTGATCCAGCCCTGTTCTGATCACTTCTGTGATCAGAAAAAACTGGATCTTATTCCCTTTTACCTTTTTTCCCTAACAAATTTAAAAGAAATAAAATTTTGGAACATGATTCTTAAGACAGACAAGTTTGAATGCTGAGAAATTTGTTTTAGATGAGTTAAATTTATCATATAAAGCAGCATTTTGCTTTTAAATGCCTTGTTTATGGACATTTTAAAGGCACAGTGGATAATCTTCACTAAATAGGGCCACTCTAATTAGAGTTTCTACAAACTAATCAAAGAGAAGAAAGAGAAAGACTTTTACACAATTAGTGGTTCATTTAAACCTGAGATAACATAGGACTTGTTATGACTGACCTAATAACATTCTTTTGAAGAAGACTGGAGTCCTAAAAAGACTGCCCTAAAAAAGAGTCCTAACTGGAGGCGTTGGGCTGTAATCACCCAAAGCGTATGGAGTCAGAAGTCCCAGACTAGAGTCTAGAACTTTTGGCTTTAGTTTCCTTACTTACAATATTTAGCAATAATAAAAGGGATCATTAAACATCCCTGGTCTTGTGTTGTTAAGAGCATCAAAAGAGATAATTTGTATGAAGTTTTGAAAAACTGCAAGATCAGATGTATATCCACAAGCTAGCGGAAAATAGCACTATCAGCAGAATCTTCTTGGAAAATAAGAGAATACAACTTTGGTGGAAAAGAATAGAAGGTGAAGGTAAAATAACTCCGTTATGCTTAAGAACAAAGAACTAATAATAGAAATGAAGGTTATTCAACACTACAGTATCTACTTATAAAAGGAATAAAATTTAGAGCAGTTTATAGCAATACTGCAAATTGAAGGAAAGAAAGAAATGATGGTAGGGGAATTTTCTTGTATGTGTGAGTTACTACCTCCCATGGTTGAAGGGCGTTGGGGTTCTGATAGTCTCAAGCTTGTCACAGATCCTGAATGGCATAACTGAGGGCCAGTACTGCTAGCTGAATACTGTGAACAACTCCCAGTTCGGTGTAATCCCACAGGAAGTCAGTTCTCAGGGAGAAGTTCCTTTCTGTGTCCTTAGTGGCCAAAGTCCCCTGAGAACAGTTGGAGATATATTGACTCAGATCACTGTCTTAGCATGTGCACAAGCAGATTAGAGCATGGCAGATTCATTTAAGGGTTTGTTGTTATCCCTGGGAAACACACAGATTTTGAAGACAGGAATGGAAAGAGGACACGTTCCCTCTTCTAAAGGTAAACCCCACAACTTTGCCAATCCTTTTAACATCAGGAATGGTAGCAATCTTGGTGGATGTTGACCAGCTCTAGCTATGGAGAAGGCAATGGCAACCCACTCCAGTGTTCTTGCCTGGAGAATCCTGGAGATGGAGGAGCCTGGTGGGCTGCCGTCTATGGAGTCGCACAGAGTTGGACACAACTGAAGCGACTTAGCAGCAGCAGCAGCTAACAATCCAGGTCTTATTTATATTCCTTTCAATGGCTTTACTGAAGAGATTGAAAACATGGAATTGACTCAGAAATACCACAGTGACATTAACCTCGTCTTCTGCTATGATTCTCTCAAGTGTCTGATTGATCCTGACTTCAATGGTAGTATCTGAGAGGAAGGCTGGGAGAGCTATGCACACATTATTTGCTGCCATTTGAACTGCAAAAGTGTTGAGAGTCCATACATAGTCATCATCTGTGGTTAGGATGCCAATCCAATTCTGTCCAGATTTCTGATTCAGGTGGGCCATTGCTTTAGTTTGGTAGAAGCCACTGGGCACTGTCCATAAAAATGAAGGAAACCAAATTTTGTCACTTAGGGTTTCTGCAGTAGGTTCATAACTCACTTGGAAAGGGACAGAATATTTTAGTTATGGTGTGATGAGCTGCAGGTGGCTATTCATAGCAGATGTTCTTCTCTTTGATTTCTGTGAGTTTCCATAAAGTTTTCTAAATTCTTTGATCCTTTCTATCCTTCCCCTTCAAAGAACTACTTTATAAATAGCTTAAATCATGATAGTTAGGACCTGATGATTGTTGAGTCATTGCGTCTCACTTGTTTTGTCTGTGTATAGTATAAGCAAGGGTTCAGGCTCTATATTATAACTCTGTCTACATGCCTATATTTATTTATATCTATCTTATGTCTCAGGTCAGGGCTACCAGTGGATATTATTTAAATCCTTGGAAATAAATATGGGAAAACCCAACCAGTCAAATAAGCACCATGACTTTTGGGACTCCTTGTTTGTTCAAAATTTGTATAAATGGCAACTTTGATGAATTTTATTCTAGATAAATCATCCAGACAAAGAATCATCTGTCCAGGGGTCAGCAAACTTTTTTCTGTAAAGGACCAAATGTAAAATATTTTAAGCTTTGTTGGTCACATATGGCCTCTGTCATAAATTATGTTTGTATTTTTTGGTAACAATCTTTCAAAAAATATGTAAAAATTGTTCTTAGCTTGAGAACTCAAGACATTGAGAGCCACATTTGATCCACAGGCTATATAGTTTTCTGACTCCTAATCTACTCAAATGATCAGTAGCATTTTGGAAAATCTCCCTACTGTGTGCAAAGTTTTGCCTAATTTACAGCTGTGTTGATTTTATTCTAGGGGAGTGATTACCTTCCACAGCTGCCATTGCACCATGCCACTTGCTCAGTGAATTGTTTTTCCTTTTTTTTTTTTTTTTTTACTATTTATAGCAGCTACTGGTATGCAAGGAAAGACAATACACTTTAAAGTCAAACAAACTGTTAGAATCCTGACTGCAATAAATTTGACAAAGTTAGTTAACATTTCTTTTGCTGTGAAATGACAGGATTCTTGTGAAGAGTGAAGGAGAAAATGTAAATGATTTAAATGGATATTGGCACACAGTGGACATTCATTCACTAAACCTTAATTGCCTCCGGAGACATTGCTATGCTCACCTTCACTCTGCTACCTGGGCTTCTGTGAAATCTGTTACCATGGAGAGTCCTCTCTACTATTGCGCTATCATGGAAATTACATTTTTACATTAAACATCCATTGTTAAAAATATTCTACTTTTCTTACTTGTCACCTAACTGGTTTTATACATAGTCTAGAAATTTTGGGCCAAAGACTTATCTCTGAGATATTTGGAGGGATAGTTCTTTTTTATTTTTTTAATTTAAACTTTTCATTATCAACTTTAATAGGCTACAATATAATGGAACTCTCAGAGTCTTACAGGGATATACACACTTATTTAGTCTGGCTCCAGAGAGTTATAGAATTTCAATTCTTACACATAGGAGGCCTGGCATGCTGCGATTCATGGGGTCGCAAAGAGTCAGACACGACTGAGTGACTGAACTGAACTGAACACATATTTATTATATTATTCATATATATTTTTAGCTGTTCACTTCTATCAGATGGTCACTTCTTGTTAATCTGACCAAAAGCATTGTCTAACTTTTGGCTTCTAATCTTCCTTGAGCTTAGAAAGCAGTGATCTACTGAGTTATAGAGTGATGTCATATGAAGGCTAGTTAGTTCAAAATTAAAGTCGGGGTACTTGTTTGAGTAATGCACAGGAACTAAGTGCAAGGCTCTCAAACACGTGCTTTGGTCTTTCAGAGACCACGTTGCTTACTTCTTGGTAAAGGCTTACATTATAGGAAGCTCAGTAATTCCAGTCTCTGCTCAAAGCCCTTCCGTAATACTCAGAATGAAGTACCAAGCACACCGTAGCTTACAGGATGCTACCCCCAGCCCCTACACATCTCTGTGAATGCATCTCTTAGTCTGTACCTTTCTGCTCAGACTGATCTAGCCCTGTTGATCTTTTGCTTTTATTTGGACATTTCATCTTTGCACTTAACTGTTTTCTCAGCCTAGATGCTTTCCACTCCCCCCTCCCCCCCCCCATCTTCTCTTGGCTGTCTCTTCTCATTCAAGTTTCAGGCTAACCATCATTTCCTTGAGAGTATTCCTTGACTTCTGGGCCCCTTTACCTCTCACTTCCTTTTCAGTTTTCTTCATGGCATCTAACTGATGTAACTTTAGAAACAAGACAGCTGAGTTGCTTAGAAGCATCTGTCTTATGCAAATCGTGCTAAAAGCCGTCAGAAACCAGACCCTGCAGATGGAGGGGTGACCACACCTTAGTGCTTTGATCACTATCCTATCCATATTAGGGCACATCCTTTATTTTTTTCTGAAGAGAAAGAAAAGTTAAAGTAGAGGTAACTCCTCAACTAGTTTCCTAGATTACTCTGATCCGTTTAGGATGAAGAACATGATCACACCCAGCCAATGGTGGTAGAACAAAACCCACCTGTGGCATGAGCTGTAAACTCAACATCCGGAAGACAGCCGTGGTTATTTCTGAGTAGCCAGCACCTATGACAGCCTTAACCCTTGGCGCGTAGTTGGAATAGTCACACTTAAACTCCACGGTTTCTCTGGAGCTGTTGAACTTAGAAACACACCTCAGAGCAGCTGCCATAGCCACTGTGATGTCTGTACACATGTCATAGATTTTGTACCCTAGGTTGACTCCAGACAATAGTGTTGAATTTTTGATCATCTCAATGCTATGTATCATGGAAAGAGTTTAAAGAAAAGTTGATATTTCAAAGCTGTTGAGAAACAAGTGTTTTTGAAATGAGAACATAGCTCTTCTTCAGACATGATAATATCCAATTTTATCCTAATTTCCGCCTTATGATGGACAGTTCCTGAATCAGTGAAGTTTACCTTTCCGAGGCTCCAAACTTTATTTGGATGGACACCTTTCTCAGGAGTATATAGTGGGACTACCCTGGTAGTCCAGTGTTTCCAATGCTGCATGGCACAGCCAAAAAAAAATTTTTTTAATGTATATAGGAATCCACAGCTTTTTGAATGGAGTCTGTGTAACAGGATTTAACCTTTTCTTGATTATTCAGGATGATTTTGAATACTCAATTTAGTATTCTACAGTATGAAGATGTATCTGATGTCTGTTCCTTTTTGTAGTTAGATGTCAGCATTTTATTGCTGTTCAAGAATCTGCTCTTATAGACTCACTTTCCCATTTGTTACTTTTGTGATGCTAAGCTATTGTGGTTGGAAAACAGATGAATAAGAGTCTTAAGAATTACTACAAAACAGGCTCTGGGTAAAAGCCCAGTAGCTTTCTCCTAGATAACATGCAATATTTTAGTTCCGAGGCATGGGTATTTCCTCGTTTAGTGGGTTTTTCCAGTTGACTTTGGGACTTGTAATTATTCCAGAGCACTGACTTGTTTGATTACCAACACACTGTTACGTTTACTTCACCCACCACTATATACAAAAGGTTATAAACAATGCCTAATATATAGTAAGAATTCAAGACATATTTTTTGAATGAATAAAAGGGGATGTTTTTCAGGGTTTTGACATTTTCAAGTTTCTTCTAATTCATTTAGTTAACATAAATTAAATAATATTTGGATAATGCTGTTTGTCACTGCAGCTATCTAAATGTGAAGTTTGGCAATAAGCCTTAAGTTTTTAACTTAAAGAAAGATACAAAAGAGAGAGAGTTAAAGTAATGAGTTGTCTGGCAAATAAAATGCATACTGTTTTTAGAGTCCCCTATGTGTTAGTTCTATGAGAGTCTGAATCTCTTTTGTTCATCTCAGTACCACCCATGCCTAGAATAGAGCCAAGGTAATATAGACATTTAATAAGAGTTGTTCAGTGTTGAGTGAATACCGTTTCTCTCAAAGAGTAACAATAAGACCAAAGGATGTTCAGCGGCCTTTTTTGGGAATAAATTTTTTAAACAAGATGACATTAAAAAAACATTTTCCATCCTTATTAGTTGACCTATGATTGTGGCCTTAAATCTACAGTCATTCTTTGGGTGCCAACTTAGTGCTCTGAAAAATCCTCATTAATGTTTTTTGCAGTGTTCACTGGTATACCTGATAATCAATGATTAAGATGACAGTAGCTCAAAATGTCCAATTTCTGGAGAGAATGATAGGAAGGAATATTAGAGTGACATAGGAACACATTTTACCTTAAAGCATTCACATAGGACATGCTAAATACTTTTGAATTTTAAAAAACAGATAATTGCTGGGGAAGGATGGAGGAAGGGATGGTTAGGGAGTTTGGGATGGACATGTACACACTATATTCTAAATGGATGAACAACAAGGACCTACTGTATAGCACATGGAACTCTATTCAATGTTATGTGGCAGCCTGGATGGGACAGGAGTCTGGGGGAGAATAGATACATGTATATGTATGGCTGAGTCTCTTTGCTGTTCACCTGAAACTATCACAACATTGTTAATGGGCTATACCCCAATACAAAATAAAAGCTTTTTTTTTTAAAAAAAAAAAAAGGAGATGAGAAAATGAGATTAAATTTGCATCCAAAAATATCAAGATAAAAAATCAAGGTTTGAGCTTTAGCAGGAAGCACTGGAATCACATTGCCAGAGCAGCATAAGCTGATGCCGCCTGCGTTTGAAAGTTATCCAGGCCCTTGTTTTACAGAAGAGAAAAATCAGAAGCTGGAACTCAAAGAGTTTAAATGATGTGCCTAAATCTACAAAATCACTTTGTCCCCAAAGTGAAATTAGAATTCAAATAGTCTGCTCTCCTTAAAGAAAGCTATCTGCAATATCCTCCATTCAGCTTAACTTTTCTATAATACACCACAAGAAATGTGTGTTCTATAGTCCAGCTTTCACAAGGTAAAGTGTTCATGTATGAACACTCTGAGTTGAAGTAGGGTCTTAATTTGTTATGAAAGAATTAGATTATTTCACAAATGAAATAAGTGCAGTGTTGACAAAAACATTAGTGTAGAGAAAAATTTTAAGTGCAGTCTATTTTGAAGAATTAAGATTCATGTTCGGGACAACCTGCATCTGTGGGTGATAGAAATATAAATGTGCTATGTGTGCCTGTGGTGGACAGGCTACTACTGTGTCTTCTCATTGGTTTTCTCGTGTAACTTCTGGGGTTATTCTTTTTAGGCAAAATCCAAACAAATACATTAATGGGAAGCATTCATAGCCTCTGTACTTGGAGGCTGATTATACATATAGTACTAATATAGTTTTCTTTTAAGGAAGAATAACAAGAAGTAATTATATGCAACTTATAAGTATGAGTTTAAATTTTATTAAAATGATTTAGATGTTAATACAAGTAAACATTTACATGCCCTAGTCTTACAGTACAAGTTTGACATCTAAATGTGTTCTCTGAGTCTTTACTCACCTGGCACACTTCTGGATTTCTGGCCTTCTGGGTATTCTTCTGAGGACAGCATTTTTTTCATGAATGGCAAGCCTCCAGTCGTGCTGTGTCCTGGAGAAGTGGCAGCCACAAAGTCATCGGGGGTCTGGCAAGGCTGAGAAGCAGCAAAAACAATCACAAAACAGGTCATCAGTACTATCAGTACTGCCGTGTTTCTGTCTCATTTGCTCACCTCTTGAAAGTTCTTAGGAATCCCTGATTCCACAGGTGGCGGGAACATGATTCCTACTTTACCTGTAAACATGTATACAGCATGGGACACTGTCAAGGGCCAGAAACACCCAGTGTTCAGATGTCTGATGATGGTCAAAACAGTTCTTCACCAATACGAACATATCTGACCCTCTGACACCCCATTGTTGATGCGTGATGTGTGTGTCTATACACAGCTCCTCACTGTGATGGCATCTTTTACTCTTCTGACGTGTCAAAGGCTTTGAGTCATGTTGGTATTTCTTTTGAAGTGGGATATAGAATCTTTAAGAGGGAGCAGTTTGGGAACATTTTCTCACTTTGGAAATGGACGGTAATGCATTTTCAAAGGTATAAAATTCAAGGCACAAAAACTGCAAAACAGTTTATAAAAAATAACATCCCAAATTTATTTTCCCAGAAAAACTCTGTGTAAAAAATGAAATTCAGTTAAATTTAGATATTTGTGATTTTCAGTTTAATCTAAGTTGGAAAATCTATTTCTATTAAGGAGCCTTACAAAGGCAGAAAAACAGAAAGTTTCAAAAAACTGTGCTATAAAACTCAGTGTCATGTGGCAGAAAGTGCTCAGACTTTGCAAACGGACAGATTGGTTGACTCTGCCTACCACTTAGCATGTGACCACGAGTGAATTACTGAACTTTTCTGGACAAAATTTTCTCATATATAAAATAGGTAAGATACTCTGTCTCAGGGATATGTTCTGAAACTTGAGCTGAATCGATTTGTAAAGATCCCTAATTTTAGTAGGCACTCAGTAATTGGCTCCTGTCTTAATCAATCAAGGCTGCTGTCACAGAAACACTGTAAACTGGTTGGCCTAGAATCAACACTTATTTCTCACAATACTGAAGGTTGTGAAGTCCAAGATCATGGAGCTGGCAGATTCAGTGTCTGCTGAGAGCCTGCTATAAACCTCACATGGCAGAAAGGGCAAGGGAACTTTCTCAAGGCTGCTTTCATATAGGCACTCACCCAACTGGGAGGGCCCTGCTCTCATGACCTAATCACATCCTGAAGGCCCCACCTCCTAATACCATCACCTTTAGGCTTAGGTCTTAACATCTGAATTTTGGGAGGATATAAACATTCAGAACATAGCAGTTCCCTCCTGTTCCTTCCTAAAACCAAACTGAGAGTTATTAATTCCTAAATGTGGAGTGCTTTCTACAATTGGCTAAGTAAATCATTGTTCAAAGCTCTTTCTCAAATATCTTAAATGCATGCCTGGTGGAAATGATGATGTTTGTGGTAGAATCATTAGCTGGCTATAGTCTCCCTAGAATGTAAATCCATTACTAAGTTCAGCATAAGGAAAGATAAGGGTATATTAATTACTTCAGAATTTCACTGGGCATGTTATCTTCATTGTTGTAGTTTCTGTTACTATCAAGATTTAATTTTGGACCAGGGACAAAAGTTTTAGCCATCATTTTGAATCTATGATTACTATATATTTTATGCAATTTTAAAAGACTTAAAAATTACAATAATCAGTTCAGTTCAGTCACTCAGTCGTGTCCGACTCTTTGCGACCCCATGAATCACAGCACGCCAGGCCTCCCTGTCCATCACCAACTCCCGGAGTTCACTCAGACTCACGTCCATCGAGTCAGTGATGCCATCCAGCCATCTCATCTTCTGTCGTCCTCTTCTCCTCCTGCCCCCAATCCCTCCCAGCATCAGAGTCTTTTCCAATGAGTCAACTCTTCACATGAGGTGGCCAAAGTACTGGAGCTTCAGCTTTAGCATCATTCCCTCCAAAGAAATCCCAGGGCTGATCTCCTTCAGAATGGACTGGTTGGATCTCCTTGCAGTCCAAGGGACTCTCAAGAGTCTTCTCCAACACCACAGTTCAAACGTGTCAATTCTTCGGCACTCAGCCTTCTTCATAGTCCAACTCTCACATCCATACATGCCCACAGGAAAAACCATAGCCTTGACTAGACGGACCTTTGTTGGCAAAGTAATGTCTCTGCTTTTGAGTATGCTGTCTAGGTTGGTCATAACTTTTCTTTCAAGGAGTAAGCGTCTTTTAATTTCATGGCTGCAGTCAACATCTGCAGTGATTTTGGAGCCCCCCAAAATAAAGTCTGACACTGTTTCCACTGTTTCCCCATCTATTTGCCATGAAGTGATGGGACCGGATGCCATGATCTTCATTTTCTGAATGTTGAGCTTTAAGCCAACTTTTTCCACTCACCTCTTTCACTTTCATCAAGAGGCTTTTTAGTTCCTCTTCACTTTCTGCCATAAGGGTGGTGCCATCTGCATATCTGAAGTTATTGATATTTCTCCCAGCAATCTTGATTCCTGCTTGTGTTTCTTCCAGTCCAGCGTTTCTCATGATGTACTCTGCATAGACGTTAAATAAGCAGGGTGACAATATACAGCCTTGACGTACCCCTTTTCCTATTTGGAACCAGTCTGTTGTTCCATGTCCAGTTCTAACTGTTGCTTCCTGACCTGCATACAGATTTCTCAAGAGGAAGGTCTGGTGGTCTGATATTCCCATCTTTAATTGCTACTATTCCAAAAGATTTTTTTAAATTAACTGCTTCTGAAAGATAAAAATTGGAAAAAAGTTTCCAGTGAGATGAATTACTGATGGCACTAGCTTGCTCCTCCTCTGATTTCAAGGTTCTATATTTCTTTGAAATTTTCTTTATGTGAAGACATATCTGGCTAATATCATTTAAAGCTGATAGCACAGAAGTGATAGCACTAGCCAAGTAATTCTCATAAAGACACTATTACCCTGCTTGGACAAGTTCAGTAAGGGATGTAAAATCAATGAGTAAGCATGCTTTGCACTATCATTAGTTTATAGCACTTTGATAGGGTGAGTCACTGCAGCCCAGTAAGCTAATCTGAGCTACAGTGGTTACTAGAATATGATCAGCATCTTAGATGGGCTATTACTATTATTGCCCACTTGGAATAATCAATTATCAATGCATATGATGTTTAAGCAGCATTGGATGCTAGAGGGATACCACTGTATCGTACATCACAAAGTACAGCAAACTTAAGCTACAGGTAAAATTAGATGGCTGAGGCCTAAATCACCAATGGAACTAGTTAGCTGCATAGCTAAGTAATTGATTTCATTCAGTTGGATTTCCAGGCCTCCCTGATAGCTCAGTTGGTATAGACTCCACCTGCAATGCGGGAGACCTCGGTTGGATTTCCGGGTTGGGAAGATCCACTGGAGAAGGGATAGGCCACCCACTCCAGTATTCTTGGGCTTCCCTTGTGGTTCAGGTGGTAAAGAATCTGCCTGCAATGCGGGAGACCTGGGTTCAATCCCTGGGTTGGGAAGATCCCCTGGAGAAGGGAAAGGCCACCCTTTCCAGTATTCTGGCTTGGAGAATTCCATGGACTTTATAATCCATGGACTACAGTCCATGGGGCCGCTAAGAGTTGGACAAGACTGAGCGATTTCAGATATGTAAGTATTTGAATTTCAAATTTTGAAAGTAGTTGGATTTCAAATATGTAAGTAATTTTAGACTTGGTTCTTAAGAAGATTATAAAATAATTGAGTCAAATTTTGGTGTTCTTGCAATTTTTCATCTGCCAGTTCCTTTGTTCCTCTTTATTTACTCACCTTGTCTGTATTCCATCATTGTGTACTCCTCACTGAATTGTCAGTTTTCACTGCAACACTTCTGCTCCATCATACACCATCTGCTGTACTCCTGCCTGTAATTGAAATTTCTCTCCTAGCATTTTGTTTGTGTGTAATATATAGATTTAGCATTTGAAAGTTAGTGTTCTTGAATGTTCAACATAGAGGACATTACCCTACTCAGGTCACCCTAGTATATCCATGAAAGTCTGTGAATCCCTTAAAATTGTATAAAAATTTTGAGTGGACATGCATGTGTGTGTTTTTTGTGGGGAGAGCAGGCAGTGCTTTTATCAGATTCTCAGAGTCTGTTTCCCACAGAGAAGTTAAGCACTACTGTCTATTAGAACTGATTGAAGCCTTGCTTCCCAGGAAACAAGGGAATGTTTTCCAAGATAATGATACTGCTTTTGTTGTTATCCATTTGTACCTCCAATCATTCTCACTAATCTTCCACTAACAACTTCATCATTGGCTTGATATCCAGTCGTCATTTAAAACTACCAGTCAAAAGACCCACAAAGTACTTCTCATCACTTGCAAAGCAGATCACAACTAGACCACCACCCTAAGAAAACCTACTTACCTTACTGACCACAAAATGAAGGGAAGGATTTCTGTTTCCCAGTGAAGTTAAGCAGCCGAAACAGTCTTTACTGTTTCATTACTTCAAAACAGAACAGACCAAATGTTCATTTTGCAAAGCTGTTTTCATTTTCTCTTTTTTTTTTTTGCCAATCATGCCAAAATGCTGTTATTAAAATAAATACTTTGTTATAATTTGAGAGTGTGTGTGTGTTCCCCTCTCTAAGAGGAGGACTTTAGTAATTTAGGTTGCCATTGAGATCTACCTTTCACAGTCTCACATGGAATGGTAATATAGCATTTTATCATCTTCTCTTTTAACTCTGATATACTGTTACAGTTATACAAATACTTCTTTTGCCCAGCTCAGCCCTAATTGTAAATTAGGCAAGGAAATAAAAATCCCAAAGGATTAACCTCAGTATCCAATCACTGTCTCAGCCTTGTTTTTATGTATTAACTGAATCTCCCACACTTATCTTTAGTGGAGTTATAAAAAAGTTATAAGGCTTTCATCTTTTGTCTAAGTTGCACATACTTTAAAGCCATTTTCAGTATCAAGCTAAATTATAAATTCCTTGAAAAAATAAATCTGCGGAATCACTACTTTCAAGTTGTTGATACAATTGGCTGATTGAATGTTTCACTTTTCAGGTTTTTGATGTGCACATATAGTCCAAGACAAGCTCTAAGCTTTCTTTTCTCTATGATGAATCAGTTCAGTTCAGTCGCTCAGTCCTGTCCTACTCTTTGCGACCCCATGAATCGCAGCACGCCAGGCCTCCCTGTCCATCACCAACTCCCGGAGTTCACTCAGACTCACATGCATTGAGTCAGTGATGCCATTCAGAGATCTCATCCTCTGTCGTCCCCTTCTCCTCCTGCCCCCAATCCCTCCCAGCATCAGAGTCTTTTCCAATGAGTCAACTCTTCGCATGAGGTGGCCAAAGTACTGGAGCTTCAGCTTCAGCGTCATTCCTTCCAAAGAAATCCCAGGGCTGATCTCCTTCAGAATGGACTGGTTGGATCTCCCTGGAGTCCAAGGGACTCTCAAGAGTCTTCTCCAACACCACAGTTCAAAAGCATCAATTCTTCGGTGCTCAGCTGTCTTCACAGTCCAACTCTCACATCCATACATGACTACTGGAAAAACCACAGCCTTGACTAGACGGACCTTTTTTGTCAAAGTAATACCTCTGCTTTTTAATATGCTGTCTAGGTTGGTCATAACTTTCCTTCCAAGGAGTAAGCATCTTTTAATTTCATGGCTGTGGTCACCATCTGCAGTGATTTTGGAGCCCCCCAAAATAAAGTCTGACACTGTTTCCACTGTTTCCCCATCTATTTGCCATGAAGTGATGGGACCGGATGCCATGATCTTCATTTTCTAATGTTGAGCTTTAAGCCAACTTTTTCACTCTCCTCTTTCACTTTCATCAAGAGGCTTTTTAGTTCCTCTTCACTTTCTGCCATAAGGGTGGTGCCATCTGCATATCTGAGGTTATTGATATTTCTCCCAGCAATCTTGATTCCAGCTTGGGCTTCCTCCAGCCCAGCATTTCTCATGATATGCTCTGCATATAAGTTAGATAAGCATGGTGACAATATACAGCCTTGATGTACTCCTTTTCCTATTTGGAACCAGTCTGTTGTTCCATGTCCAGTTCTGACTGTTGCTTCCTGACCTGCATACAGGTTTCTCAAGAGGCAGGTCAGGTGGTCTGGTATTCCCATCTCTTTCAGAATTTTCCAGTTTATTGTGATTGATAATAAGTAATGCTTAATTTATAAAATAAACTTTCTTCAGAAATTTCTAAACTGTGTTCCTGTATCCCCACATTCCCTAATGAACATTCTGCACACAATGCTTATGTTAGTGATAAACCTACTCCTTCTTACCCAGGTTACTCTGTTGAGCCCAAAGCTGAAAAAGTCTAAAGATCACTTTTTGTTACCCTACTGATGTTGATACTAGAGTATTTTCAACCTGTTTGTATTTTGTTTTGGCTTTAAATGTGTAAGTTCCTTAGAGAACTTATCATTTTCTTCACAGCATTTATTAATATCTCTCATTATTAGTTATTTGTTTACTGTTCACCTCTTCCATTATATTTTTAAACTCTACAAGGATAGAGATTATGTCCATAAGGCTGCTTGATTGTATCCAGTATCTTATGCAGGGCCCAGCACATGGTAGACACTCAATAACAAGCTGTTGGACAAATAAATGAATAGTTAGAAACAGGACAAAAATGAATAGCTACAGTTTAGACTGCTGTTCTTGACTGAGTGCACATAGCTTTAGGAGTCTACAGCACACATAGAAACTCTTAAAGCTGAATATTGGTGAATCCTACAAAAAAAGCAGCTAAAAATAGAAACTCCCAAGTTCACATTGGTTTTCTCTAGTTTATGATTGCAGAAGGGAGATTTGTATTGAAGTCAATGATACCTGCTCCCCTATTTATTCATTCTCCACCTTCCACTCCTAATGAGCTGAAATAGTGAGCACCTGGCTGATTGTAGCCCCAACAGACTGTTCACTACTGACCTGTTATTTGTTTTCAACATACTCCATCAGGTTCGCAGTTCACATTGTGAATGTCACATGTGAGTGTTTTAAGGATAAATAACTTTTTATATTTCTACACGTGCAGCTGTTCAATTTAAATCACTAACAGGAACAGGCCGAAGTAAGTGATAAGAAAGGAGACAAGAAACTCAGAACTCTGTCATATGAACAGCTCATCAGTGGAAAAACAGCAAAGTTGCTCAGGAATGGGGTATTTCCCTTTATAGGTTCCTCATCAACATAGGCAGAAGTAAAGAGGTTGTGAGTTTGAGTGGGAAACAGGACCCAGTGTAAGAGACAAGCTCAACTCTTCCGCCCTTGAGATTCCAGATAATTAACAGATTTAATCCCTCAAACAAAGGCAGACAAATTTGGTTAAACCAGGTTGGTGAATTATTGCAGATCTAGCTGCTTCTGTTGGCAAGCAATCACTGAAGGGTTTTTTCAAAGTTTACTTATAGAAAGAGATAACAACTATTGAAAACAAACAGGTAAAAATCTTCTCTGTTATGATTACAAAAGACAGTGAAACAGATATCTTACTAAGAAAGATAACAATTATACTTATGACTACTATATAGAATCCTAGTTGGTTAGATTGACCATCATTGTTTAGCTCTTTAAATCCATTCAATTTGTCCACATACATTGTAGAAATAAATGTATATAATGCTTTAAATGTATAAAGTAGAACATGAGAGTAGGAAACAAGAATAAAATTGAAACATAAACATTGGTGTGCTGATAGACTACTATCCATTTCTATCAAAGGTAAACTGATCATGTAGCAACTCAACGCTTTAGGAGAAATGTAGAGAGAACTTGGATCAGTTATACTTACAATTCTATTCTCAGGTATAATTCATCTAAAATAGTCTCAGTTGCCTGGCCATTGATCAAAGTTACTTTTCATTTGTTTATACATTCTTTCCTTTCTTGGTTAAAAGGCATATTAAACTGTGCCTATGATATATTTGTATTCAATAAATACTTAAGTGTCTTCTATGTCTCTAGCATAGGTGCTGGAGAAACAAAAGTGAACAAAACAGAAAAAGAAATCCATCTCTCATGAGGCTTACACTCTAGTGGAGGAGGCCAATAATTACAGAAAATGTATGTTTTATAATATGTTAGAAGGTATTAAGGAGGTTGTAAAGAATAAAGAAGCAGAGAGGGAGATAGAAAGTTCCAGAGTTGGTAAGGCAAGTTGTTCGTTCAAGGGCTTGCTGAGAAGATGAGACATTTGAACAAAGATTTTAAAAAGGTGAGGGAGAGGAGCCCGTGGATATGGGAGAAAAGAGTGAGCCAGTTACAAAGGCTTGAAGAGGGAGACTTTCCTGGCTGCCTAGCGGTTAAGACTTCGCGGGCAGTCAGTGCATGTAGTCTGATCCTTGCTTTTGGGGAACTAAGATCCCACATGATTTGTGGTCAGAAAACCAAAACGTGAAACAGAACCAATAAAGACTTAAAAAAAAAAAAAGTTGAATAGAGAGCATCCAGAAGAGCAAAGAGTAGCATTTGGAGTAAAGAGAGTAAGGAGGGGCCCAGTAAGAGATGAATTAGAAAAGTGACTGGGGACCATGAGGGCCTTGTAGATCATTGTAAGGACTTTGATTTTAAATGAGAAGTTATTGAAAGGTTTTGAATAGTAGAATTATATATATCTTAATTTACATTTTTTAGATCACTTCATTGCTTTTTCATGTTCTTTTTCAAAAGCTTTTATTGGAGTATAGTTGATTTATAATATTGTGTTATCTGATTTAACTTTTTAAAGGGTTAGTTTGTTTCTGTGTTGAGAGTAGATCAGAAGAGAGTTGGTAGTCATTACAATAATTTAGGCAAGATGATGGTGACTCTGGTGAGTCTAGTAATAGCAGAGAAAGTCAGAAGTAGTCAAGTTCTAGATATATTTAAAAACCACAGCCAACAGAAGTTGCTGACTTAGAAAAATTGCCAACTCTAAAATTCAAATTTTTTTCTTTTTTCAATTTCCATTGCAGCTACACTAAGGATGTGGCTATAGATTCAGGAAATCAAATTATTTGGCCATAGAACCTATATTTTGAAATAGGTAAATGTTCAAGAAAAACTACATAATATTTCTCTATATTTTGTACTATCACTATTTTTCCTAAAATATTCAATAAAATGGGATAAAAGATGAAATGCAGTTTGTATTTTTCTCTTACTAAGTATGTGGTAAATATTATTTTTAATTAGGTGTGGCTGAAACATTTATTTTGAGCTTCATGGTTCTTTCTTGGTGTTTACCTAACAATAGCATAATATGTCCATCTTGGAAAATGAAAAAGATCAAACATTTGGCTTCAAAGACAGTAAAGGACAAACAGGAAAAGAAGAATCATTGACATTTTTCAGCTTTTGAACTCTGTCACTCTCTCTTACTTGGTGTGTTTCCACACTTCACTTTCCTGCTCAGTTTAAAACTACTAGAACTTGCTTTAGTAAACAAGAGATGATAAAAGCATTTTCTTTTGATTATGAAGTAAACCAAAAATTTAAACTCCACTTAAGAAAATAATCTTCCAGGAAATACAAGAAAAACAAAACACTTATGAGTTACAATTTCAACGAATGATAGAATGCTGGCAAGAGAGGTGTCTGATGACTTCCTAGTTCGAGTACTAGGAAGATCTGAGAGAGAATTTTATGTGAGCAATTAAAGGAAGAGAAAAAATAAAATCTCCAGGTCAATGTTTCCCAAACTTTCTTAAGATGTTAATAGTTGTCCTTTGATAAAAGGATTTTTATTTAATTAAATGGGAAACTTTGCATTAGACTAAGTAGGCATATCCCCCCAAATCCCTTGCCCCAGCCAAGGTCTCAGCCTTTATGCTAGAGAGGTACAGACACATGGAGATATCGTTTACAAAATGCACCTGTTAAGTTCTTTGTCCATTTGAAAATAGGGTTGTACCTTTTTCTGAAGGTTTCTTTATAAATTCTGCTACATATATGAATTAAAATTATTTTCTAACACTCTGTATCTTGTCTTCTCAAACCTCTCTCCATTGTTAGTCCCTAGGATATTGGAGAAAAATAATGTCCCATTTAGGTTAGAATGACAAGTTCAAGGAAACAACTTCATGGGTTCAGTTCAGTTCAGTTGAGTCGCTCAGTCGTGTCCGACTCTTTGCGACCCCATGAATTGCAGCACGCCAGGCCTCCCTGTTCATCACCATCTTCCAGAGTTCACTCAGACTCATGTCCATCGAGTCCGTGATGCCATCTAGCCATCTCATCCTCTGTCGTCCCCTTCTCCTCCTGCCCCCAATCCCTCCCAGCATCAGGGTCTTTTCCAGTGAGTCAACTCTTTGCATGAGGTGGCCAAAGTACTGGAGCTTCAGCTTTAGCATCATTCCTTCCAAAGAAATCCCAGGGTTGATCTCCTTCAGAATGGACTG
>SJYQ01104328.1:816351-830368 GCA_006410935.1 Redunca redunca | reverse complement strand
GTGTATTCTTGCCACCTCTTCTTAATATCTTCTGCTTCTGTTAGGTCCATACCATTTCTGTCCTTTATCAAGCCAATCTTTGCATGAAATGTTCCCTTGGTATCTCTAATTTTCTTGAAGAGATCTCTAGTCTTTCTTAATCTGTTGTTTTCCTCTATTTCTTTGCACTGATCCCTAAAGAAGGCTTTCTTATCTCTTCTTGCTATTCTTTGGGACTCTGCATTCAGATGCATATATCTTTCCTTTTCTCCTTTGCTTTTCACCTCTCTTCTTTTCACAGCTATTTGTAAGGCCTCCCCAGACAGCCATTTTGCCTTTTTGCATTTCTTTTCCATGGGGATGGTCTTGATCCCTGTCTCCTGTACAATGTCACGAACCTCATTCCATAGTTCATCAGGCAGTCTATCTATCAGATCTAGACCCTTAGATGGTTGTTTTGTTCTTAAACTGAAGTTTCCATAGATGCCAACTTCAAAAATGAAGTCTCATTTTCCATAAATGCCACAATGAGACTGAAGCTGCAGATTCATCTGAATGCTGTAGTTTGGCACTGGGGGAGATATTTGCTGGTTTCACTTCACCTTTAGGATATTTAGTCAGAATTGACTCCTAGGATAAAACATAGGCCATCAGTTGTCAATGCAGGAGATGTAAGAGATGCAGGAGAAGCAGAGATGCAGGTTCAACACCTGGGTGGGGAAGATCCCTGGGTGAGGAAGAAGGGTATTTCTTCACTATTTTTGCCTGGAAAATTCCATGGACAGATGAGCCTGGAGGGCTACAGTCCATAGCGTCACAAAGAGTGGAGAAGTCGGACACGAGTGAAGCAACTTAGTACACACACAGGCTTGCAAGCAAAACATAAGAATCAATGAAGGCAGAGAGGAAATTCTGTCTCCACCATCTAATAGTTGAATGAAACTAGCTAAGTAACTTAATTCCTCAATTCTCTTATCTGTAAACAGAGCTAATAATATCGACCTCCTAGGGTTGCTATGAGAATTTGTTGTTGTTCACTCGCTCAGTTGTGTCTGATTCTTTGCAACCTCATGGACTGCAGCATGCCAGGCTTCCCTGTCCTTCACCATCTCCCAGAGCTTGCTCAAACTCATGTCCACTGAGTCAGTGATGCCATCCAACCATTTCATCCTCTGTCGTCCCCTTCTCCTCCTGCCTTCAATTTTTCCAAGCATCAGAGTCTTTTCTAATGAGTCAGCTTTTCGCATCATGTGGCCAAAGTATTGGAGCTTCAGCTTCAGCATCAGTCTTTCCAGTGAATATTCAGGACTGGTTTCGTTTAGGACTGATCTCCTTGCAGTCCAAGGGACTCTCAAGAGCCTTCTCCAACACCACAATTCAAAAGCATCAATTCTTCGACGCTCAGTCTTCTTACCAAATCTGAAGAGCACCTAATTTAGCACCTGGCACTTGTAGTTGCTGCTGCTGCTGCTAAGTTGCTTCAGTCATGTCCGACTCTGTGCGACCCCATAGACAGCAGCCCACCAGGCTCTCCTCGTCCTTGGGATTCTCCAGGCAAGAACACTGCAGTGGGTTGCCATTTCCTTTTCCAATGCATGAAAGTGAAAAGTGAAGTCTCTCAGTCATGTCCGACTCTTAGCGACCCCATGGGTTGCACCCACCAGGATCCTCCATCCATGGGATTTTCCAGGCAAGAGTACTGGGGTGGGGTGCCATTGCCTTCTCCACCTATAGTTGCTAAATGGCTACTATTAGTGAAAGAAGTAGAGTCAGACTCTATCCTAATATTTTTGACATGCGGATCAGACACAGGCACTTATTCTTTATTTCTATTTTGTAATCTACTCTCAAAGTACTGGGTCCAAAATTGAGATGAGACATTGATTTAAAGTCCACTAAGCAGCCCAGAGGCAAGAGACTGACCTTTCAGTGACCATACCTTCCTCCAGGAGCTCTAGAGTTCATATTCTAAGCTGAACCCAATCTTTTTTTAATGGTTATTTTGAATATTTTAAAAAATGTGTAAATTTTGAAAAAAATTTTCCATTAATGAGATTTTGTATTACAGTAGGGAAGTTCTTTATTCTTAGGCTTTTTTTTTTTTTCTAAGTCAGGAACAAGGCTTATGACATCCTAGAAAAATATTGTTCAACATCCCCACCTACTGGTAACTCTAAATAATATTATTCAATTAGTGAAAACTGAAAATTCTTTTAAAGATATAAAGTACTAATGCTAATAATAATGATTAACATATACTGAGCACTTTAAGGTCGTGGAGAACTTATCAAGAATTTTATGAAAGGGCAAATGACAGAATAATAAACTATTTTTTGGATTGAGTCAATATAACCTAAGGAAGAAATAATAATTTTCAACATTATCATTAGGTAAGAGGACAAATCACTGACTCAATCCAAAGCAGGATTTGGGTCCACATCATCTTAGGTGTACAAAATCACACAGCCTCCTAAATAACCTCTCAGCCTCCAGTTTTTTCCCCAGGTGTATCCATTCTGTACTGTGATATTTATTTTCTCATACAGATTAAAAACAAAGGAAAAAAGTTTCTGGGTACACACTTTCAAAAAGACTTAAAAAATTTTTTATCAGAGACAAGTCTTCAAGCCAATACTTTCACCTGATAGGGTTAAACTTGTGGGAGAAAAAGATTTAAAGATGAAGCCCCGAAGTCAAGAGAACGTGAAGTATTTGCCTTTTAAAGTTGATTTGAAAAAAAATGTATGATGGTATTCCATCCTGATTAGAATAAGAGCTCATACACTGGGGGAAATGGGAGATAGGGAAAGAGATTGTGATGCAGATAATGAGACCCTGGAACTTAGCTGAGCCTGGTGCTGTAAGGGGATGATACATTTTGGAATTTGGGAAGAGAGGGAGTGTATTTTACAAGTGAGAGGAATGAAAGTAATCTGTTGTCACAGAATGGACTGTAGTGCTTGTCATACATTTTTTGACACTTGTCACCAAGAGATGGCATGTGAGATCCATGGCCCCTCTCCCTGAATCCTGGCTGGTTCTAGAATTTCTTTAATTGATACAATATCACAGAACTGACACAATGCAAATTTCCAGGCCCAAGTCTTTAGAAATGGGCACTTCTTGATTCTTGGAATAGTCTGGGAACTCTGAGGCTCCATGTACGAATCCCACACCAATATTACCCTATATGTATAATTGTTCTTTTCATGGTGATTCTATGGTTAGATACAAGCACCAGATTTCTTCACAAAGTGTTTTAGTGTATCTGTTGAATATCTATTTTGAAATACATGTTGCTTATTATTATTTATCTTTCTTTAATTCACTCTTTATATTGGAGCCAGTGCATTATATTGATTAAATATGTGTGTACTTATCTATGAATTTCTCTAGTAAAGTGAGTATTACAAAGTATTTCTTATAACGATGGGATGTGGCGGTGTGGGTTTATAGGGCTGAGAACCACTGATACAAGTGTGTATGACACAGACCCTTTGCTGGTAGGAGGTCTAGCAAGCTTGCTATTGTACTGATAAGATTGTGACCCTTTAAATCAAGCCAGGCTGGATTCGATCCTGATTCCTCATTTACTAACCATGAGACCTCAGGCAAGTAACTTAAATTCTTTGAATCTCAGTTTTTTCATCTATAAAAAACTCATGTTTTCATCTGTCTCATAGAATCAGTGAGGATAAAACCACATAACATATAAAGTACTTAACACAGTGCTCAGCACTCATGTTTGGTATGCATGTGCATGTGTGCGCTAAGTTGCTTCATTGTGTCCGGCTCTTCGCGACTCTATGCACTGTAGCCCCCCAGGATCCTCAGTCCATGGGATTCTCTAGGCAATGACACTGAACTGGGTGGCTGTGTCCTCCTCCAGGGGATCTTCTCGACCCAGGGACTGAATCCAGCTTTCCTGTGTCTTCTGCATCTCAGACGGATTCTTCACCACTGAGCCACAAGGGAAGCCCTGGTATGCAACATAGTATTATTAAAACTCCCAAAGTTTATTAATCCTTAAAATGAATATTGAATACTAACTATAAGCAAAGTACTATATACTGTTAATGATATAGATATTGATAAATGTTTTGTATTTATTCTTTCATTCCCGAGGAACTTGTGTCTCCATTCTGGCTTAAAGGATTCAATGTGCTATCTTTCTGCTGTGTGTTTTTTTTCCAAGTACAAACAATTCTACCCCTTTCATCATCCTAGTTATTTCTTCTGGGTCTTGAATTTGCATTCAAATATATCAAAATCTTGGTTGGGGATTTTTTTGAATTTCCTTTTCTCTCATTCTCCATAGTCTCATTAGCATCTCTTATTTCCCTGCTGGACATCAGGACTGTACATAGGTGAATGTGAGGTTCAGCTCTCTATGTCATCAGTCTGTGTACAGAGGACATCATTCTGTTGGGTGAGGCTAGGCAGCCTGCTTCCTCAGCAAGTCCGAGTGTGTCTTCTTAATGCAAGAATCAAAGTGCATCCCTGAGAAGGAGGATGCCTTGCTTCCTGCAAAAGAGTAGGGTTTTTCACAAAGCTACCCCTACAGAGAGGGCTTCATGACTGCTGCTCATAGAATGAAGCAGTGAAAACATCATATCCTTCCATTCTCTGGCGCAATGAATCTGAAAACATCAGAATGTCATGAATTTGAAAAAAATGACTTCACAATCTTAACTTTTAAGTTAAATTCAGGATTACATTATCCATGACATGTATTCATATCCCTACAAATTTTCATTTTCTAGCTTAAAAATTTGGGCTCATTCCCATCAAAGTGGATGATAAAATAATTGAAAGTCTAACATATGCCTGCTGTTGGCACCATGGAATTACTTTTTCACTCTATAGGCTTGTAATTATCAACATACCGGAACAGGGTCAAAACAGAAATCATCCTTACTGTGACCCTGACTCTACTCAAGTCCATCTTTTTACCTTAATCACTTCCTGTCTCAACTATTGGTATTTCTTTTTTTATATATGGCCTTCTTTGATCCTTTTATTTCTAACTAAGTGAATGCTGAAGGCAGCTGGTAATTCATAGATTATTTAATGGAAACTCTTTGTAGGAGAATTTTCCATTAGTTTAATTCTCCTTATGTGATCCTCCACTAAGTCATATAATGACCTTGACAATTTGCCTAGAATCTCTGGAGGGACCAATTGACTTTTATGTCTCCTATGTCTCCCTTCAAAATTAACTCATGGTTAGAAACAGATAATCAACCACCTTTTTAATAGTTACAGTAGCTATGCTGTGAGGATGAAGTGGCTATTTATTCTGTTCGTAAAAGTGAAGCTTGTTTCACATTTACTCTAAGTTTGTGACTAGGTTTAATATGCACTTTGGTTTTACATCAGATTTTATGTTGCCTTACACGTTAATGAATTAAGTTCCTAGAGATGTGAACAAACAGAAATTACAGATAGATCAACCTAAGATGTGTAATGGTATGTAATTATTTGTTTTCCATGTTAGTGTAAATGTTACTGTGGTATACTTTACTACTGTGCCATTTAATTTTTTAAGTTGTATTATTTTCAAAGTGGTAAATTTTCTAATTTACTTTTATGCATACAATTTATGTTGAAAGACGTATTATTAAAATTCAACATAGTTGACTTATTGTGTATATGGATACACATTTTTAGTACTACAGATTTTAGGAAAATTATCCATAAGGCTTTGTATTTGAAATATTAATCAGTTGATGTTTTTAGCTGTTTTGGTTTTATAAAGTTAATATCTAAGCCACTTTTTTGCTTCTCTTTCTCTTACTAACCCCTCATGATTTTTGTTTGTTTGTTTGTTTGCCAACATGGTTAGCAGTTTTCATCCAAGGATAAAAATGGGTTCTATCACAATAAATGGGTTTATATGAATCTTGCATTTTTAATGTCATAGTTTATATTTCTTTATTTTATGTAGAATAGTAAAAATTCTCTTGAAATGTCACTTCACATCATCCGTGCATGTGTGCTAGGCTGCTTCAATCATGTCCGACTCTTTGCAATCCCATGGACTCCTCTGTCCGTGGGATTCTCCAGGCAAGAAGACTAGAGTGGGTTTCCATTTTCTCCTCCAGGAGATCTTCTCGACCCAGGGACCAAACCTGTGTCTCCTACATCTCCCGCACTGGCAGGTGGGTTGTTTACCGTTAGTGCCGCCTGGGAAACCCTCACATCATCTGTATATGGCTTATCAAAAAGATGACATATGCGACATGCTTTCTGATACAATAATTTTTTCTATTTTTTATTTAAACACTAAAAAAATTTTTTGACAATGTTGTGTTGGTTTCTGCCATACAGCAAAGCAAATCAACTGTAATTATATATACATCTCCACCCTCCTTAGCGTCCCTCCTCTCCCTGCATCCCATCCCTCCAGGTCATCACAGAGAGCCAGACTGGGCTTCCTGTGCTACAGAGCAACATCTCACCAGCTTTCCAGCTTTCCATCTTACATCTGATAATATATATACATTATATATATATATATATACAGATGCTGCTTTCTCCTTTCATCCCACTCTCTCCCACCCTGACTGTGTCCACAAGTCCATTGTCTACATATGTGCCTCCACTCCTTCCCTGCAAATAGATTGATCAGTACCATCTTTCTAGATTTCATATATATGTGTTCAGTTCAGTTCAGTTCAGTCGCTCAGTCGTGTCCGACTCTTTGCAACCCCATGAATCGCAGCACGCCAGGCCTCCCTGTCCATCACCAGCTCCCAGAGTTCACTCAGACTCACATCCATCGAGTCAGTGATGCCATCAAGCCATCCCATCCTCTGTCGTCCCCTTCTCCTCCTGCCCCCAATCCCTCCCAGCATCAGAGTCTTTTCCAATGAGTCAACTCTTCCCATGAGGTGGCCAAAGTACTGGAGCTTCAGCTTTAGCGTCATTCCTTCCAAAGAAATCCCAGGGTTGATCTCCTTCAGAATGGACTACATTTGTTTTTCCCTTTCTGATTTACTTCACTCTTTATAACAAGCTCTAGGTTCATCCACCTCATTAGAAAGGGCAAATTCATTCTTTTTTATGGCTGAGTAATGTTCTGTTGTATGTATGTACCATATCTTCTTTATGGATTCATCTGTTGATGGACATCTTGGTTGTTCCCATGTTCTGGCTATTGTAAATAATGCTGTTATGAACATTGAGGTACATGTGTCTTCTTTGATTATGGTTTTCTCAGGGTATATGCCTAGTAGTAGGGTTGCTGGGTCATATGGTTGATTTATTCCTAGGTTTCTTTTTTAAAGGAATCTCCATACTCTTCTCCATAATGGCTGTATCAGTTTACATTTCCACCACAGTGTAGGAGGGTTCCCTTTCCTCCACATCCTCTCCAGCATTTATTGTTTTTAGATTTTTTTGATGATGGCCTTTCTGACTGGTGTGAGATGATACATCACTGTAGTTTTGATTTGCATTTCTCTAATAATTAGTGATGTTGAGCATCTTTTTATATGTTTATTAGTCATCTGTATGTCTTCTTTGGAGAAATGTCTGTTTAGGTCTTCTGCCCATTTTGTGATTGGGCTGTTTGTTTTCCTAATATTGAGCTATATGAGCTGCTTATATATTCTAGAGATTAATCCTTTGTCAGTTGTTTCATTTGCAATTATTTTCTCACATTCTTAGGGCTGTCTTTTAATTTTATTTATAATTTCCTTGACTTCCTACTTTTGCATTCCAGTTCCCTGTAATGAAAAGGACATCTTTTGGGGGTGTTAGTTCTAGAAGGTCTTGTAGGTCTTCATAGAACCGTTCAACTTCAGCTTCTTCAGCATTACTGGTCAGGGTATAGACTTGGATTACAGTGACATTGAATGGTTTGTCTTGGAAATGAACAGAGATTGTTCTGTAGTTTTTGAGATTACATCCAAGTACTGCATTTCGGACTCTTTTGTTGACCATGATGGCTACTCCATTTCTTCTAAGGGATTCCTGCCCGCAGTAGTAGATATAATGGTCATCTGAGTTAAATTCACCTATTCCAGTCCATTTTAGTTCACTGATTCCTAAAATGTCAACGTTCACTCTTGCCATCTCCTGTTTGACCACTTCCAATATGCCTTGATCTGTGGACCTAACATTCCAGGTTCCTATGCAATATTACTCTTTACAGCATCAGACTTTACTTCTTTCACCAGTCACATCCACAACTGGGTGTTGTTTTTGCTTTGGCTCCATCTCTTCATTCTTTCTGGAGTTATTTCTCCACTGATCTCCAGTAGCATATTGTACACCTACTGACCTGGGGAGTTCATCTTTCAGTGTCCTATCATTTTGCCTTTTCATACTCTTCATGGAGTTCTCAAGGCAAGAATACCGAAGTGGTTTGCCATTCCCTTCTCCAGTGGACCACATTCTGTCAGAACTCTCCACCGTGACCCATCCATCTTGGGTGGCCCTACAGGGCATGGCTCATAGTTTCATTGATTTAGACAAGGCTGTGGTCCATGTGAACAGATTGGTTAGTTTTCTGTGACTGTGGTTTTCAGTCTGTCTGCCCTCTGATGGAGAAGGATAAGAAGCTTATGGAAACTTCTTGATGGGAGAGACTGAGGGGGAAACTAGGTCTTGTTCTGATGGGCGGGGCCATGCTCAGTAAATCTTTAATCCAATTTTCTGTTGATGGGTGGAGATGTGTTCCCTCTGGCTTCCCTAGTGGCTCAGATGGTAAAGCCTTTGTCTGCAATGCAGGAGACCCAGGTTTGATCCCTGGGTTGGGAAGATCCCCTGGAGAAGGAAATGGCAGCCCACTCCAGTATTCTTGCCTGGAAAATCCCATGGACTGTGGAGCCTGGTAGGTTACCGTGCATGGGGTCGCAAAGAGTTGGACACGACTGAATGACTTCACTTTCAAACTGTGGTGGAGGTAATGAATATAATGGGGACCTCCTTCAAAAGGTCCCATGCGTGTACTGCTACATTCACTGCTCCCAACCCTGCAGCAGGCCACCACTGACCCACACCTCCACTGGAGACTCCTGGACACTCACAGGCAAGTCTGAGTCAGTCTCTTGTGGGGTCACTGCTCCTTTCTCCTGGGTCTGGTGCACATAGGGTTCTGTTTGTGCCCTCCAAGAGTCTATTTCCCCAGTCCTGTGTAAGTTCTGGAAGCTCCATGGTGGGATTAAATGGCAACCTCCTCCAAGAGGGCTTATGCCATACCCAAGTCTGCTGCACCCAGAGTCCCTGCCCCTGCGGCAGTCCACTGCTGACCCGTACCCCTACAGCAGATGCTCAAATGCAGTTCTGTCTGTCTCTGTGGGGTCTCTGGGTCCTGCTGTGTGCAAGGTTTGTTTGAGCTCTCTGAGCATTTCTATTCAGAATGGGGTTTGATTCTAAACACAAATTCGCCCCTCCTACCCTCTTACTGGGGCTTCTCCTTAGCCCTTGGAAGTGGGGTATCCCCTCAAAGTTGCTCCAGCACTGCGCAGCCACCACTCCAGTGTTTACCATCTTGCTGGGGCTTCTCTGACCTTGGACATGGGGTGAACAACAGTACGTGAACCATGAACTTCCAGATGTTCAAGCTGGTTTTAGAAAAGGCAGAGGAACCAGAGATCAAATTGCCAACATCCTCTGGATCATCGAAAAGCAAGAGAATTCCAGAAAAAACATCTATTTCTGCTTTCTTGACTATCCCAAAGCCTTTGACTGTGTGGATCACAACAAACTGTGGAAAATTCTTCAAGAGATGGGAATACCAGACCACTTGACCTGTCTCTTGAGAAATCTGTATGCAGGTCAGGAAGCAACTGGACCTGGAACAACAGATTGGTTCCAAATCGGAAAAGGAGTACGTCAAGGCTGTATACTGTCACCCTGCTTATTTAACTTATATGCAGAGTACATCATAAGAAACTGGGCTGGATGAAGCACAAGCCGGAATCAAGATTGCCAGGAGACATATCAATAACCTCATATATGCAGATGATATCACCCTTGTGGCAGAAAGCAAAAAAGAACTAAAGAGCCTCTTGATGAAAGTGAAAGAGGAGAGTGAAAAAGTTGGCTTAAAGCTCAACATTAGAAAACTAAGATCATGGAATCTGGTCCCATCACTTCATGGCAAATAGATGGGGAAACAGTGGAAACAGTGACAGACTTTATTTTGGGGGGGCTCCAAAATCATTGCAGATGATGATTGTAGCCATGAAATTAAAAGATGCTTACTCCTTGGAAGGAAAGTTATGACCAGCCTAGACAGCATTTTAAAAAGCAGAGACATTACTTTGCCAACAAAGGTCCGTCTACTCAAGGCTATGGTTTTTCCAGTAGTCATGTATGGATGTGAGAGTTGGACTATAAAGAAAGCTGAGCACTGAAGAATTGATGCTTTTTAACTGTGGTGTTGGAGAAGACTCTTGAGACTCTCTGGGACTGCAAGGAGATCCAACCAGTCCATCCTAAAGGAACTCAGTCCTGAGTATTCATTGGAAGGACTGATGCTGAAACTGAAACTGCAATACTTTGGCCACCTGATGTGAAGAGCTGACTCATTTGAAAAGACCCTGAAGCTGGGAAAGATTGAAGGCGGGAGGAGAGGGGGACGATAGAGGATGAGATGACTGGATGGCATCACTGACTCAATGAACATGAGTTTGAGTAAACTCCAGGGGTTGGTGTTGGACAGGGAGGCCTGGTGTGCTGTAGTCCATGGGGTTGCAAAGAGTCAGACATGACTGAGCGACTGAACTGAACTGATTGTTTCCTTTGCTGTGCAAAAGCTTTTAAGTTTAATTAGGTCCATTTGTTTATTTTTGTTTTTATTTCCATTACTTTAGGAGGTGGGTCTCAGAGGATTGCTGTGATTTATGATGAGAAGCATACTGCTTGTGTTTTCCTCTAAGAGCTTTATAGTGTCTGACATTACACTTAAGTCTTTAATCCATTTGAATTTATTTTTGTGTATGGTGTTAGGAAGTGTTCTAGTTTCAGTCTTTTGCATGTAGTTGTCCAGTTTTTCCAGCACCATTCATTGAAGAGGCTATCTTTTCTCCATTGTATATTCTTGACTCCTTTGTCAAAGATAAAGCACCCATAGGTGTATAAGTTTATCTCTGGGCTTTCTTTCTCATCCCATTGGTCTACATTTCTGTTTTTGTGCCAATACCGTACTCTGTATGGCTGTAACTTTGTAGTACAGTCTGAAGTCAGGAAGGTTGATTCCTTCAGCCCCATTTTTTTCTTTGTCAAGATTGCTTTGGCTATTTGAGGTCTTTTTTGTTTCCATGAAAATTGTGAAAATTTTATTCTAATTCTGTGAAAAATACTATTGATGGTTTGATAGGGATTGCCTTGAATCTGTAGATTGCTTTGGGTAATGTAGTGATTTTCACAATATTGATTCTTTCAATCCCCAAACATTGCATATCTCTCCATGTGCTGTGTCATCTTTGATTTCTTTCATCAATGTCTTATAGTTTTCTGCATATACATCTTTCATCTCTTTAGGTAGGTTTATTCCTAGGTATTTTATTCTTTTTGTTTCAATAGTGAATGGAATTGTTTCCTTCTGTTTCTAATTTTTCATTGTTATTGTATAAGAGTGCATGGGGTTTCTGTGTATTAATTTTATATCCTGTAACTTCATTATTTCACTGATTAACTAGTAATTTTCTGGTGGAACGTTTAGGTTTCTATGTATAGTATCATATCATCTGCTAATAGCGAGAGTTTTACTACTTCTTTTCCAGTCTGGATTCCTTTTATTTATTTTTCTTCTCTGATTGCCATGGCTAGGACTTCCAAAACTATGTTAAATAATAGTGGCAAGAGTGGGCACCCTTGTTTTATTCCTGATTTTAGAGGAAATGCTTTCAGTTTTTTACCATCGAGAATAATGTTTGCTGTGAGTTTGTCTTATATGGCCTTTATTATGTTGAGGTAGGTTCCTTCTATACCTACTTTCTGAAGAGTTTTTATCATAAGTGGACTTTGAATTTTGTGAAGGCTTTCTCTGCATCTTTTGAGATGATCATATAGTTTTTATCTTTCAGTTTGTTGATGGGGTTGATTTGCATATGTTGAAGAATCCTTGTACCCCTGGGATAAATCCCTCTTGATCATGGTGTATGATCCTTTTAATGTGTTGTTGGATTCTATTTGCTAGAATTTTGTTGAGGATTTTTGCATCTATGTTCATCAGGGATATTGGCCTGTAATTTTCTTTTTTGATGGTATCTTTCCTCTGGTGGCTCAGACAGTAAAGAATCTGTCTGCAATGCGGGAGACTCAGGTTCAGTCCTTGGGTCAGGAATATTCTCTGGAGAAGGGAATGGCTACCCATTCCAGTATTCTTACCTGGAGAATTCCATGGACAGAGGAGCGTTGGCAGTATCAGGGTGATGGTGGCCTTATAGAATGAGTTTGGAGTTTTCCTTCCTCTGTAATTTTCTGGAAGAGTTTGAGCAGGATAATTATTAGTTCATCTCGAAACTTAGTAGAATTTGCCTGTGAAGCCATCTGGTCCTGGACTTTTCTTTGTTGGAAGATTTTTTTATCAGTTTTGATTTAAGTGCTTATGATTGGCCTGTTCATGATTTCTGTTTCTTCCTTGTTCAGTTTTAGAAGGTTATACTTTTCTAAGAACTTGTCCACTTCTTCCAGGTTTTTATAATAATTATTAAATTATTTCATTCAAATATAAATTATGTCTTATAAAAATCAAAAATACTCCACATGTAGTATTCTATTCATTTAATAGCATTCACTAGTTGACTATGGAAATGAAAAAATTATCCCATGACTTCATAAGGAGCTAGAGAAAGATCTCGCCACTTCTTGGTACTAACTTTTATATTCTTCAAAGCAGAGAACATGCAGGCAGTGCCAGGCATTGGTAACAGAAGGACTGATGGCTGTTCCCAACAGAGTGTCCCCATATTGACTCCCCTCAGTCTCTTTTAGGGCACTCAGAGTCTCTTGTCTGCTTAATTCTGTCTGTGAGAAGATTCATCTGTTTACCCTCGTGTGTTGGATACAATATTATCATTTTCTACATGTACCATGGTGTGAAAAAAACAGGAAAGCACTGTTGAGACTATTGAGAGATTGTGATCACCTTCTTATTCCTCAGCCTCCATATGTGTTATTATTATATTATTATTCCTCCATATGTGTTCCCTTCTCCTTTCTCCAACTCTCTCCTCCCTATTGTCATTTTAAATGAGCTGATGCTAAATCAAATCCAGTTGACAGGTCCTTTGTTATGTCTCTAAGGTTTTAGACTGTGGTTTAGACTGAGAGATATTTTCCTCCCTCATATCTCCACAAAGCAAATTTTCCTTGTCTTGATGTGAGAAATTTATGACACTGTTGATAAATCTATTTCATGCAGTGATTGCCTGGTTATCTGCATATTTCACATGTACTTCAGGTAATTCTGGTGCAGATGGTTCAACTTCAAGAAGTGCCATTTTAAACCTTACATTAGATCTAACAACCTACCTCTTCTTTTGACCTAATGTTTACTTACTTATTACATTGTCCCATTGTTATTTATCCTTTACTGGCACCCAAAAGCAATATGTCATGGAAAGAGCAACATTTACTCAGCTCCTTCAATTGATAGATTGTTCCGTAAAGATGATGTATTGGTCTCAAAAGCTCTCAAACACAGTGAGGGATGAGGAATAAATATATTGTACACACAGTCTTAGAACCACAACTTGCAGTTAGTAGGCATAGTATCCATTCCACTCAGTGACAAGTTACAAAATTAGTGATTTAAGCAAAACTAATCTTGTTTAACTTGAGGAAATTACATGAGTTCTGAAAAGAGTTATTGATTTCAGTATTACATTAAAAAGCAATGTATTTCATCAAAAGTACTAGTGATTATTAGTCAAATGATGATATATAATAAAGTTATTATAATCAATATATTCACATGTTAATTTCATAAAATACAAAGATGGAAAGGTTGAGAAAAAATAAAGCTACAATCTTCAATATCCATGGAACAGAAATTTTAAGTAAAGGAATCACTTAGCTT
>SJYQ01104328.1:796239-816078 GCA_006410935.1 Redunca redunca | reverse complement strand
ATATATATATATATGTGTATATATATATATCTGAATCAATATATTTTTCAAATTCTTTTCCATATAGGTTATTACAAAATATTGAATATACCTCCCTGTGATATACAGTAGGTCCTTGTTTATCCATTTTATATATAGTAGTTTGTATCTGTTAATCCCAAGCTCCAAATTTATCTGTCCTTCCCCCTTTTCCCTTTTGGTAATTATAAGTTTGTTCTGTGGGTCTGTGAGTCTGTTTCTGTTTTGTAAATAAGCTCTTTTGTATCATTTTTTTTAAGATTCCACATATAAGTATATCATGATATTTATCTTTCTCTGCCCAACTTATTTCTCTTAATCTGATCATCTCTAAGTCCATCCATGTTGCTGCAAATAGCATTATTTTATTCTTTTTTTATGGCTAGTGATATTCCACTACATATACATATACACACACATACATACACATAACACATCTTCTTTATCCATTCATCTGTTGATGGGTGCTTAGGTTGTTTCCATGTCTGGGCTATTAGTAATTAATGCTGCTATTAACATTGGCATACATTATCTTTTTGAATTAATTTTCTTCTCTGGTTATAGGCCCAGGAGTGAGATTATTGGATCATATAGTAACTCTATTATTAGTTTTTTAAGGAACCTCCATACTGTTCTCCACAGTGGCTTCACCAACTTACTTTCCCACCAACAATGTAAAAGGTTTCCCTTTTCTCCACACCCTCCCCAGTGTTAATTATTTGTAGACTTTTTGATAATACCTATTCTGACTGATTATCTGGGTCATGAAGCTCTTTTTGTACAGTTCTTCTGTGTATAAGAATACACCTCTTCTTAATATCTTCTGCTTCTGTTAGGTCCATACCATTTCTGTCCTTTATCGAGCCCATCTTTGCATGAAATGTTCCCTTGGTATCTCCAATTTTCTTGAATAGATCTCTAGTCTTTCCCATTCTGATGTTTTCCTCTATTTCTTTGCATTGATCTCTAAGGAAGGCTTTCTTATCTCTCCTGGCTATTCTTTGGAACTCTGCATTCAGAGCTTCTATCTTTCCTTTTCTCCTTTGCTTTTCACTTCTCTTCTTTTCACAGCTGTTTGTAAGGCCTCCTCAGACAGCCATTTTGCTTTTTTGCATTTCTTTTCCATGGGGATGGTCTTGATCCCTGTCTCCTGTACAATGTCACAAACTTCCGTCCATAGTTCATCAGGCACTCTGTCTATCAGATCTAGTCCCTTGAATCTGTTTCTCACTTCCACTGTATAATCATGAGGGATTTGATTTAGGTCATACCTGAATGGTCTAGTGGCTTTCTGACTTTCTTTAATTTAAGTCTGAATTTGGCAATAAGGAGTTCATGATCTGAGCCACAGTCAGCTCCCAGTCTTGTTTTTGTTGACTGTTTAGAGCTTCTCCATCTTTGGCTGCAAAAAATATAATCAATCTGATTTCATTATTGACCATTGGTGATGTGCATGTGTAGAGTCTTCTCTTGTGTTGTTGGAAGAGGGTGTTTGCTATGACCTGTGTGTTCTCTTGGCAAAACTCTATTAGCCTTTGCCCTGCTTCATTCTGTACTCCAAGGCCAAATTTGCCTGTTACTCCAGGTGTTTCTTGACTTCCTACTTTTGCATTCCAGTTCCCAATAATGAAAAGGACATCTTTTTTTGGTGTTAGTTCTAAGAGGTCTTGCAAGACTTTATAGAAGAAGCAGAAGCAGAGGTGAAGAAGCAGAAGCTGAGGTGAAGAAGAAGAGGTGACAAGAATACACAGAAGAACTGTATATCGTGACCAAGATAATCACGATGGTGTGATCACTCACCTAGAGCCAGACATTCTGGGATGTGAAGTCAAGTGGGCCTTAGAAAGCATCACTACGAACAAAGCTAGTGGAGGTGATGGAATTCCAGTGGAGCTGTTTCAAATCCTGAAAGATGATGCTGTGAAAGTGCTGTGCTCAATATGCCAGCAACTTTGGAAAACTCAGCAGTGGCCACAGGACTGGAAAAGGTCAGTTTTCATTCCAATCCCAAAGAAAGGCAATGCCAAAGAACACTCAGACTACCGCACAATTGCACTCATCTCACACGCTAGTAAAGTAATGCTGAAAATTCTCCAAGCCAGGCTTCAGCAATACGTGAACCGTGAACTTCCTGATGTTCAAGCTGATTTTAGAAAAGGCAGAGGAACCAGAGATCCAGTTGCCAACATCCACTGGATCATGGAAAAAGCAAGAGAGTTCCAGAAAAACATCTATTTCTGCTTTCTTGACTATGCCAAAGCCTTTGACTGTGTGGATCACAATAAACTGTGGAAAATTCTGAAAGAGATGGAAATACCAGACCACCTGACCTGCCTCTTGAGAAGCCTATATGCAGGTCAGGAAGCAACAGTTAGAACTGGACATGGAACAACAGACTGGTTCCAAATAGGAAAAGGAGTACGTCAAGGCTGTATATTGTCACCCTGCTTATTTAACTTCTATGCAGAGTACATCATGAGAAATTCTGGGCTGGAAGAAGCACAAGCTGGAATCAAGATTGCCGGGAGAAATATCAATAACCTCAGATATGCAGATGACACCACCCTTATGGCAGAAAGTGAAGAGGAACTAAAAAGCTGTTGATGAAAGTGAAAGAGGAGAGTGAAAAAATGGGCTTAAAACTCAACATTCAGAAAACGAAGATCATGGCATCTGGTCCCATCACTTCATGGCAAATAGATGGAGAAACATGGAAACAGTAAGAGACTTTATTTTGGGGGGCTCCAAAATCGCTGCAGATGGTGACTGCAGCCATGAAATTAAAAGATGCTTACTCCTTGGAAGGAAAGTTATGACCAACCTAGATAGCATATTCAAAAGCAGAGATATTACTTTGCCAACAAATGTCCGTCTAATCAAGGCTATGGTTTTTCCAGTGGTCATGTATAAATGTGAGAGCTGGACTATAAAGAAAGCTGAGTGCCGAAGAATTGACACTTTTGAACTGTGGTGTTGGAGAAGACTCTTGAGCGTCCCTTGGACTGCAAGGAGATCCAACCAGTCCATCCTAAAGGAGGTCAGTTCTGGGTGTTCATTGGAAGGACTGCTGCTAAAGCTGAAACTCCAATACTTTGGCCACCTCATGCGAAGAGTTGACTCATTGGAAAAGACCCTGATGCTGGGGGGTATTGGGGGCAGGAGGAGAAGGGGACAACAGAGGATGAGATGGCTGGATGGCATCACCGACTCGATGGACATGAGTTTGAGTAAACTCTGGCAATTGGTGGTGGACAGGGAGGCCTGACGTGCTGCAATTCATGGGGTTGCAAAGAGTCGGACAGGACAGAGTCACTGAACTGAACTGATTCTGAGTGATGTGAGGTGATACCTTGTTGTAGTTTTGATTTGCATGTCTCCAATTATAATAGCAATTTTGAGCATCTTTTCATGTACCCATTGTCCATCTGTATATCTTCTTCAGAGAGATGCCTATTTAGGTTTTCTGCCTATTTTTTGATTGGGTTAGTTGGTTTTCTTGTTATTGCACTTTATGGGCTGTTTGCATATTTTGGAAATTAAGCCCCTGTCTCACATTGTTTGTGAATTTTTTTCTCCCATTCTGTAGATTGTCTTTTTTTATGGTTTATTTGGCTGTGCAAAAGCTTATAAGGTTGATTAGGTCCCATTTGTTTATTTTTGCTTTTATTTATTTATTTTTTTTGCCCTGGGGCACTGTATTGCCTTCATCTTATATACTACACATTATATTTTGAAATTAACTGTTGGCTGATTAACATATTTTTACATAATTTATTTACCTGAAATAATAGGCACTTCAGCCGCAAGGCCACTAGGAAAATGTGTGGTAAGTATAATACTGTAATGAAAAGTTTTCAAATGAATACAGTTTGTTTAGCCCTCAAATATGCTTAATTTATTTAGAGGATTTAGTGTGCACACTTATATTTTTCTGCATATATCCATAGAGTGTGTTTCTGTACAGACTCTTCACTTTGAAGAAGCAAATGCAGAATTTGCTGGGTTTGGGGATAGAAGGAGATGTGCCTCTGAAAATTACATTCCACTTGTAGCCAGAAACTTTACAGAACTGTTTTACTGTACTGGGCACTCCATGTTGTTTCTCTGGAAAATGGGATGCATGTGTAGATTTCTCTGTGTGTTTAGTGTGAATTTCCTTAAAAAGTCAAGAAAAAAAATAAAATATGTATAGTTTGCATAAGTAGATGCAATGGTTATTTTTCACTTGGTGTTTTTGTGTATATTTTTGAATTTAATCTTTATGAACTCTGTGAAGTAAGTTTTATTACTCAAAATCTCCCACATCTTTGAGTTCTATTCTTCTTCTTCTTAAAAAAAAATACACACAAGCCAAAACCCCATGAAAATCAAATAATAAAAATTGGTCCACATATACTAGCCAAATTGCTTTTCCCACAAGCTACTGCTACTGCAAAGTGTCTAAAAGTTCAACCAACTTTTTGCAATATGCAAGGCTATAACCGATCCATCATTAAATCAGTGAGATTTTGATGTGTAACAAACCACCCCAAACTTTACTGGCTTAAAGCCACAATCATTTATTAGTGCACAAATTTATAGGTCAGGAATTTGGGTTGGGCTCAGCTGGGCTGTACTTCATTGAGACTCACTCATGAAGCCGCACTCAGCTGGCAAGTCAGCTGAAGACTAGTTACCTCAGAATGGCTTTAGATCAGTCATCTGTCTAGCAGTTGGTTCTTGTTATTAATTAATTCTGGGTGTCACTGGAGTAATGGGTCTGATGTGTCTCCAGAAAGCTAGCCTGGGCTTGGCCACATGGTGGTGTTTTAAGGTTTCCAGCATCATCAAGAGAACTGGAGATTCAATACATATTAAGTGTTTTCAAGACTCTGCTTGCATGTTTGCTAATAGACATGTTCAGACTCAACATAGGAGGGGATTTCCCAAAGGCATGGATGGAGAATTCATGAATCATTAGGAGCTAATACTGTAAAAAAATCTATCACCATCACCACGTATGCATCCTCAATATGTTCTTGAATCACTCCTTTCTTTTCTGTTTTCACTGCCATTTTCCTAGTCCAGACCTTTGTTTTATCACCTGGAGTAGCAATCCTCATATCAGACAAAATAGGCCTTAAAATAAAGAATATTACAATAGATAAGGAAGGGCACTAGAGGAAGACATAACAATTGTAAATATCTATGTACCCAACATAGGAGCATCTCAATACATAAGACAAACACTAACAGACATAAAAGAAGAAATTGATATTAATATGATAATAGTAAGGGACTTTAACACCCCACTCACACCAATGGACAGATCGTCAAAGCAGAAAGTTAATAAGGAAACACAAGTCTTAAATGACACATTAGACGAGATGGATCTCATTGATATCTTCAGGACATTCCATCCAAATGCAGAAAAATACACTTTCTTCTCAAGTGCACATGGAACATTCTCTAGGATAGACCACATCTTGGGTCACAAATCAAATCTCAGTAAATTTAAGAAAATTGAAATCATATCAAGCATCTTCTCTGACCACAATGCTATGAGACTAGATATCAATTACAAGAAAAAAACTGTAAGAAGCACAAATACATGGAGATTAAACAGCATGTTTTTAAATAACCAACAAGTCAATGAAGAACTCAAAAGGGAAATCAAAAAATTTCTAGAAACAAATGACAATGAAAACATGACAATTTTGAACCTTTGGGATACAGTGAAAGCAGTTCTAAGAGGGAAGTTTATAGTAATACAATCCTACTTCAAGAAACAAGAAAAACATCAAATAGACAACCTAATTTCACACCTAAAACAATTGGAAAAAGAACAACAACAACAACAACAAAAAACAAAATTAGTAGAAGGAAAGAAATCATGAAGGTCTGAGCAGAAATACACAAAAGAGAAATGAAAAAAACAATAGCAAAGATTAATAAAACCAAAAGCTGGTTCTTTGAGAAGATAAACAAAATTGACAAACCTTTAGCCAGACTCATCAAGAAAAAAAGAGAGAAGAATCAAATCAACAATTAGAAATGAAGGAGATGTTACAACAGACAATGCAGAAATACAAAGGATTAAAAGAGACTATTATGAACAACCATATGGCAATAAAATTGATAACCTGGAAGAAATGGACAGATTCTTAGAAAAGTTCAATTTTCCAAGACTGAACCAGAAAGAAATAGAAATTATGAACAACCCAATTGCAAGCACTGAAATTGAAGCTTTGATCAAAAATCTCCCAAAAACCAAAAGCCCAGGACCAGATGGCTTCACAGGAGAATTCTAGCAAACATTTAGAGAAGAGCTAATGCCTATCCTTGTAAAACTCTTTCAAAAAATTGCAGAGGAAGGAACACTTCCAAACTCATCCTATGAAGCCACCATCACCCTGATATGAAAATCAGACAAAGACAATATAAAAGAAGAAAACTACAGATGAGTATCACTGATTAACATAGATGCAAAATCCTCAACAAAATTTTAGCAAACAGAATTCAGCAAAACATCAAAAGCTCATACATCATGATCAAGTTGGGTTGCATCCTTTCATCCAGGGATGCAAGGATTCTTCAATATACACAAATCAATCAATGTGATACACTATATTAACAAATTGAAAGATTAAAACCATATGATAACCTCAGTGGATACAGAAAAAGCCTTTGACAAAATTCAGCACCCACTTATGATCAAAACTCTTCAGAAAATGGGCATACAAGGAACCTACCTCAACATAGTTAAGGCCATATATGATAAGCCTACAGCAAACATTATTCTCAATAGTGAAAAACTGAAAGCATTCCACTTAAGATCAGGAAAAAGACAAGAGTGTCCACTTTTGCTGCTCTTATTCAACATAGTTCTGGAAGTCCTAGCTACAGCAATCAGAGAAGAAAAAGAAATAAAAGGAATCCAGATGGGAAAAGAAGTAAAGCTCTCACTCTTTGCAGATGACATGATACTATACATAAAAACCCTAAAGATAGTATCAGGAAATTATTAGAGCTAATCAGTGAATTTAGCAAAGTTTCAGGATACAAAATCAATATACAAATCACTTGTATTTCTAGATACTAATAATGAAAAATCAGAAAGAGAAATTAAGGAATTGATCCCATTCACCATTGCAACAAAAAGAATAAAAGATCTAGGAATAAACTTACCTAAGGAAAAAAAAACTGTATACAGAAAATTATAAGACACTAATGAAAGAAATCAAAGATGACATAAACAGATGCAGAGACATTCCATGTTCCTGGGTAGGAGGAATCAATATTGAGAAAATGACTATACAACCAAACACAATCTACTGATTCAATGAGATCCCTATCAAATTACCAATGGAATTTTTCACAGAACTAGAACAAAAAATTTCACAATTCTTATGGAAACACAAAAGACTCCAAATAGCCAAAGCAGTTTTGATAAAGAAGCATCGAACTGGAGGAATCAACTTTCCTGACTTCAGATTATACTACAAAGCTACAGTCATCAAAACAGTATGGTACTGCACAAAAACAGAAATATTGACCAAAGGAACAAGACAGAAAGCAAACAAATAAACCCATGCACCTATGGGTACCTTATTTTTTACTAAGGAGGCAAGAATATACAATGGGGCAAAGACAGCCTCTTCAATAAATGGTGCTGGGAAAACTGGACAGCTACATGTGAAAGAATGAAATTAGAAAACTTCCTAACACCATACAAAAAGACAAACTCAAAATGGATTAAAGACCTAAAGACCACAAACTATAAAACTCTTAGAGGAAAACATAGGCAGAACACTTGATGACATAAATCAGAGCAAGCTCTTCTATGACCCACCTCCTAGAGTAACAGAAACAAAAACAAAAGTAAACAAGTGGGACCTGATTAAACATAAAAGCTTTTGCACAGCAAAGGAAACTATAAGCAAGGTGAAAAGACAACCCTCAGAATGGGAGAAAATAGTAGCAAATGAAACAACTGACAAAGGATTAATTTCCAAAATATACAAGCAGCTCATACAACTCAATACCAGGAAAACAACCCAATCAAAAAGTGGGAAAAAGACCTAAACAGACTTTTCTCCAAAGAAGACCTACAGATGGCTAACAAGACATGAAAAGATGCTCAACATCGCTCACTATTAGAGAAATGCAAATCAGAACTACAATGAGATATCACCTCACACCAGTCAGAATGGCCCTCATTAAAAGTCTACATACAATAAATGCTGGAGAGAGTGTCGAGAAAAGGGAATGCTCTTGCACTGTTGGTGGGAATGTAAATTGATCCAGCCACTATGGAAGATGGTATAGAAATTCCTTAAAAAACTAGTAATAACATCACCATATATGACCCAGCAATTCCACTCCTAGTCATATACCTGAGGAAACCAAAATTGAAAAAGACACATGTATCCCATTGTTCACTGCAGCACTATTTACAACAGCTACAACATGGAAGCAACCTAGATGTCCTTTGAAAGATGAATGGATAAAGAAGTTGTGGTCCATATACACAATGGAATATTACTCAGCCACAAAAATGAACACATTTGAGTCAGTTCTAATGAGGTGGATGAACGTAGAATCTATTATACAGAGTGAAGTAAGTCAGAAAGAGAAAGATAAATATTGTATTCTAACATATATATATATAGAATCTAGAAAAATGGTACTGAGGAATTTATTTATAGGGCAGCAATGGAAAAACAGACATAGAGAATAGACTTACGGACATGGGGACAGGGGAGGAGAGGCTGAGATGTATGGCAACAATAACATGGAAACTTACATTACTGTATGTAAAATGGATAGCCAATGGGAATTTGCTGTGTGGCTCAGGAAACTCAAACAGGGGCTCTGTATCAACCTAGAGGGGTGGGTTGGGGTGAGAGATGGGAGGGAGGTTCAAAAGGGAAGGGATATATGTATATCTATGGCTGATTCATGTTGAGGCTTGACAGAAAACAACAAAATTCTGTAAAATAATTATCCTTCAGTAAAAATAAATACTTTTTTTTAAAAAACATAGGCCAACTTTTACTAAAGATAAAATTTACCCTGCTTTAAAGAAGTTTTTTTGAAACAGTTTTGATCTAGAAAAAAATAGAGTAACGTAACACATATCTATGTACTGTCTATCCTGGCATTTTTACCTTTCCAAAATACATATTGAATAAGAAGTAAGCATATTTGCAGGGTTTATAGTATGGAGAGTTACAAAGCAAGAAGAACATCTTATTACAACCCTAAGGAAAATCTAGGGACATGTCTAGACACCTGAATGTGGTTGAGAAGCATTCTCTCAGTAGAGTCACCTCTGGTTCAGGACTGAGTTATTAACTCTTGACCTCAATTCAAGCTTAAGTCTCTGTCTGTCTTTGGAATGATAGTGGTAAAAGAGTTAACTGTTATTTACAAAATTATCTGGTAACTGTGTTTGGCAGTAACTACAGTGAGTTCTGGCTCAGAGTCAAACAAGCTGAGTGGCTATTTTACATAGGAAATACCTTTTATTTTCCTTCATAGTTCCTAAAAACTGCAACCAGGGAAATAACATTTCTTTTTCATGCAAGACCTGTCACCAGGCAATGTTGATCCTTCCTTTAAATAACATTGTGTGCTAAGTTGCTTCAGTCATGCCCGACTCTTTGCAACCCTATGGACTGTAGCCCACCAGGCTCCTCTGTCCACAGGATTCTCCAAGCAAGAATACTGGAGTGGGTTGCCATGCCCTCCGCCAGGGCATCTTTCCAACCCAGGGACTGAACCCTGGTCTATCGCATTGTGGGAGGTCTCTTGCATTGCAGGAGGATTCTTCATGGACTGATCCCCCAGGGAAGCCCTTAAATAAGTAGTGTGTGCATGCCAAGTTGCTTCAGTTATATCTGACTCTTTGTGACCCCATGGACTGTAGCCCACTAGGCTCCTCTGTCCACGGGATTCTCCAGGCAAAGATACTGAAGTGGGTTGCCGTTTCCTCTTCTGGGGCTCTTCCCAACCCAGGAATGGAAACCATGTCTCATGTCTTCTGCATTGGCAGGTGGGTTCTTTATGACTACCGCCACCTGGAGACATTAAATAAATAAAATGGAGATTAAATAACATTTTGTTGTTGTTGTTCAGTCACTTAGTCATGTTCAACTTTTTGCCACATGGACTGCAGTATGCCAGGCTTCCCTGTCCTTCACCATCTCCCTGAGCTAGCTCAAACTCATGTCCATTGAGTCAGTGATGCTATCCAACCATTTTGTCCTCTGTTGTCCCTTTCTCTTGCCTTTAATCTTTCCCAGCATCAGGGTCTTTTCTAATGAGTTGGCTCTTTGCATCAGGTGGCCAGAGTTTTGGAGTTTCAGTTTCATCATCAGTCCTTCCAACGTCTATACAGGATTGATTTCGTTTAGGATTGATTGGTTTGATCTCCTTGCAATAATTCTGCAAGGAACTCTCAAGAGTTTTCTCCAGCACCACAGTTCAAAAGCATCCTCAGCCTTCTTTATGGTCCAACTCTCACTTCCATACATGATTATTGGAAAAACCATAGCTTTGACTACGTGAACATTTTCAGCAAAGTGATGTCTCTGCATTTTAATATGCTGTCTAGGTTGGCCATAGCTTTTCTTCCAAGGAGCAAGCGTCTTTTAATATCATGGCTACAGTCGCCATCTGAGGTGATTTTGGAGCCCAAGAAAATAAAGTCTGTCATGGTTTCCATTGTTTCCCCATCTATTTGCCTTGAAATGATGGCCTGGATGCCATGATCTTGGATTTTTCAATTTTCAGTTTCAAGCCAACTTTTTCACTCTCCTCTTTCACTTTCATCAAGAGGCTCTTTAGTTCCTCTTCACTTTCTGCCATAAAGGTGGTGTTATCTGCATATCTGAGGTTATTGATATTTCTCCCTGCAATCTTGAGTCCAGCTTTTGCTTCATCCACCCCAGCATTTTGCATGATGTACTCTGCATATAAGTTAAATAAGCAGGGTGACAATGTACTGCCTTGACGTACTCCTTTCCCAGTTTGGAACCAGTGTGTTGTTCCAGGTCCAGTTCTAACTGTTGCTTCTTGACCTGGATACAGGTTTTGCAGGAGGCAGGTAAAGTGGTATGGTATTCCCATCTCTTTAAGAATTTCCAGTTTGTTGTGTTCCACACGGTCAAAAGCTTTAGCATAGTCAATGAAGCAGAATTGGTTTTTTTTTTTTCTGGAATTCTCTTGCTTTCTCTATAATCCAACGGAGGTTGGCAATTTGATAACATTAGTATCTGCCATTTACCCTATTTCCAAGGGCACATTCCCTCTCTCAGTCCTGATCACTGCTCAGATAAAATCTTGTTTTAGTTTTCTTGAACCCCCTTACTTGGATTTTTCCCAAATTAATTGGCATCTTATATTGATTTGCAATTGTGAAAAAAAGGTGGTTCTGCCTACATGTAAAGAGGAGAAATCTACAGTGTTCTAACCAGCTGGACATATCCTTTTTCTTTTTTTCCTATTTTTAATTTAAATATTGAAAAAAAATTTACACTGTTGTGTTGGTTTCTGCCATATAACAATGCAAATCAGCCATAATTATACATACATCCCCTTCCTCTGTAGCCTCCCTCCCTCCCCCAACCCCAGCCCATCCCTCTAGGTCATCACAGAGGGCCATACTGGACTTTCCATGCTATACAGCAACTTCTCACCAGCTATCGATCTTATGTCTGATAGTGTATATATGTTGATATATACACTCATCCCACTCTCTCCCTCCCCTACCGTGTCCACAAGTCCATTCCCTGCAAATAGATTCATCAATATCACTTCTCTAAATTCCATACATATGTGTTGCTGCTAAGTCGCTTCAGTTGTGTCCGACTCTGTGCGACCCCAGAGACGGCAGCCCACCAGGCTCCCCCATCCCTGGGATTCTCCAGGCAAGAACACTGGAGTGGGTTGCCATTTCCTTCTCCAATTCATGAAAGTGAAAAGTGCAAGTGAAGTCGCTCAGTCATGTCCGACTCCTAATGACCCCATGGACTGCAACCTACAAGGCTCCTCTGTCCATGGGGTTTTCCAGGCAAGAGTACTGGAGTGGGGTGCCATTGCCTTCTCCAATATGTGTTAATATACTATAATTGTTTTTCTTTTTCTGACATACTTCACTGTTTAACAGGCTCTAGGTCCATCCACTTCACTAGAGCTGACTCAAATTCGTTCTTTTTTTATGGTTAACATTCCACTGTCTATATGCACCACATCTTTTTTATCCACTCATCTATTGATGGACATTTAGGTTGCTTCCATGTCCTGGCTATTGTAAACAATGATGCTAGGGTCAGTGAGGTACATGTGTCTTTCGATTATGATTTTCTCAGAGTATATGCCCTCAGTGGGACATATTATATCTTTGTCTTTCTTATTGACTCCCTCAATCCTCTTAACCATTTCTTGACCCTTCTTTTTCTTTCTTTCTCTCCACCTTGTTCTTTGTCTTCTAGTACTTCTTTCTCATCCTAAATGCAATAAGGATAAGAAAGAAAGAGAGAGAGGGAGGGATGGAGGAAGGAGGGAAGGAAGGGGAAAAGGAAGGTAGGAAGGAAAGAAGAAAAAAAATTAACCTGGCATAATCAAGACTGAAGGACAAAGGAATTAGACTTGAAGAAAGATGTAGACATAATTGATTGAAATCTATAGGACGGTAGCACAACTAATAGCTCATATTTTAAGAATAAGCCTGGGAAGTTTTTCCAAACTTTCTAATTTTTTCATAGCAAAGTTTTGGATTAAATAGCTATTGTTATCTGGTAAGGTATCCTTATAACACTGAACTTGCCTATTTAAATTTTTTTCTTAATTGAGATAAAATCCACCATTTTAACCATTTTGAAGTATATGATTCAGTGTTTTGTTTTGTTTTTTGAGCATATTCACAATGTTGTGCAACCAACTCTACTAATTCCAGAATGTTTTCGTTACCCACAAAGGAAACCCTATATATGTTAAGCAGTCACTTCCCAATACCCCACCTCCAGTCACTCACAATCACTAATCTACTTTCTGTCTTTATGGAATTGTTTATTCTGGACATTTCATATAGATGGACTCATACAATATGTGGCCTTTATATTTGACTTCATTCATTTACCATTAGATTTTCAATTTTCACCCATATTGTAGCAATATAAGTTCTTCATTTTTTTTATAGCTAAGTACGATTCCTTCTAATCAATATACCACATTTTATTAATCTACTCCATAATGATAGACACTGGGTGGTATCTGCTTTGACTATTATGCATAATTATGCTACAAACATTTGTATTTATGTTTTGGTGTTTCTGTTTTCTGTTCTTTGGGGTAAATATATAAGAATGGAATTACTGGGTCATATAGTAGCTCATGGCACCTCACTCCAGTACTCTTGCCTGGAAAATCCCATGGATGGAGGAGCCTGGTAGGCTGCAGTCCATGGGGTCTCTAAGAGTCGGACATGACTGAGTGACTTCACTTTCATGCTTTGGAGAAGGAAATGGCCACCCACTCCAGTGTTCTTGCCTGGAGAATCCCAGGGATGGGGGAGCCTGGTGGGCTGCCGTCTATGGGGTCGCACAGAGTCGGACACGACTGAAGTGACTTAGCAGCAGCAGCAGCATAGTGGCTCCATGATATGACATGACATGAGTTTGAGCAAACTCTGGGAGATAAAGATGGGAAAACCTGGTGTGCTGTAGTCCACGGGGTCACAAAGACAACTGAACAACCACAAAGAGTATCTTCATGTTTAAATATTAGAGGGACTGCCAAACTGTTTTCTACAATGGCTACATTTTACATGCTCACCAGCAATGTATGAGACTTCCAGTTTCTCTATATCTTACTTTCCTTTTCCTTTAAAAAATTATAACCATCCTGATGGGAGTAAAGCACTATCTCATTGTGGTTTTGATTTGCATTTCCCTAAGGATAATGATATTGAACATCCTTTCATGTGTTTATTGGACATTTGTTTACCTTCTTTGAAGAAATGTCTACTCAAATCTTTGTTCCGTCTATAAACTGGGCTACTATCTTGTCATTGTTGAGTTATAACAATTATTTAGATATTTTGGGTACTAGATCTTTATCAGGTAAGTGATTTTTAAATGTTCTGTCATTCTATGTGTTTTCACTTTCTTGATAGTGTGTTCCTTGATGTACACATTTTAGTGCAGTTCATCTTTTTTTGTTTGTTGCTGTGCTTTTGGTATTATATTTAAGAAATATTTGCTTACTCTAAGGTCATGAAGATTTATACTTAGATTTCCTTTTAAGAGTTGTATAGTTTTAGCTCTTATATTTAGGTCTCTGATTCATTTTGAGTTAATTTTTGTATATATTAAAAGTGTGAAGAAGAACATCAAATTCAAAAGCCCAGAAAGAGTCTGGGCAAGGAGCAAAATGTTTCTCAGAATCATTCTGCAATGAAAGAAAAAATTTCTTTTTCTTTTTTGCCTATGGTGCTAAAAAAGATCTAAAGTTTCAGAATAAAACTATTAGATACCTTTTACTGAGTGCTTAACTGTTCCAGTCACTGTCATAAAAAAGAACACCCCTAGGTTCTTTTTCCAGAGAAGGCAATGGCACCCCACTCCAGTACTCCTGTCTGGAAAATCCTGTGGACAGAGGAACCTGGTGGGCTGCTGTCCATGGGGTTGCTAAGAGTCGGACAGGACTGAGCGACTTCACTTTCACTTTTCACTTTCATGCATTGGAGAAGGAAATGGCAACCCACTCCAGTGTTCTTGCCTGGAGAATCCCAGGGATGGGGGAGCCTGGTGGGCTGCCGTCTATGGGGTTGCACAGAGTCGGACACGACTGAAGTGACTTAGCAGCAGCAGCAGCAGGTTCTTTTTCACGATATTTTATTTAATTCTTACATCTGTGGTATAGTGTGGTATCTTATGTCAGCAGAACATGAGTCAAGCAGTCATCTACAAATGTGATTTTTAAGAAACTGTTTTAAGGTGAAACAAAGGATGGGGCAGGACAGAGAAGAGAAAGAAGCCAAATAAGAACGTGTTTCCACAACCTAGATGTCCATCAACAGATGAATGGATAAGGAAGTTGTAGTACATATACACAATGGAATATTACTCAGCTATAAAAAGGAATGCATTTGAGTCAGTCCTAATGAGGTGGAGGAACCTAGAGCCTATTATACAAAGTAAAGTCAAATCAGAAAAGGACAAATATCATGTATTCACACATGTATATGGAATCTAGATAGTACTGGCGATCCTACTTGCAGGGCAGGAAAGACGGCATGGACATTTTGGACACAGTGGGGAAGGAGAGGGTGGGATGATATGAGAGAATAGCACTGAAACATATACATCACCATATGCAAAAGAGAAGACAGTGGAAGTTCGATGGATGATGCAGGGAACCCAAAGCCAGTGCTCCATGACAACTTAGAGGGGTGGGATGGGGAGGAAGGTGGGAGGGGTTTCAAGAGGGAGAGGATATACGGATACCTAATGTGGATTCCTGTTGAAGTATGCAAAAACCATCATAATATCATAAATTTATTATCCTCTAATTTAAAAAGCTAATAAAACAAAAAAAGGAAAAAAAGAAAAAAACCAGGCTTCCAGGAACAGTCCAGCAGATGATGCTTCAGCCTGATCCCACAGAGGAACTCTGGATTGTAAACTGCAGCTCATATTTATCCACCACGAGGTCAATGAGCTAGACTTTTATTTTCCTTAATCGTCAGTCATTGGCCAGGGGCTATCCAGGGGATGTATAAACAATGAGGTACTAGGGCTCACTCTGCCTATGGGCAAAGGTGGTCTGGTAGCCAAGAGCAGTTCCTCCAAAGAAGAGTCTCAGGTGCTTTCAGGTGGTGGGTGGTAGAGCTGGTTACTGGAAATAAAAGGAAGTTGAAGCTGGAGAAAGGGTGGTTCAAAAATGTAAGGGGGACCCAAGAGGATCTGAGAAAGCACCCATGAGTCTGCTACAGAGAGTTACTATTTTTTCCAGTTTAGAGAGAAAGAAACAGACAGGTTAAGTGCCCAGAGTCACTAGGAGAATGAGTACCAGTGTATCTGACTCCAAATTCCTTTCCCCTTTAATGTGGTACCTCCAGTCATGAAGATACCCTCATTTGGGAACTTCCAAGAAATCTTTCTCGTATATCGCTGGGCTGTTTTATTCAAACAGTAAACTTTTTCAGATATTCTTTGAGATCTGTAATACATACAGAATTTTGTATGTGTGTATGTGTGAGTGTATGCATGCGCTTTTATCTTCTGAGAAGAGAATCTATGGCTTATGCAAATTTCTTAAAGGAATACAAAAAACAAAATGTTTAGAAGCATTATTTTAAAAGATCATTTTCTATATTTACCTATTTTCCTGCCTAGGATTTTTTTTTTTTTTTTGACTTGCTTATCAGTCTTATGTCTCTAAATCATTGTTCTTAGGAGCTCAAATTATGATAATCACAAATGGCAATTTAGGATGATAAAAGCTTCCCCCCACCCCACTTTTCAGAGCACCACTCTTACTGCATCTGACAGGGATTGGTATGAAATCTTTTTTAAACATTTGGTATAATTCAGCATTCAAGTCCTCTTGTCCTAGGCTTTTATTGTTGGAAATGTTTTTATTACTGATTCAAGTTCTTTACTCATGCTAAGTCTTTCAGATTTTTATTTCTGACCAGTAGTACAAAGAACTTACATATTATTTTGTTAGGGGAAAGAGTTTACTTAAAAATAAAGCAAGAAATTCACTTGGGGCCTTAAGTGGTTTGTATTTTCACTGATCAATTCAACTGGATAATTGCCAGATATTCACTTAGTGTCCATATGACATACACACACACATACAACCTGGCCATCAAGTGATATTTTTAAAAAGCTATTTTTAAATCCTAGTAATTTTCTTGAATGTTTTTCTTCTGATTATGTGATACAAGTGGACAGAGTCTTTCTGTGTACAGTTAACCACTAGGACTTCCTTTATAGAGCGAGTCTGAGGGTGTTTCTGTAAAGAAGAGACATTCTAAACTTTAGTGCTGTAGGGCTGAGCCCCATGGACTGAGAAAACTTGGAGGCTTTGCAGAGGTGGGGTACTGGGTAGAGGAGACTGCTACTCAAGGTTGTAGGGAGTGATGGTGGTATAGACTTAGAGCTTTGGGTGCCTGGATAGATGGATTGCCCCAACCTAGATCCAGGCTCTGGAGGTACCAGGAGAAAATCTCTGACAGAGAAGTGGTGACTTTCCCATAAATTATGCTGAAAAATGGATAAGGATCAAATACACTCATAATCTTAGCCACTTTGGCAAAGTAATGCTCTTAGATTGTTTTACTGCCACCTATAACCCACCCTTCAGCCATCCACCACCTCGGGTCCCATTTTGCTTTTTCCATGTTATATTTGGATATAATATAGTTTAATATTGTTAAATTTCAGGAGTGATATATCTTACTAATGCTGCAAATGAGGATGGCAGGCTGCAGGTTGTGGTGAAGACGTGTGAATGAAAGCAAGATATTTGCTCTCTCTGGAGAGCACCAAACATATAGACAGTAAGCACAGGGCAATATCTGTCAAAAGAACAGAAGATGGAAGGAAGGAAAGATTCGGTGTCAGTGGGGCAACACAGAGCGCAAGTCTACTGATTTCTTCTTAAAGAGAGAACAAGTTATTTTCCCCCATACACGACTATCTTGGCATTTTAGATTGGAAATGAAATGTGACAACTTCACTTTTCCTTTCCGCAAATGGTCCATTGCACTACTACCAGGTATGAGGGGTGAGGAATCGTCAGGGACGCGTTTAAATTACAAAATATGTAGAGTGGATGCATCTTTTCCCTCTAAGCTCAGAGCCAGATCCCCAGAGGGCAGAGAGGCAGGCATTCTGCGCTGGGGAGCAAGGCAGTCTTCCCACTTGTGGGCCGAGATGGCCTCTGTCCGGGTCACTGAGAAGACCCCTCACCACCACCTAGCCCCCACCGCCCAGGATTACTCTGGGAATAAATCAACCCAGATCGTGTTATGCAAGGACTGAGCGGTGCTCTGGGGTCCCCCTCCTCCGGCCTGGGCGCGCAGGTTCAGGGCTGTCCCCTGAAGCATCCTTGATGTCACCTGAGAGTAGAGATGGGGAGAGTTGCTTCTCCCCTCCCTCGGCCCCGCACCCTACCCCGAGATGACAGTGTCGCTTTCTTGGTTCTTTGGAGAGCTTTGGGTGTGGAAAAGTGTCCTCGGTCCCAGCTCAAGATGGGAGAAGAGGAAACAGAGGGAAGGAGATGTGGGGAAAGGGACTTCATTGCTCAGGCTTGACTCACGCAGGTGAGGAAGTGAGTTCTGAGCAGAGCATCTGTCAGGATGGCAGCCAGGAGGAGACCGGCAGTCCCGCCTCGGCCCACCCGATTCCCTGGGCGGTCAGAGCTGCACCTGGGCCGGGCCTTCCTTCTTCGCGACGCCCGGGGATCCCGAGCCGCGGCCTCCGTCTCCGCCCCAGCGGCCCCGGGTCCGCAGCCCCGCCCCGCCCCGCCCCGCCCCGGCCTCCCGGCTCCGCTGGGCGCCGGTTGAGCGGCGGGCGCCCAAGTCTCGGCGGCCAGGAGGATGGCCAAGGTGCCGGAGCTGGAAGACGCCTTCCTGCAGGCGCAGGCTTCTCCCCCGGTTTCCCCCGAAGTCCAGGAGTGTTGTGTGCAGCTCCTGGGCAAAGGTTTGCTCGTTTACCCCGAAGAAAGGGTGTACCTGGCGGGCGAAGCGCAGCCGGGGCGCGCGCTGGGCAGCGGGGAGAAAGCGGACGACCCGGAGCTGCCTGGGGGAGTTAAAGCCGGTGAGTGCTCTGCCCTCCCGGGACGTGAGTGGGACTCGGATGTAGTTTTAAAAGGGCCTCCAATAATAAACACATCGCAAACGTACAGGTGTTTCCCCTAGGAAAATGCTGGTCGAATAGAAATTAAGGGATTTTGTATAATTCTCCTCCGAACCCCCCATAGACCACCCCGTTTGACGCCAAGATACATTTAGAGCTAATTAATTGATTTTATATTCTGGTTTTCTTTATCATCTTTTCAACTGGCAATCAGAAATGCATTTAAGCAATGGTAACTTTTCCTCCGAAGAAGAGGATGCGGATAATCCAGACAGCAAAACTAAAGCAACCGATCCACACCTCTCACAGAAGAAAACCATCACGCAGATTATGAAGGATAAAAAGAAGCAGACCCAGCTCACCCTGCAGTGGTAAGGCTCGCTCAAGCGTACCTTTGAATTTTTAAAGTCAGTATATTCAGATTCTTTGCTTTTTTCCATTTGGTTCTCTAAAACTTTCTTGGAGGAGTTTAAAAGACCAATTAGAAATTCATCCCAAAATTGTTTTCACTGAATGTTTTGTATAGAGACATATTCTGGTAAGGGTGAAAAATGATCTGCAATGCAAATTAAAACCATCACTTTGTTCATTATTGGCTAACTTCTTTGTAATTTTGTAATTTCTTTGTTGTAGTTTCATTATTGTAATTCCTTTGAATGTAAGCAATAATGAATTTTAATGACTTATTTGTTCAACATGCAATCAACTCATAAACTTTTATGTTTATAAAACATGATTCTTAAAAATAACTTAAAAAAAGGAAAGATCTTAACCCTACCTTTTACCATAGAGCATAAATTCAAAATTGTGTATCAATTGTGTATCAATTCAGCCATAAGATGAAATATGTTTGAACTAGAAGACATAGATCAATCAGTTAAAATGGTGCTATTAACTTAAATAGTCAACTATTTTAAAAGTAGCTTTAATATATGATTTATTACAGTGAAATATCACTAATTAGATT